>OX442426.1:2902475-3303309 GCA_949361645.1 Spongilla lacustris
ATTACATCACGTATACATGTATATAGATTAACTAATCAAAAATAAAATATAATGCAACTCCTCCATTAGGTGTATTTATTTACTTTGCTCTGAAACAAAAAAATCCTGAAATGACTAAATATGACTATTTCATTACTCAGTAGCATGGACTTCAATGAAACACCTGCAAGTAACTACTGAGGACAGGCAATAAAATGAGGTAGAGGCTTAAATTTCCACTTCCAGGTCCATTATATACTAATAAACCAAAGATATCAATTCTGCTTTGGTTTCTTGTGATAAATTCATCTGCCATGTCAGTGATTGCCAGTTTATCTGTCCGATCGTCAGTAATATCATGCACCATGCATAGAGTTAATTCTTTGCTGGCTCGTCATAGTGCGAAGCCATGTTTTTAACCTTCTTAGAGCACTGAAACTTCTCTCATATAAGTCGCGTTAGTCGCAGGCATAAGTAGAATAAGTTTGAGAATCTTAGTCACTTCTGGAAAGTATTCCTATGTAATGCCGGATTGACTGCAAGTTAAGTTTCTGAGTCTCAATGCCAGAACTAGATATAAAAATATGTAACTGTGTTGTAAGTCTATCAGCACTATCAAAATCTGAGCCATAAAATTCTTCAATATGTGGTTGCATCATAATAAAACTGAATTAATACATACCATGAGGAGCAAACTTGAACGACCGTTGCTGCTTGTCAAACGTTCTTTTCGAAAATGGCCGCAAGATATAGCGGGCTGATGCAGGTTATTGGGCTCCAGAGAAACTGGAACAGTACGTCATGGATCCTGCATCTGAAGATTCCGCTTGATTAATTGACTGTACTTTATCGAGCAACAGAACAGTCCTATCTACTACACTACCAGCAGCAGGATTGTCAATTTGAAGATGACTGCCTGTACTGTGCCCTCAAGGTATCATCATGAGCGGTCTTTGGTTTATAATTACTCAATGTAGTTAAGGCATGGGCCACAATTTTACGCGCACGCCCCGTACGTTTCTTGGTAACAACATTGAATTACATCATTCCAGGTTGTTGCAGGCGCGCCGTGCGCGATATACAGATGGAAAACCATTTCTCCATTATGATGTACAAGCGATACGTTTCTTATAAGCATATATGCGGAGCGGCACTCCGTCTAGTTTCTACAGTGACCGGATTGGTTACGATAACTATCGATACCGCGCCGACCGCGTTTTAAGGTTAGATAGACGGTGATAGACGCCCGCCACCGGGTCTAAATATAAATATTGCTACTTCATTCACACTATCGTGGTTGCAGACCCTTCTTTCACGTCAGTGTGAGCACGGTGTTACTATTAACTCTCCAATTTTCTTTTTAAATCAGCAGTACATTAAGCCTTTGTGTAAGTGAAGCCAGTACAGCCCTGGAGGGTTTGGCCAGTGCGTGAGGTAGAATGGGGTTAGGTACACATTTCCAGCAGAGAACAGTTTCTGAGGGTGTGGCCTGTATGTGGGTTAACAGTCCTTGTGGGTGTGACCTGTATATGAGGACTTGTATGTGAGGCTGAAAAGGGTTAAGCACACAGCAGCAGAGCAGAGTCCTTGTGGGTGTGACCTGTATGTGAGGTAGGAAAGGTTAACCACACAGCGGCAGAGCAGAGTCCTTGTGGGTGTGAGGCAGAAAAGGGTTAAGCGCACTGCAGCAGAGCAGAGTCCTTGTGAGTGTGACCTGTATGCGAGGCAGAAAAGGGTTAACCGCATTGCGGCAGAGAAGAGTCCTTGTGGGTGTGACCTGTATGTGAGGCAGAAAAGGGTTAACTGCATTGTGGCAGAGAAGAGTCCTTGTGGGTGTGACCTGTATGTGAGGCAGTGAAAGGTTAACCGCACAGCGGCAGAGCAGAGTCCTTGTGAGTGTGACCTGTATGTGAGGCAGAAAAGGGTTAACCGCACAGCGGCAGAGAAGAGTCCTTGTGGGTGTGACCTCTATGTGAGGACCTGTATGTGAGGCAGTAAAGGGTAAACCGCATTGCGGCAGTGCAGAGTCCTTGTGGGTGTGACCTCTATGTGAGGCAGGAAAGGGTTAAGCGCACTGTGGCAGAGAAGAGTCCTTGTGGGTGTGACCTGTATGTGAGGACCTGTGTGTGAGGCAGGAAAGGGTTAAGCGCATTGCGGCAGAGCAGAGTCCTTGTGGGTGTGACCTGTATGTGAGGTAGGAAAGGTTAACCACACAGCGGCAGAGCAGAGTCCTTGTGGGTGTGAGGCAGAAAAGGGTTAAGCGCACTGCGGCAGAGAAGAGTCCTTGTGGGTGTGACCTGTATGTGAGGCAGAAAAGGGTTAACTGCATTGTGGCAGAGAAGAGTCCTTGTGGGTGTGACCTGTATGTGAGGCAGTGAAGGGTTAACCGCACAGCGGCAGAGCAGAGTCCTTGTGAGTGTGACCTGTATGTGAGGCAGGAAAGGGTTAAGCGCACTGTGGCAGAGAAGAGTCCTTGTGGGTGTGACCTGTATGTGAGGACCTGTGTGTGAGGCAGGAAAGGGTTAAGCGCATTGCGGCAGAGCAGAATCCTTGTGGGTGTGACCTGTATGTGAGGCAGGAGAGGGTTAAGCGCATTGCGGCAGAGCAGAGTCCTTGTGGGTGTGACCTGTATGTGAGGCAGGAAAGGGTTAGCCGCATTGCGGCAGAGAAGAGTCCTTGTGGGTGTGACCTGTATGTGAGGACTTGTATGTGAGGCAGAAAAGGGTTCAGCGCACTACGGCAGAGCAGAGTCCTTGTGGGTGTGACCTGTATGTGAGGCAGAAAAGGGTTAACCGCATTGCGGCAGTGCAGAGTCCTTGTGGGTGTGACCTCTATGTGAGGCAGGAAAGGGTTAAGCGCACTGTGGCAGAGAAGAGTCCTTGTGGGTGTGACCTGTATGTGAGGACCTGTGTGTGAGGCAGGAAAGGGTTAAGTGCATTGCGGCAGAGCAGAGTCCTTGTGGGTGTGACCTGTATGAGAGGCAGGAAAGGGTTAGCCGCACAGCGGCAGAGCAGAGTCCTTGTGGGTGTGACCTGTATGTGAGGCAGTGAAGGGTTAACCGCACAGCTACAGAGCAGAATCCTTGTGGGTGTGACCTGTATGTGAGACCTGTATGTGAGGCAGTAAAGGGTAAACCGCATTGCGGCAGAGCAGAGTCCTTGTGAGTGTGACCTGTATGTGAGGCAGAAAAGGGTTAACCGCACAGCGGCAGAGAAGAGTCCTTGTGGTTGTGACCTCTATGTGAGGACCTGTATGTGAGGCAGTAAAGGGTAAACCGCATTGCGGCAGTGCAGAGTCCTTGTGGGTGTGACCTCTATGTGAAGCAGGAAAGGGTTAAGCGCACTGCGGCAGAGCAGAGTCCTTGTGGGTGTGACCTCTATGTGAGGACCTGTATGTGAGGCAGAAAAGGGTTAAGCGCACTGCGGCAGAGCAGAGTCCTTGTGGGTGTGACCAGTGTGAGGCAGGAAAGGGTTAAGCACATTGCGGCAGAGCAGAGTCCTTGTGGGTGTGACCTGTATGTGAGGCAGAAAAGGGTTAACCGCACAGCGGCAGAGCAGAGTCCTTGTGGGTGTGACCTGTATGTGAGGCAGTGAAGGGTTAACCGCACAGCTACAGAGCAGAATCCTTGTGGGTGTGACCTGTATGTGAGGACCTGTATGTGAGGCAGTAAAGGGTAAACCGCATTGCGGCAGAGCAGAGTCCTTGTGGGTGTGACCTCTATGTGAGGCAGGAAAGGGTTAAGCGCACTGCGGCAGAGCAGAGTCCTTGCGGGTGTGACCTGTATGTGAGGACCTGTATGTGAGGCAGTAAAGGGTTAACCGCACTGCGGCACAGCAGAGTCCTTGTGGGTGTTACCTGTATGTGAGGCAGAAAAGGGTTAAGCACACTACAGCAGAGCAGAGTCCTTGTGGGTGTGACCTGTATGTGAGGACCTGTATGTGAGGCAGTAAAGGGTTAACCGCACTGCGGCACAGCAGAGTCCTTGTGGGTGTGACCTGTATGTGAGGCAGAAAAGGGTTAAGCGCACTAAGCAGAGCAGAGTCCTTGTGGGTGTGACCTGTATGTGAGAGGCCCTGAGGGTGTGGCCCATTGGCTACAGAGATTTCTTATAATTTGTACGCACGTATTTATACAATGTATTAGTAGTTATAGCGCGGCTTTACTAGGTACTCATACGCTTGGAAGTTACCGTTGATTGGTCGATCGTATATGCAAGCTAGATTGACCGTCATCGGTAACACCAGCTGCATTTTAATAGGCGAGGTAGATCTATAGCTATATATTGAGGTTAGGTACACATTTCCGTGGCAGAGAAGAGTCCGGGCCCTGAGTGTATGTGAGGCATATTGAGGTTAAGCACACATTTTCGGCAAAGAAGATATTGTACGTGCGCTGCATACACGTATTTATATACACACCTACCTAGCGCGGCTTGTACACTTGGAAGTTACCGCTGATTGATCGATCGTATTCAAGCTAGATTGACCTTCATCGGTAACAGCAGCTGCAAATAAGATGATTGGCAGAAATGTACGTAATAACCACACCCCACTTATATGGCCACTTTTTGGCCGCATAGATGATGGTGCTTAACTTCAGAACGATTTGCCGAATCGAAAACACAAATAGATGAAGTCCTGGTAACAACCTGGTTGTTCAAGAGGGACTATATTTTGTTATGGCGAGTGGAACTTGTAATTCATACAATGGATGGGCTCGCAATATTGTAATAAAAATTAGTAAACAAAAAAATTAGTGCCGCAGACTCCCTGTTTTTTGCATTGTTCATGATTACTAGAATACGATGTACTCTTTTCCCAAGCATTGCGAGTTAGGCAAAAGTTTGGTGCATACGCTAGTCCATATTTCGTGAACATTAGCCCACTTTTTACCGGCGGCCTTTTGCATTACATTATGTTAAGGAAATAGTTGGGTAAACCAGCAGGTGGTGATGCGCGCGTAGTTGCTATGACAACATAATATGTTTACATGACGTACAAATGACATGACAAGACAACAACATGATAAACAAAGCATTTGATTGTTCATTCTTGAAGTGGTAGATGTTGAAAGTTGCCACTTGGAGGTCTTCATTTTCTCCATTCAAAAGTTGTGTCCCATGCCTTAACTACATTGAGTATGTGTAGCAAGCCAGGACATCGTATTCACAAACAAAACCCACAAAAAGTAACCATGCACAAATAGATAATGATTACTAACTTATACCGCGTTTACACGACGATGGTACGGTACGGAACGGCTCAGCATGGCACGGTACGGAACGGTTATCGAGCAACGTTTACACGCGTTTGTGGCTATGTGGTATAGAATGGTTTTTTAAAAGCAATTCCGTAATTAACTACAATCATTGCCAGAAATCAAAATGGATGCCTTGTTTACAACCTTCCGTGCAATCGAGAAAAGGAGGCATCAGATGCACAAAAGAAGGAGAGCGATTATTTTCTCGTAACATACTAAATACTATGGCAATGGCCATCCAATACACCTCAAATGGCCTCTGTACCGATCTTGTTGTACACCAATTGATTTTTTTCCCAGTTGCACTTGCATCGATTCCTCTCCCCAAATCTTTATCACCCGTTTGTTTCGTCCAATCCACCATTTTAATACTATGGAAACCAGTTCTACGCATGCTCAATCGCTATCATATCCCGATCTACCACAATCGAGCCGTGCCGTGCCGGGTAGCCCGGTTATAGCAACCGTGCTGGCTCGTCACGGTACGGCACGGTTTTGACAGGGTTTACACGTCAAATTTTAACCGAACCGTACCGTGCCGAGCCGTAGCGTATCGTGCTGGCACGGAAAAATTGTGTCGTGTAAACGGGGTATTAGCCCCCCCCCCCCAGGGTTGCCGAAGGCCAGTCCGGCCTGCCAGGTCGGCCTGCCAGGCCGGGCATTTAGCTTGGCCTGGCAGGCCGGACCGTGACCTGACAGGCCGGGATCCACCCACTTATTATAATAAATTATTAATTCATTTCGCGATGTCTCACGGGTGTTTCAATCCATTGAATTGGTGGACATTCAGACCTACGCCCCGAAATTTTGAAATGGCAATTATCTCACCTAGCAACGGTTGTAATGATTTGTACCCGTTGGAATTCGCTGTACAGTTACTGAATGGAACACGTGGTGACCTTTTAGACGAAGTATTGTTGAAGATGAAACTGTGCTCTACTGAACAAGGTGTGTTTGGGCATCAAGAAATGTTACGCTCTGGAGAAGTGTCGTTCAAAAGCGGCCTACTTACGCGGAGGTAGGTTTTCAAAACTGGTTAGTCCCCAACGTGCGCACTTCCAGTTGAGAAACGACTTTTACAAAGATATTGTACATAGATCGAGCTTTATTTTTATGGTATTTATTTTCTGAGACGCGATTTGCATGCTTCAAAAAGTAACGTGCAAACATTGTCAAGTGTGTGCTGCGCGCATGTATGGAGGGAGTGTAGGCCTACATGTACGTGAATACCGGCCCGGTATAAATCCACTATGCTATGAAGCAGCAACGTGTTTTGGCCGGCGTACGTTTTGCTCTCTTTGTGGGTGGTGGCTGAGCACGGATTGAGTCAGGAGCAATACTTATCAAGCGCTCTTTGACGATACACCGTACTGTAGATTGTGTTCAGTGCGTTGAAATGCTAATTGAACTGTAGTTGGTGTTCAGTGCGTTGAATCGCAGGTGAATTGATTCAGCACCTTGTTCACCCAGCATGCCAAATCATAAGTTGTATCTTCTCACCCACTCAACTGTGTGCTCCTCTAATAGGTGCATTTTGGGTGAGATATTTTCATTGGCCATGGGGAAATTGGTTCTAAAGTAGTTCAGAATGGAAACAATAGCAAAAAATAATCACATAGCATCCACAGCTATGACGTCATGTTGCTATATCCTAACTCTCTCCACATTTCTCATCTGTCAGTTACAAAACATTGGTCATGGATGGAGTGGCATGCTCCAAATGCCCCTTCAAATGTGTCTGCAACCTGCTGAGCATCCATGAGGAGAACAAGATACTGCTGGGCCACATTTTGTATACACCAATCATCATTCAGTATGTGCCTCACTTGTTGAAGGTGACAACTCAAAGTTCACCGGCTTTGATGCTTAACTTCAGCCTTGACCTTTTGTAATGCTTACAAGAGTTATTGGCTGGAATGATGGTGAGTAGTTCATGTAATTATTATTGCTGTACAAATTTACTTACTCCCCCCCCCCCCCCCCCCCCCCCCCCACCCCCAGTTGGAATCTGCAAAACATTTGGGCTCTGGGCTTTCATTCTTTGAATTTTGAATTACAGATGGTACGTTTACCTCAGTACCACATGGAGGAGATGGTGTTGCAAACATGTGAGAGGTACGCTCCTCTGTTTTACATGAGTTGCATTGAAGCAATACATCACTTAGGAGGGACAAGAAGACATCAGGAGCTGCATTTATGCTGGCAGCAGTTAAAGGTGAGTTGTCATGGCAACAGGAACATGGTTGTTTGCCGACAATGTCATTCTGCACAGACAAGACTTTGGCACGGTAGCTCTACTGGTCTGTGCAGAATACAAAGGCAGAGTGGACACTTTAGATAGTTGATGGCAGAAACTGATTGTGTAGCAGCTGGCTGGACACTGGTTGAAATCAAAACTGGTGCAATGTACCCAATATGTGTAAATAATGACTGTAGTGATTCACTTGACATTTGGCAGTTTGTTTTGTCACTTTTTTTTCTTCGTACTACCTTTCACCAGCACCTCAAAATGCTGGCAAACCTAAATGTGATCATGCAATTATAATTTGCTCCTCACTCACTTCACACTTGTCTATAGTATGGGCTTTCCACTTGCAGGGCATGACCAAACTTTTAAATGGTATTAGCTTTTTCTGCCTCAAAGCATTTAACACCCTCCCCTTAGCTTACACGGTTTGCAGAACGATTATGGGTGGATCTCGATATGATCATTGATACCAAAAGCTAGTTTATTCTCTTTTTTGTAAAATATGGAGTTGTATATGCTTCTTTTTGACATATTTGCCACTACCAACCTCCCACCGCACACCCTGCAATGTTTTGTAAGCTAACTGTTATGGAATTCCATCGCAAAGCATATAATTTTTACGTAAATGTGCAATTGGACATCTAAATATCCGTAAATGTCCACTCTGAAACACCCGTGGTCTATAGCCATATATGGGACAGTTTACGTTTCCGAGATAACTTCAATTCCTATGTTTTATAACATTATAAAATAATCGTGTTATAACATTTGAATTGCTGTATCTGCCAAGGCTTTCGACTTCCTATTTTCAACACTTCATACTACACCATTGCCCTAGGGTAAAATACATTTTTGTGTCTTGCACTTGCTCAGCACCATTATTGCAACGTTCGATACCCCCACCAGGTTCAAACCAAACATAACTTTCTGTAGGAGTAATCAAATCGCTTCAAATTCGGTTTGCAGGTAGAGAGGTCCTATGTCTATCGTTTTGTTCTGTTCGTTAATTTTTATGCCATCCGTTACGGAGATATAGTTGAACAAACTACGTGCACTTTTTCCCGCTCGATACGCGGCAATGATATAATCACCGCCTCCAATACTTTGAGCGGGACGCGATTTGCCTAAATCATCGGTGCGAATCGAGCGGGAAAATGTGCACGTACGTAGTTTGTTCAACTATATCTCTGTAATGGATGGCATAAAAATTCAGAACAAATCGATAGATATAGGACCTCTCTAGCTACAAACCGAATTTGAAGCGATTTGATTACTCCTACAGAAAGTTATGCTGGGTTTGAACCTGACGGGGTATCCAACGTTGCAATGCTGGCACGGAGCAAGTGCAAGACACCAAAATGTATTTTACCATAGAGCAATGGTGTAGTACGTAGTTATGAAAATAGGAAGTCGATAGCCTATACCGTTCGGACGACACAGCGATTCAAACGTTCTAACACGATTATTTTATAACGTTATAAAACATAGGAAGTTTTCTCGGAAACTGTCCCATATAGTAATATAGTTATTATACAATCAGCTGGCAATGGTTACAATTTACAAATTGCGGATACAGAAACTGAGTCTGAGATACATAACATGCAGTGATGCAAACAGCGCGCTTGCTATCAAAATACTTTGTAATTAACCATGCATTGTGCTTCAGCATGACACACGCCTCCAAACGTTGAGGGAGAAGGTTCCATCTCTGGCGCTGTTGAATCAGCTTAGCTCGCGAAAACACCCGCTCGGATGGAGCTGAAGAAGTATGATTTTTTAATAAATTGTTTAATAATTTCATAATGTTTTGTGG
Source organism: Spongilla lacustris (assembly GCA_949361645.1). NCBI lineage: Eukaryota > Metazoa > Porifera > Demospongiae > Spongillida > Spongillidae > Spongilla > Spongilla lacustris. The sequence goes on from OX442426.1 coordinate 2,911,775, forward strand.
TTAGCCATGAATTTTTAATAAATTGTTTAATAACATCAATTTATCCGACCTGGCAGGCCGGCCTGGCAGGCCGGGCCTTTCAGGCCGGCCGGTCACAGGCCGGACCCCGGCCTGACTTTCGGCAACCCTGCCCCCCCCCCCCCCCCCCCCCACCCTAAAAACCCTTGTTCAGGGTTAATTATCGCTCGCGCTTGCCATTATCGTACAGACAGGTGCAAATAGCGCCGCGAGGGTAATAATACGATGTTTTGTGGCTTAAAAAGTGCGAAAGTTGCAAAGCGGCTGGGGTAGACCCCTTTGGGTGAGCCCCTTGCTGGGAGGATCGAGGCCCGGCATATCCCTCTCCGCCCTTGCGGCTGCCTACCAACCCTCGCTGCAAAATCCTAGATCCGCCCCTTTATCTGTAGGAGAGGGGGAGGGAGGGTGGGGGGGCGCCATTATTGCATTATATATCCCCGGGGGCTCAACAACCACACTGCGCCACTGCTGGAAGGTACTTAACAGTTGTAGATGATATGTCTTGCCATAATGATTGGGCAGTACAGGCCTGGGGGTTCGATCAGAGATCATATATACTGCAAGGCCGTAGACAATATGATAGGCTAACGTGCCATGCACGACGATATAAATGAATATCCATTTATTACGAGACTACCCTAAAGACCTTTATCTAACTGTGCGTAAGATAGAGCTAGAGTGTATGGTTTTAGTCCTCCATTGGTGAGATGGCTATACTCATTTCTTACTGCGGATCGCTTACAGCAAGTCAATGTTGCCGGCATGGTCTTCTTCTCTGCCTGCTACCAGTGCATGGCCGGCGGAGCCCACTAGGCAACCCAGGCAATTGCCTGGGTAGATTTTGGGGCTTAATAAATAAATAAATTAATAAATATACATGTAATTCGCTTCCTGATAAATTAAAGCTTTCGTGACTTGAGTATCATGTGGCATCCATGCAATGATATCTGATTATGTGGTGATATTAAAGCTACCGTAAGCGATAATCATCTTACGTACACTTGGGTCTGGGTACGAGACTAGGTTTCATGTATCGGATGAAAGATCGGAAGTACGATAACGTCACGTCCGGAGTAAAAACCACAGCGGTTGCCTAGAGACATTGTGTCACGTTCGCGGACCTTTGCGTAATAAAATGGCAACGCTCGTAGTTATTCCTTCCCACTCGGACAGTGATCCTTCGGCCGATCCATTCCTGGTCAAACTATTCTGCCAACAGTAATTTTGACCGAGTCAGACATACCCGGAGCCTTTTAAAATGGATGGCTTTAAAAAGGCTCTGGGTATGTCAGACTCGGTCAAATTTACTGTTGGCAGCATAGTTTGATCAGGAACTGGATCGGCCGAAGTATCAACGTCTGAGTGGGAAGGAATGACTCCGAGCATTGCCATTTTATTACGCAAAGGTCCGCGAACGTGACACCGCTGACACGATATCTCTAGGCAACCGCTGTGGTTTTTACTCCAGACGTGACGTTTATCGTACTTCCGATCTTTCATGCAAAGGGTCCATTACATATAAATATACCGGTACTTCAAAAGCTTCCTCCCGCTCCCTCCCCCTACTTGACACCCCTCCTCTTGCCTGGGTTGAATTTTAGACCTTCCGCCGGCTCTGCAGTGGTGTTCCTCAAGGATCAGTGCTTGGTACCCTATTATTCCTCATGTATATCAATGACATTCCTGATTGTTTGGTACCACCAGTCCAGTCCAGTCCAAGCTAAAATATTTGCAGATGACACTAAACTCTATGTTGCTCACTCTTCCGATTCAGTTTCACCTTTGTCGCTATCGTTGTCGAATTTTTATACGTGGTCTCAACGCTGGCAGCTTAATATTGCTTAATTTGATATCCTTTGGGCACGACTCTGCAAACAATTCTTACTCCTTGGGTGGGGTTGTTCTAAATAGGGTCTATGATGTTTGTGACCTGAGAGTTCGTATTACATCTGACTTTAAACCCAGCTTACATTACAAAGGCTTTCCAAAGGTGCTCTCTTTTGCCTAAATGTGTTGAAAGAGTTAAACGTTTTTTCACCAGAGCTATTTTTAAGTGAGTGAAGCTGCCTACTACAAGCTATGCTGTTCATCTCACTAATCTAGGTTTTCATTATTTGGAGTATCATAGAGTATATTTGGACCTCCTTATGTATTTTTTTAAAAACCTTGTAGATGTTGATGCATCAGCCTTCTTTCACATCAATTTATCACGATATGCTACAAGAGGAAACTCAATTAAACTTAGTCCTGTGTCATCATCACGCCACAATTCTTGCTCAAAATATTTCTCGGTCAGAGTTATTCATGTTTGGAATTCTTTACCAGATACTATGGTCACATCATCATCCAAACAAATATTTAGGTCCAGATTATGCAATGTGAACTTGTCTCATTTTTGTTAATGCTACTGTGACCCTTATTAGGACTGGGCAGTATATTAGTGCATATCCATATGCCATTACTTGCCTTTGTGTAACACATGTGCACATAAATCATTATTGTTATTATTAAGTACTATCATTAAATATATAATAATATTAATCCATTATTAAGTGTAATAGTATTATTAATAACATGACTAAAGCATACAACTGAGATCTAATGCATCAGCTATAAGTATTATTCCTGAAACCATATGCCATGCAGTAGTGACAAGTGTTCTACAACTGCATGCATGCATGGCCAAAGCCAATACTGTCACCACATAAATTATCCTACCTAAAATTTATCCTAGGATAATATTTTGGTGCCAAAAATTATCCCATGGGATAGATTTTTTAATGTATAGATTTTGGCTGCCAAATGTTATCCAACTCTGCCAAAAAGTGTCCTAGGGATTTTGATTGTCAGATTTCATTCTACCACAAAACAGTGTACTAGCAAAAGGTAAGAAATATATACACTAATCATGAAAGAATACAAGAACGTGTTCTAAGTGCATATCAGCCTTCATCATAAAATCGCTCATAGTCACACACAATTTCTGTAATACCGTGCATGTGTTCTGACTTGGAGTTCTTTTTCTGGAATGAATTTTTCACAATCTTGTGATACCATAAAAAACATCCATCTCATAGTGTCATAACTGATGACTCCTGTCCTCTGGAATGGCTTACTTCTTCATCATGCATGAGTGCTGGAAAATGCAGTCATCTTTAGAGCTTCCAAGCATTCAACCGGATGCTGCCTCATCTTTAGCCTGTCATAGTGAATGGACATCACATCATGGCAATAGCACAGTATGGTAGCAAAAGCAATATACACCACAATCATGTCCACTTATTTGTTTGTCCACATGATGAACCATGATTTTTTTTATGACTGCTACAGTGCACAGATCTGATCTGTAAGAGATGTATGATCAGTGATCGAACAAAACATGCTATCATAAACATCGATATGTGATGGGTGGGCATCCAAAGTAGACACTATTACCCAATGGTTAGTTCCATTATGCAGTATTTGCACAAAACTGCCTTTTATTACATCAGACAAAGCTTAGATTCATTTCCAAAGTAGTACACTGCAGTCCTGGAGTAGGAAAATGCAATTTTAACACCATTTGGACTGCATTCATTGTACTAACATCCAGCCACCCTGATTTGAAAGAATGTTTTTTTCTTCTTTTTTTATTGAGCCCAATAAGCTCACGTACCGGACCTTTCTTTCTTCTCAGAAGCTGAACACTTATGCCTTCTCAAGCACATAGGTTTTATATGAGGCACACCTTCTTTGCAGGAGTCTAATTGGATACAACATTTATTACACCTGCCAATCATATCATGCATGTATTTTTTTTACCATTTGCTTTGAAATCCTTATATGAGCTTCAGCCCAACATAATCAGGCATACAAAAGAACATTAATTTTATTATCAAATTCTTTTGTGTACCCACTGGCACAAGTCATCCATTGCAGTGGCAGTCAATCATCTTCGCATAAGATTTTCCACACAACTCTATTAGTATCTCTGATTCATTCGCTCCCTTTTTGGCACACACTAAACTCGTATCCATACGCTATGTCGTAACAATCAATGAATGTGAGCAGATCTTACATTGGTAATGGTTCAGTCGAGTTCAGTTCTGAGCCATTGAGCGATCACAGAGTGAAAAATATATCCTCGCGGCAATTCAAAAGCAGGCGCACGTGACCGGAAGCGATTGGTGATTCGTAAACTTACATTCTAGGTAAAAGTTGATCAACAGTTGGAAATGGAATCACACTTTCTATATCAAATACAACAGAAATCCAAATGGGAAATTGATAAGATGAGTTGTCTCGTACCAAGACTCACTTTACCACGTAATGCTTACGTGGTGAGTCTGGGAACGAGGGGGGGGGGGGGGGGGGGGGGGCACCAACCCACCTGCCGATTTATGACGTGGGGCGCCACGGGCGCCAAAGGGCGCCAGGCGGCAGGCGTTCACTCAACTTCACGGTGAATGTATTATCCAGCGCTAGCGCTCAATCGTCTGATTGAATGGTTATAGGTTTATTGTATTGATTTAGTTAACAAATTATATTGGCGCGCTAAATTGGAGTCTAAAAGTTACAGGAAGAAAATTCAGATCTGGTGCAGCATACCACAGTTTAAAAAGGCAAAGAACGAAGGAAAACCTTAAACTTCCATGAGTATCGACGACAAAGCAAGCGTAGCAATATGATGTGTTACGTGTCGCACACAGTAACAAAGCGTGCTTGTGAAATTTGCAGCAATTGTATGTAGCTAGCTGTGCAAATAAATGCAATACATATAATGTCATTACTTTCGCGTATTCGTACGCGTGAGTGGGATAATCTCGTACCCAGACTCAAACATCAAACAGGGACCGGGGGGGGGAGGGGCGCCGTTCTCGTGTGTGCCCCGTGACGGATCTAGCATAACCTTGGGGGGGGGGGGGCGGCAGCCTCCCCCCCCCCATTCATATTAAATGAATGTCATGAAATTGCCGCCCCCCCCCCCCCCCCCACACACACACACACGATGCGTGCGCGCACTACCTACCGTAGGTAACGCAAGCGCATCTAGAAAGCACACTTTTTGTGTGTAGGGGGGGCGGCAATTTCTTGATAATGCAAAAGTGCAATGATTAGATCTAGATATTTTATCTAATACCTCAATTTTTTATACAATAACGGATAAAGTTTTATTAATCTACTCGTTCCTTCGATGTGCGCGCGTGGAGCATAGAATAGGCGGTGGAAGGTAAATAAACCTGGGGGGGGGGGGGAGGTTCCCTTGCGATTGGCCAAATACGAACGGGGGGGGGGGGTCTCCACATTCACTACTGGATGGCTCTTCTATACTACGGCGTTTCCACCCAGCACTCCAGGCCATACGAAAGTCATTGCGACAACAATGCCCGATCCGATGTAGCGAAGCGGTTTATAACCGGTTTATGGTTTATGCTACATTGAAGCGCATGCGATACTTATGATGCACGCCGGCACGCGCATCACCATTAATTCGAATATAACTCGCGGAAGTCATGCATGCTTACAGAATTTAATGTAATAAAATAGCTGTACTACCAAAAATCTAGGGGGGGGGGGGGACTGAATGGTACTTCCGCCCCCCCCCCCCCCCCCCCCCCCATGGCAAAAGTGGGAGGGCAAAGCCCCCTAGCCCCCCAGTCTCCGCCGCCTATGCATATAGTCGCACGCTAACTTAACTGAATCACTGAACAATACTGAACAAAGTTTCAGCCTTTAAATGTACATGGTCTACCGATTGTCACTAAAGGTTTCATTAGGTTCACCGTTCCGTAAAAGGTGCAAATGGTGAAACATTTTCACAGCTGCTGCATGCTGCCGCTTCAATTGCTAGATTTACATTTATATACATCCCAAAGACAATATAGAGGAGAAGTACGGTTTGCTCACGCGAGCATATCCAATATTTCAGGCGCTTGTTGCCGGTGTCACAGGGAATTCGGTCCCCCCTACTTTTTGGTCCGGAGGACCGAGTTCCCTAGGGAACTCTAGGGAACTGAGTTCCCTAGGGAACTCGGTCCCCCCCCCCGGACCGAAACCCTGGATGCAGAAAACTAATTATCCCGGACCCAGTTCCCTAGGGAACTGGGTCCCCCCCGGACCGAAATCCCCGCTGGATGTAGTTATATATTTATACGTTTGTCCTCGTGCACAAGAAATGTAAATATAACAAACGGATCGCTCTTCTAGAAGACATGCATCGACAGGAGACTGGCTTTCCATGCATGAATGCCATGTATATCCTCCAGTGGTGGGCATCAGGGAAGAGATCGTATACTCGAAAGCAGGTTTACTGCAGGCCATGCAAGTATGTACCTATATTAATGGACAATGCATGAACACACTTTATACAATTAGTGCATGTATGCATTAATAATATGTTGGAATTAACGAACAATCGATCGGCGAAACTAGCTGGTAATAAGTTATATTCACCCTTGGGTGCTGTTGAACTGTACAAGTGAGAAGAATGCATGCTCTGTTTTCCTTCGTATACGTTTTTTTTCGTTCAGGGATTTCGGTCCCCCCCCCACCCCGGACTCAATTCCCTAGAGGTACAAGACTCCCGGAGGACCGAGTTCCCTAGGGATTTCGGTCCGGGGGGGACCGAGTTCCCTAGGGAACTCGGTCCTCCGGATCCAAAAGTAGGGGGGGGGGGGGGACCGAGTTCCCTGTGACACCGGCCGTTACGAGGCACATTGTCGCAACAGTGCTTTTTGTGCATGTTATTCCACACTTGTTCTTTTTCACAGGCTTATGTGGATTTTAAATGGTGTGTTTAATCTGTCAGTTTCGTCAGATTTGTACGTGCGCTTAGTTACTTCGATACTTGAGCCACTTTAATTTTGCATCATACTCAGATATATAACCTATACTAGCTATAGCTACTTCAAGCAATGAACAGTATTCTATTTCGTCCCCTGTACATCAGCTGCATAAATCTTCAGCGGACCTATATAGCCTGCAGCTTGAAAACCACCTAGCTCTTGGCACGTATATTAAAATGCTGGTCAAGTGAGTGATGTGAGTCATAGAAAAAATCGCGGGAATCACATAGGCGACGCATGCAATTTTACGCGTCACCAGAGATAGTATATCGTCTCTATGTCACTGTCGTGTGTACGAACGATGTCATTGTATGAAGTTAAATTAGCCGGCTCCGCCCCCCCCCCCCCCCCCCCTAATTTACCTTCCGACGCCTATATGATATACGAAGAATGCAAAGCGACGATTTCAACGACGCGTCGTCGAGGAACAATAATAGTAATTATATTCATCATGGTCCTGAGGGGGGGGGGGGGGGGGGGGGGGGGGGCCCCTCGCTGGATCCGCCCTTGCGCAATAAACTTTGATGTCTTTCGCGCGCATGTAAATTGTTCACTGCGCTGCGAATACGCTGATTTTTAGCGTGGTTTGAAGCTAAAAATGTGGAAGCTCTGGGGCTCCGCTCCAGGCCCCGATGGAGCCCCCGCCCCCGGCCCCCCCCCCCCCCCCCCCGCTATAAAGTAGCCAGCGTGCATAGATGTGTGGGCATTGAATACCTACTTTCCCTATAGGCCCCAAACTACTACAACTCTCCAACTCTCCACCTCTCCGATCGTGCTCTAAGGGTACGTCCCAAAGATGACCAGTTTGTTATGGTCTTGGCCATGAGATGTTTTTGTGGCTGAAAGTGAAGATAAATTGCATTGTAATTGACCTTGATGGCAATGATGTTTTAACCTTTACCATTTTAAAACAACTTTGAACTTTAGTCCTGTACAGGCCTGTGGTGGTGGGCCTATGCCTTATATATGGTGGGATGTATAGCTAGGGCATGTGGTGGGCAATGCCCAGTGCCTGGCATGAACATGTGGTGATGTATCTGAACTATTTTTATAGAGTACCAAATGGCTACAGCTACTGTACATAGGCATGACACACCTTACCATATTGTAATAGTCCTCTAATTGCTTTCATGGTGTGTTTGAACTCCTGCATACATGTGTGTGTATGTGGGGTACATGACCAATGTTTGCTAGATGCCTCTGTAGGGGGTGTGGCCTCTGTTACAGGACATCAGCATGCTTCTAAAGGTCAGGGGTCAAGGCTAGTGGACCTGATAGTCACATATGTGCCTCTTTGCTGCAATCTTCTCACATTAGCCTTTGCAATTTGTCTTGTGGCATCGGTGGTGTAATTTGACACCGGTTTCGTTCCCCAGGTGTAAAGATGACACACAACCATACCGTGCTTACATGCAGCGTGACCCTAAACCCTTATACACTAAGTTGTCATCCCTAACTATGCTTGCAGCTCCAATAGATACACAAGGTACCTGTAGCCACAGATAGCCCTTGCTGGTCATATATACATGTACAATGTACATGTACACACACAACAGTACTCAAGTGAGCACCCAGGTGCATGTGTTATCAAACTAAAGTCATAAAGCAACCTAAATACTCACTGGAATGATTTACACCTACATGTACTACACACACTCTACAACAATTCATACTACAATCCACCAATCACTTGGGCAGTCCAGCCACAAAACAGTTGGGAGGGTACTCCACATTGTACTCCACCTTGAGGGAGACCTCTCTGTCAGGGGGGAGGTTGAGATGCCACTCCAAGTTGTTGGTCTGCTCATTGAGGGAGATAGAACCATGGGGGATCTCTGGCCTCTTCAGGTTGGGTTCAACCAGGGTCACCTGTGGGCATCAGGATATGTGAAAGGTAAACTTAGTACACTATGTTACATCATACCAGTACATCTTGATACAGACATGGTAAATGTATGTATCCAATCAGCTTCTAGCGATATCATTCAACTAAAACCCTCCTATGAGTGTCTACATGAGATTAGCCACACCCACCTTGATCTTCTCATCAGAGCTCAGTGGCAGCTGGTCGGACACATCAATGGCTACCACACTGTCTTTGGTGTTCTTTATGTCAATGGTGTGTGTGGAGGTCACAGTCTGGTTGGACTTGACAATGGAGCGGGTGTTACCCCTCACTGTCACCACAGGATGGGAAGTGATCTTAATGGACTGCTCTGCTCCAAGATGGAGGGTCATGTCTTCCATTGGAGACACATCCGACAGCTTGGACTGCAGTAGGAATGGTTAGTTAACCACTAGGGGGGTCATCCAAAAGGTCATCACCTTGGCAACAAAGTTGCTCCCGAGGAAGATGTTAGCAGGTCCAGCCAACATGGCGTAGGGGGAAGAGTTCTGTACCTTGGCTCTGAGGAAGCAGTAGGGAGAGAGGCGGGGAACAGCGACATAGCTGAGCTCAGGTTTGAGGTCAATGATGGCCACGGTCACCTGAGGTGGGAGGAGGGGGACCATGGCTGCAGTTCCCTCTCCCACCAGAGTGCTAACCTTGTGTTCAGTGCTGTCTGATGGTATGTTGGAGGCCCTTGGGATGGCATAGGTGGTGTTGTACAGACCTGCACTCACCTAACACAACAAATAATGATCACTTGTTAGCTCCATGCAGTGTGGCCGGGGGGGGGGGGGGGGGGGGGAGGGGGGGCAATTGCCACCCCCCCCAGCGGCCCTGAAAACAGGGGCGCCATAATGCGAAGAGGGCGCCAAAATGACGGCTAAGGTATGCATAGTGTCACAAAGTAAAGTTAGCCTGGAATGCGCTGCTTAAACGAACCTACAAAGCACTACTAAAGCAGCGATCGCTATCGTTACTATATCTAATTATCTATTAATTAAAACCCAAATTATTCGAATAATCGTAAATCAAAGTGTCTAGTAATTGTATTCATATTTACAGTATGGTACGGGGTATCAATGACACTTAGCAGTCTACAACACATCATTTCAAGTGCTATGTCTCTGCAGACAAGAGGTAAGCGCAAAAAGCCTATGAAAAAAAGTTGCCAAGAATTCATGAACAAGAAAAGCTTAGATCGTTCATGGTTAGATTTTCGGCTTATATAGGTCCAACCAGTGAAACACTCCGAACGTTGATGCAGAGAAGGCGACAAAGTAGAGATGCCTGCTACTGTGGACGAAGAGATTGAGGAATTTAATTAGCAGTTGTACACTCCAATCCTAAACGGTCTAACAGCACGCCTACGCACAGTTGCAGCACAGCACGGCTATAGCAGATCCCCTTTGTTGTACTGATGTTCACCAGCAAGTGTATGCATTGTCTCAAATGACAGAGAAACGTGTATATGTATGGCATTATTTCTGCGATACTGATCAGTTCTTGTACACTGTGGATCATTGCTTTTCTGTGCTAAAGCGTGTGAAAACACAATTGAGATGTACGATGGGGCAGAAGAAGCTGGAAGGATTATTGCTCTTGTCAGTAGAGCGCAAAACAATGCTAACACTGACCCAGAATCAAGAAAGATTCATTTGCACTAGTCTCGTACCCAGACCCAAAATACGTACGTATCTTACTGTATGCGATATTGCTAACATGCTCTTGGGTCTGGGTACGAGACTATTCATCCTTTCACCTTTAAGTTTCAAGTGCGTTATTGTAGTATACGGATCGGACATAGGGCAGAGTGTGCAGCGATGGACATGTACACGTAGTCGTCGTAGTATACATGCGTACATGTATATATATTTTTGTTGACGGTGGGGGGGGCGCCCTTATATACTTCTGCCCCCCCAGCGGTGGGTGCGCCACAACGCCACTGGCTCCATGTACAACACCATACAAATACAGGGTCTACCCACTTCATATGATACATAGGTCTGAGGACCATATTAATATAGGGGTCCTCACCTCTGAGGTTTCAACCTCTATTGCAAGACGACAGAGTGGTGCTGACTTTTCGGTACCTGTCATTGAATAACATTCTTGTACCTCATCTTCAATGGTTGACAATTTTTCTCCACGTTGTGCAACTTTTGATATATTTAATCTCATAATTTGCTTTACTTCCTGCACTTGAGTGCGCAACAAATTCTTAAACCTGATGGTATGGGTCCCCAGGGTGGGAGGTGCCCCTCCAAGGCTTGGCTGGGCAGTGGACAGGGACATCTTGGCATTGAGCCAGTCCTCACCTGTGGACTGTTTGATGAGACCATAGTACTGCACCTGGGAGGGGGGAGGATGGGGGAGAGAGGAGACAGGATAGGATGTGAGGAGGGAAACATGAATGGAAAAGTCCTTTCCAACACATCTTTGTTTATGGGCTCAAAACCAACACCAAACATCTGTGCGCAGATGTGAACCGTGAAGGTCAGTTTTTTTTTGTTTTTACATTCGTTGGCATCGTGCAGAGCTGAGCTTGTAAATACATAACCATGTACAAATTAAGTACTACTAGCTACATGTAAATGGAAGGAAATACCTTTCACCATCTTTGCTGATCAGATGTATGTATACTACCACCTCTATGCACATGTATGGTCCCCAAAATAGTAAATAGTGCTGACCTTCATTTCCTTGGTGACGGGGAATACCCTTACATCATAGGCTGGGGACCAGGAGGCATTGCTGACCACATAGGAGACCAACAGGGTGACATCTGTCTCCATGGATGCTTCCAGTCCAATGTGAACAGAACTGCACATGTTAGCCAAAATACATACATGTTGACACACTGCTGTGGTACGTGTAGCTAGAAGCATAGCACTTTTCAAATCTAGCAATGGCCCCTTACCCCCTCACCCCTATGCTACAAGTGAGCTCATAGCACAGTAATGGCCCCTAATGATGGACACTGATCTATATCAACTGCTGCCACATAAAGCCTCCCTCCCTTCTCTCCTCCTCCCCATCCCTTCACCCAGGGGCCCAGTTATCAATGCCATGCCAGATTGGGATGGTAGTGATCTCTTATTGCTGCATGGTGCATCATTGTCAAGTAAAGTAAGTGTACTACACAAAAAGCTTGAGCACTGGTGTGTGGTAGAAGCATTTTACTGATGGCCATCACATAGCATGTGAGCTAGTACATGGGCCACTAGTATCTGCATGTAAAATGATCAGAGATGTCGGTACACATATCACATACATGTAGAAAGTAAGCTAATAATTTTAGCTGTGATCTTTTAAAAACCCACTCATATATGCATGTACAATGATCAAAATGCGCTTCAACTATCAAATGAATACCAATTATTCAGTAAGGTGAAAAGTTCTTATGTACAGAAGCTGTAAAGGTTTAAGGTCAATTGCTGAATGACACATGGTCAGAAAACGTTTATAGAATTTACACATACATGTACAGGGGGGGCTCGGAACAACGGAAAGTAACACCTCGGAACAACGGAAAATTACAGACATTCATTGCGTGCTTTTGGTCTCATAATTGGATTGATAAAGCTAGTGCGGGTAAACTATTACATAATCCTGTCGCTCCGCAAAACAATTTTAAGAACGCGCAAACTATTTTAAGCAATTACGCTATGCCTCAAGCGGTTTCTTTAAGTAAACCGCATTGTATAAACATTGACTGAGAAACTATTTTTAGCCCTTACAGATTTCCGAATGGTTCAAATGCGAACCTACCTTAGAAACAAATAGCAAGCTAGGCCTGATGCTCTGTCACAGCACCTCTAGAATGATGTTTGCCCTGAAAGAAATTACATCATGTAGCTCTTTTTTTAATACATGTATGCGTCCACTGAAGTTCCTATAGCTCAGTGCCCTTGCATCTCCTGGATCTTCAAATCTCCTGAAGTGGTAAGATCAGTTTTGTTGGTGGTGTGTCAGATAGACCCACTCCTTACTTTCAAATACCGCTCCGACAGAGATCCTTGCCTCTACCTATATCATTGCCCTCACAGTACCAGCCATACATTGTAGCTGCAGCATTGCATGGCAAAAATGGGACACCTGAAAATACTTTTTATTTAGGACAGCTTTGCCAACCATTCATACAGAGAACACAGATCAATTGCGTGCATGTCACTGGCTCATTGAGGCAGATGGACGTTGCGGACAAATGTCTGTGGAGTACGATCAGGTCAGGCTGGCTGCCACGGGGATTGAGCTACATGCAATGCTGCTTCTTTGTATGTTAGGAACCATACACACTTGTGCATATATACATGTACATCAACTAACCCCCATGTCCATGCATACTCAGTACATTTAGCCATGTGCAAAGTAGTATATTGTATGCATCAAATGTACGATCATAGGTCACGAGGGCTGTTGCTTACTTACCCCCATACTGGCTGTAACCTTGCCCTTACCCCCTTCATAGTATCCCATCTCACCGCGTGTAGGCAAAGCCACGAACACGTTGCTGTGTACAGAGATCATATATATGGTCTCTGCTGTGTATCATGGTTTTAAACTTCACCTGAACTAAATGTAATGGGCATAACCACAGCCGTGCGCTATAGCTCGATGTCTGTCCGAGGTCATGTTGACGATCGAGCCTAGTATGGCAACCACGTGCAATACTAGTACAGTTTGAATAAATCATTCGCTTACCTCATACTTTCACACGTATGATTCTGAAGTGAGGCTACTGCAGGCAGAGCGATGTACAGTGGACGACTCCATGTGTGTACTTTCTGCCGCTATTAAGGCGCTCATTCATTAGAAATCGTGGTCCCAATTTCTAATGAATGAGCACCTTTAATTTGAATGTATAGCGGCTACATACATGGAGTCTTCCACTGTACATCGTTATGCCTGCAGCAGCCTCACTTCGGAATCATACGTGTGAAAGTATGAGGTAAGCGAATGATTTGTAGGACTAGTATTGCACGTGGTCGCCATACTAGGCTCGATCGTCAACATGACCTCGGACAGACATCGAGCTACAGCGCACGGCTGTGGTTATGCCCATTACATTTAGTTCAGGTGAAGTTTAAAACCTTGATACACAGCAGAGACCATATATATGATCTCCGTACACAGCAACGTGTTCGTGGCTTTGCCTACACGCGGTGAGATGGGACACTGAACAGCCAGTATGGGGGTAAGTAAGCAACAGCCCTCGTGACCTATGATCGTACATTTGAATGTCATGCATGCGTACAATATACTACTTTGCACATAGCTAAATGTACTGAGTATGCATGGACATGGGGGTTAGTTGATGTACATGTATATATGCAAAAGTGTTTATGGTTCCTAACATACAAAGAAGCAGCATTGCATGTAGCTCAATCCCCGTGGCAGCCAGCCTGACCTGATCGTATTCCACAGACATTTGTCCGCAACGTCCATCTGCCTCAATGAGCCAGTGACATGCACGCAATTGATCTGTGTTCTCTGTATGAATGGTTGGCAAAGCTGTCCTAAATAAAAAGCATTTTCAGGTGTCCCATTTTTGCCATGCAATGCTGCAGCTACAATGTATGGCCGGTACTGTGAGAGCAATGATGTAGGTAGAGGCAAGGATCTCTGTCGAAGCGGTATTTGAAAGTAAGGGGTGGGTCTATCTGACACACCACCAACAAAACTGATCTTACCACTTCAGGAGATTTGAAGATCCAGGAGATGCAAGGGCACTGAGCTATAGGAACTTCAGTGGACGCATACATGTATTTTAAAAAAAGAGCTACATGATGTAATTTCTTTCAGGGCAAGCATAATTCTGGAGATGCTGTGACATAGCATCAGGCCTAGCTTGCTGATCAAGGTATTTGTTTCTAAGGTAGGTTCGCATTTGAACCATTCGGAAATCTGTAAGGGCTAAAAATAGTTTCTCAGTCAATGTTTTACAATGCGGTTTACTTAAAGAAACCGCTTGAGGCATAGCGTAATTGCTTAAAATAGTTTGCGCGTTCTTAAAATTGTTTTGCGGAGCGACAGGATTATGTAATAGTTTACCCGCACTAGCTTTATCAATCCAATTATGAGACCAAAAGCACGCAATGAATGTCTGTAATTTTCCGTTGTTCCGAGGTGTTACTTTCCGTTGTTCCGAGCCCCCCCTGTACACAGTTCTATTTGGTAGTATATTCATCCCCACATCCAATGACATTCATAGAGGACTCTGTAATACATGTATTCAGTCACCTGTTCTATCTCTTCTCCTTCCATTCCCCATCCTCTCCCATCAACAACCATCCTCTGTGCTCATCCTCACATCCTCACTCCCTCCTCCCTCCACCTGCCCTCACCCTCCCTTCACATCTCCCAGGTTAGTTCCCTTCTCCACACACCGTATGGTCTCTGTTGCTTTTGTCTTCTTGCTTGGGTCCATCTTCTCAGCATTGGTACGTAGTACTTGGATCCTCTCGTTCAGTTTCTTCATCTCCTCCATGATCTGGTTCAAGGTCTGGTCCAGACCTGCCACCTTGCCCTCATAGCGTTCAAAGAAATCCATCACCATCTTAACTGTGTCCTCACCAGACAGACTATTTAGGGTCTGGTCTTCACCCTGTGGTGTGTGTGTGTGTGTGTGTGTGTGTGTGTGTGTGTGTGTGTGTGTGTGTGCACGTGTGTGTGTGTGTGTGTGTTTGTGTGTGTGTGTGTGTGTGTGTGTGTGTGTGTGTGTGTGTGCGTGCATGTGATGTGTACATGTATGTGGGTATGCATAATATCAGAATACATGTAGTACATATAACGTTATGATACACAGCACTGGTTAGTTATTTGGAAGGACCTTGATCAGCCACACCCACCTTAACAGCCTGCACTTTGCAGGCATGGCTGGCCAGCATGGCCAGCAGTTCCTTCTCCCTCTTCAACACCTCCTCCTTCAACTGGAGGTGTCTCAGCTCCTTCTGTCTCTCTCCTATCTCCTGCACCATCTTCTGGTGCTCCCTCTTACTGCTCCCCTCCTCCTGGGGATCACTGGTCTCCTTGGTAACCATGGCCGTGTTGAAGATCACATCAGTAATCTTAGCTGCTCCCTCTCCCTCCACCCTGCAGGAAGGAGATCACGTGTACACGTGCATGTGAGAGTGTGCATGCGTATGTGCCTGCTATGCAAGCGTGTCACAAACACATTATAAATTTATACCTGATGGAATTCGCTTCTACCACTTGGGCCAGTCCATTCACTATGACTTTGTTCTCTCCCGGGGATAGGTGGGCGTGGACCACTCTCCTTAACTCGGCCCTGTCTCGATACACCACAACGGAATAGATTTCGCTCTTGGTCACGGATACTTCCGTGGTAGGTACCTTCTTTTCAAGCATGATGCAGCTTCGGATCGAGCGACGTGCAACAATAATTTAATATTATTGTACCGGTTAACGTAGGCACTATTATACTTACTGTACTAGTAATATATACATTATCTCTGCTAGTACATTGTCATATACACACTATCTATTAATATAACCTACATATCTCGCGTGCAGTTGGGCTTCTCAAGGTACAGTACTACTAGCAAGCTTAGGCTGAAGCCACAACAACGATGTAATACGCGCGGGATGGGCTCTCTTTGAAAGTCGCGTCCTTCTAGATGGCTGGACGGGTGGCGGGACGAGTTGACTTCGGGAGTGGAGACTACTAGTACGGAGGAACAGTACTGAATACCCAAAGGCTTCTCTGAACACTACGTGGATCTTTTGTTTTCAAACCACCGACGTCGGACAGGACTAGACGAGGCATCTAATGGTAGGATGGTGAAGGATGGCTTGGCTTACCTTTGAGTACATAGTTATTTACAATAATATTTACAGTTACCTCTCCACTCACTCCTGCCATATAGGGTGCATTTATTTATCTTGCATAGAAATATTTAATATAATAAAGGTGCAGAATGAAAGAAACTCGAAGTTCAATACATATACATATGTAACTACACTACATCTAAAGCATACCCCAGGACAAGTGCTGCATTGCCTCTCTGCACCGCAAACATAAATTTAACAGGTATGCCCTTGAGTTTTCGCTGAATACATCTTTGATTCGGCGAGCCAAATCACGTAGTACTGCAGAGGCATCTGGACCAAAGACACCTGATGTCTCGAGAGCAAGGGGGCAGATTAGTGTGTTCCAGCTATGGTCTCGTATTTGGTCATCTTTTTCCGCTTTACATGTATTTACAATAATTTTAATCATTATAATTGGGGGTAATTTTAATTAAACGTCTGTCTACTTAATACTCATGATTTGTAAATTCGAATTAAAAAAATTGACCAGCAAAATTGTAGCATCTCTGTTTCAAATTAATGTATTGCCATTCCATTTCAGATGAAAAAAAAAAACACCCCTATGCATATGGGCCCACACTCGCAGTTGCATGCAATGATGAAATAGATTACTGTACATGTCTGGATCACACGGAACATGATTAAATTTATTTATAAGACTATAATAATACATGTACTTGTAAGACTATAAAACTAACCAATTATATTAAAGAATGTTCAGATACTGTCTACATCTGCAATGTATCTGATCAGGGTGATGTTCAGCCTTCCATAAATGTCATTTAGTACCCTAGCTTTTTGCTTTTTAAGAGCCAAAACACCTTACTTCCAATCAACAGAAGTGTTCTGCAGCAACATCCATCCCAGTGTCACCCCTGTCAGATATCCCACAAGCCTACTCTCTTCTGATTGGCCCTACCTCATTGTGCAGCCTCAGGTACAATTTGCTTTGTCCCCAGCAATGCAAAGTCAGCCATTGCACAAGTGTTCTTAGCTGCCCTTCTTCTTTAGGTTGCCTGCGTTTGGAACAAGGGGTACAGCAGGATGCTCCTCTTGGCCCTTCTCCATGGTTCAGAACTTCCTGGTGATATCACATCCAAGGGTATCTGGATGATGGTGTGCTGGTAGGTCCCAGGTCAGCTGTGCATCACACACATCGTCAGCTGTCACCCAAGACCCAGCTGGACGTGGCCAGAGCCCAGAGGAAGCTGTGGTGTGAGCAGAAAGAGGTAGGCGTGGGGACCAGGCACTGTTGAGGGCAGTCATCTGGGGAGCAGGTTCTGACACTTATGGTGTGCACATGTGTCCCTTATATGCACTAATGTATTTACACATGTCTAGTGTGTGGTGTACTTGGTTTGCATGAACATGCCTTAAGCATTAGTGAGTGTATGTGTGTACATGTGAATTAAAATCTTTAACCCCCTCACCCACTCATCACCAAGGTGATGGAAAGTGGTGTGTTAGGTAACCTTAGCGACGGGGAGAAGAAGCTCCAAGAAGCCATGTACGAGGTGGTCATGTCTGAAGCCACATACCTGCGCAGTCTGGACGTCCTCATAGAGCACTTTATGGATGACCCCGGGATGAACCCCAGCCTGCCAGAGGGGAGGAAGGTCATGTCCAAGAGGGAGCACCACGTCATCTTCTCCAACATTGGGGACGTCCGCCAGGCCAGTGCTAGGTGGGTGTGGCTGACTGTGCGTGTAGGCAGAGGGTTGGATTGTGGGGATGCTATAGAGTGAAGAGTGGGTGAAGTATTGGACAGTTCACCAATCACCTGATCATAATACTGATCGCTCCTATTACAAACTGATTTTAACTTGATTTTGGGGGCGTTTTCTAATGACTTGCGAAATCGGTATGATTAGTAAATTAACAAATCTAAGCTTACTGTACAATTGGTTATTTTTATTTGCCAAAGTGTGCATATTTAATGTTTAATCTCCAGCTCGCAATCCTTGTTTTAAAAAGCAATCTTAGCTGTCCTTAATAAAATGTGATTTTAAGTTATTTTCCAGTGGCACCTAGGTCATACTATTTGTCCCCAGGAACAGCTAGTTTATGGTAATTTTAATAACTTGCCCTTCTGCAGGTATTTTAGCAGTGGAAGCAGTCTATGATTTCCACGCAAAATAATAACAGAATTATGAATATAAATTTATTACTGTTATTGGATATTAAATGAGACATATGGTTTATAAATTATGCACAATTGAAATTTGAAAGGATAGCATGAATTTATTTATTTAAAATAATCATTTCAGTGAGCACATTTTGTTCCATTGTCACTGTCAATTGCAACTTGCAGAGCAAGAAATATGCAATTCTGTGGTGTGTACATGGGTGTGGGGAGGAGGTCTTGGGAATAACTGTGTTATTCTTTCGTTAGATTCTTGGAAGACCTACAAGTCAGACAGAAAGAGTCTCTGGTCATAGCAAACATCTGTAACATCATCCTGAACCATGTGAGCCTTTTAGATCCCTGAGGGGAGGTACCTGGTCCCTCATGTGATCCCTGAGGGGAGGTGCCTGGTCCCCCATGTGATCCCTGAGGGGAGGTGCCTGGTCCCTCATGTGATCCCAATCAAAAATCCCTCTCCCCTCACAACAGGCTAAGGACAAGTTTGACTGCTACATACCGTACTGCACAAACCAGATCTACCAGTCTAGAGAGCTCCAACACCTCATGTAAGGGAACATGGATGTGATGTACATGTACATGTAGGGGTGTGGTTATATGTACATACCCACACACACACACAATCATACACACACATGCACACTTTGCAGTGAGAACAATGTCATGTTTAGGGAATACCTCAAGAGGCTGGAGTCTCGCAAGAGGTGTCAAAACCTCTCCATGCAGTCCTTCCTCCTCCACCCCATGCAGAGGATCACACGGCTCCCCTTGCTGATCCTAGCCATATTCAACAGGACACCTCCCACCCACCCAGAGTATGACCTGGTGGAGCAGTGCCTGAAGACCATACAGAAGGTGAAAGAAATTGCCCTTATCCCAATGCCTGTGGTGGTGATTGTTCTGTTCCCATGCCACCTGTCCACAGTTGGTGACCCAGTGCAATGATGGTGCACGGAAGTTGGAGAGAACAGAGCAACTCCATGACATCTACAGACAGATGGTGTTTGCTAAATTAAAGATGCATTTGTTTGAATATAGTGGACACATTATTTCATACAGTGGTTCCTCCCCCACCTCTCCCTCCAGCCATTCCCTCTTGTCTCTGTCAGTCGTCAGTTGGAACGCAAGGGACCACTGTTCAGACTTCAGGTGGAGCAGAAGCTGTTTGAGAAAGTGAAGATTAAGAAGACACAGCTGTTTATTTTCTCCTTCACTGACTAAATTTTTATCACCAAGAAGAAGACAAAGTAAGGGGACTTCCCCCGTGTGAGGGAGAACCCCACCTGCATGAGCGTACAAGGGGAAACCCCTGCATGAGCCTCGAAAGACAGGGGGCTGTCCCTACTGCATGTGGGAATTAAATCGTACATGTACACTTGTATATTGTTCAAAATAAGTTTATGATTATCCTACTTATATGTGTGCATGTAGTTGAATGTGTAAAAATGTGTTTGCTACTAAACCACACCCATCACTTTCCCCCCACCCCTCCACCTACACCTAGCCCCAAGGGGGAGAGCACGTACACTGTTATTGACCATGGCTCTAGGGCAGTGGTTGAAGTGGAGGACTTGGAGTGTAGGCCTGGTGTCACCTTCCCCAAACACACCTTTGGAGAACAGACCACGGTTGCCCAGGCAACGTGGGCCGTCTCAACAGCCAATATCAGCGACGCCTTCCTTGTGATCCTATTGGACAACGCTTACCATAAGTACATATTTGTGGCGCAAAACAGGTGTGCTTTAACGCATAATTAGGGGTCATAATGTACATGTACATCTATTTATATATATAGGGTAGCAGTTGGGAAATGTGTTATATTGTATGTGTGTGGTGTTTGCACATCAGTTGTGACTTTACCAAGGTGAGGGGAGGTACATGTAGGCAAAGGTGCATGCCCATATATGGCACTGCAGTGAGATGAATCATTTGCCATGTTTGGACCTTCATGTTCAGTTTCTTGTTCCTTTGTAGTACTGATAAGACAAGATGGATGGAGTCCATACAAAGACCTCACAATGAGGGTGAAGAGGAGAAGATATACGAACACTGGGGTGAGGGGTGGGGGAAGGGGGAGTGGTTGTGTACATAATATAAATGCCACAAACATGATTATGAATGAACTGTAAATGAGCTGTAATTATGACTGCCATCAGTTACCATTTCTTTCAGTTTGCATTACTTGTTTCAATACAAGCCTTTTTGTGCTATGGAAGCAGTGGATACCGTACTTGTATTATTAATAATTGTGCCACAAGCTGATACTACACTGTGTCATGTGATGTCATGTGACCAGCAGTACTCTTGTGCTCCTCAGACTGCCCTCAGGTCCAGGCTCTCTATGACTACCATAGTGAACAGCCAGATGAGCTCTCTCTTGAAAGGGGAGATATCGTCAAAGTGTTCAGAAAAATGGCCGACGGTATGTGATAGCTCATCTGATGGGAGTGTGTATGTTCATTTTGGTGGTGTATTTTAACACCGAGTTTACGACAGATGCGGGGAAATCTTGATTATTTTGGGGATATTCATAAAATGAATAATTCCCTCCGTATGGAATTTTGTATTTTTTCTTGCAGCATTACATATATAAAGCATTTTGATACTCAGTGCATATTTACGACTGCCCTAAAGTAAATGCCCACGTTTTATACAGGTTCGTATTGTCGGACAACTCCGCAAACATGCCACAGCAGGTGCACTTTTTTTCTGAGCAATCCTTGGTCGGTCTAACTACTTTATTAGTTGAATATGTGTGTAAGAATAACAAAAAGAATTGCTTCTTCACCTTCGCTTCTCCGTTTGTATTGTTTTTCGTTTTCTCCCCCTGAGCTGACCCACCAGGCACATCCTTAGATTGCCCAATAGCCTGGTAGGATGTCTGTACTTGCCCAACAACAGGCAACTCAGCTAATCGAATTCTTCCTGCCACATGTTCATCGGTGAGGTGTACAACAACTGCTTCTGCAGAAACCGTCGCACGGCTGGCTGTTCCCTCCTGCCAACAGTGAGCAATAAATTGCTGTACCCTGATGCTGAAAATAGGATGCATGGCCTTATGTACCTGGGCCCACCCAACTCGAAAATTACATTCAAATGTAGCTTGTGGTGAAGAGTTCGGAGTAGAGAATAAGGTTGACATATTAGCAATACAACCTGACAAAGAGAAATCCCTTGTGGCAAGGACTGTATCTGCATAGCGCATGGCTACTAGAGCATCTTTGGATTGGAAGGCACCACAGCATGCAAGTTTCTTTAGGAACACTTCCGATTTGAAATGGTACTTGCATGTGTTACACTGGGGATATATCTTCCTCACCTCACCCAGCTTCATAGCAGCCTCTTCCTCCCTTTCCTCTCGCTTCTGTTCACTTGCACTCCTATTCCTCTTCCTCTTCTTATACCGATGTTGAGCTTTACTTAATACAGCCATGTTGCTTCGCAAGTCACTGCTCATCAGAACATTCACACCAGTAAAATTAACACCTGCTTGTTGAAAGGGGTTCACATCCATTGATGCTGGCTGGATTACAGGCAGAGTTACAGTTTTAGAAGGAATGTACTGTCCCAGGTTCCTAAATAAATTCAGTGTTGGGACCTGCTGCGCAATGCCACCAGTGGTAATGTATTCAGAGGCATAAAATCCAGCAATCCCTGAAATGGTCTTGGGAGTTGATGTGCGAAATGGAGCCTTGAAATCTGGCTTTAAGAGCAATACAGTCGTATTTTTTATCAGCTTTTTTTTGATGCCAGAGCAGCAATAAGTTGCTTAGCAGTCGACACCTTCCTTCCATCACTGCCTTCACTAATGTATGCATTAACCCTGGCCTGTTGGTGTGAGAAGTGCGTGTCACACACATCCTTCCCTGTTCCTGCTTCATTATGGTAGTATCCAGTGCACTCAAGGCCTGCAGCCCTAGCTACTAAAGGCAAGATTCATTACTGGTTCCTTCTTCACTGACATCGTTTTTCTCTTTATTCCCATCATTAATTATCATCATCCGATGTCACTTCTTCATTCTCATCATCTAACATCACCCCCTCATTCTCATTATCCAATGTCATTTCTTTATCATCCGTTACTTCTTCATCCATCATATCATCACCATGCGTTTCTTTATCTTCATGTATGTGTTGATCATCATCCGTGAATGTATGTGTGACATTGCCCTCTTCAGTGTTCCCATAATTCTTGGCACCTATGTAGGAGTGTTCACAACCAGTACTGTGCTGGTGCTTTATATATGCTGCTGCACCAAACCACAGCATACCTTTTTTGCCATAGTAGGCATCACCTCTTTCCCGAAATCCTTTGGAAAGAAACTTTTGCTTAAAGTCAAACACTACATACATAGTGTCTCCACCAAGGGTACTCCTCACAAGGTGCATAAGATGATGTTGCTGAGTTTTCTGCACACGTGCCATATAACGGAATGTACGGCGCTCACACTGGTGGATGGTAAGCAGTAAATCAGACAACAACATGGTGTCAGTCTCCTCAAATCTGGCCATAGCAATGTGACGCAACTTATCATAAAATAGGTATGGACCACAGCAAGCACTGCACTCCAAAAAGCCAATTTTTTGGTGATCTGTCCTTGGCGCATGATCTTTAGCAAGATCAAGTGTGTAGGATGGAGTGTGAGAAGTAGCACCTATACCAGTATGACCATGGATTTCAGCACAAGCATTTAGCTGGGCCTTGACTCTACCTATAAAAGCTTGCTGCTTAACAGGACTGTCAAAATCATCTGGACATTCAGCCATGGAATGCAATACATTGTACTGATGGAACTGTTGCTTTTCTAGAAGGGAGATGTTATGCTCTAACTGTTCCATATTACCAGCTGCCTCCCTTAATTCATATTGGGCCTTCACACCTTCCATTACATGTTGAGAGTAGCCATATGAGAGAAAGTCAAACATTACATTCCTCTGGTAGAGAAGCTCATCTGGCTGTGCACAGTCTGACCCTGACATTAGAATTTCGATTACCATATCCAATAGTGCAAAGTTGTCAGTGTGATAATTCACCTTGACATAGTCAACACCAGCCCTTGCATCCTGCTTTATGCCACCACCTGTAATGTGCTGCACAATGTTACAGAATAGGGATTTACCAACCACATTTTGGCCAGCCTGTACTTTCACTGTCTCCAGGTACATGCGATACATTGTTGCAACATCATGCTTTAAAACAAGGGACTTCATAGCAGCAACATATTGCAGTTCACTAAATCGCTTGTCCTTGTACTTATTGGCAGCCCATGCCAGCCGGGTCACATTTTCATCAGAGTAGACAAAATCCACCAGGCATTTAATGACATTGTCCTTGATACGAGAAAATGATTTGGGGTACTGCTGTAAGGAAAGACCATGGCGTTGGTACTCAGCATCCACTTGGGCCTGAAACTTAAGTTCAGCAACCAAGGTTTCCTTCATATTGAAATGCTCAAGCCAGAATTTGGTCGGCGAAGTACCAAAAGGAGCCAGAAGTTGCCTCGCTCCCAAAGTATGGAAAGATTTCTCATGCTTAATGGCTTCAATGATGTTTGTTGCAACAATGGAATGGGAACTTGATCCTACAGCAATTTCACCTCCAGCATTGGCATCTGCCATGGGTGCCTGGTATACAAAATATTTTCTTTAATACCTTGTCATCAGGTAGGCTCCAAGCAGGGAGCCCTTCACACCCTTCCAGAATATGGATTGAATCCTTCTGAAACCATCAGCAGTCAACTCTAGCAGCTTTTCGATGGTCAACACTTGGAATATGGCTTATGTCAGAACCGGCTTCAGTACCCAACAGACTCAGAACATGGCAAATGAAATCCTGACTGCCATAATTGTGGTGTGATGTGCCTTTGTGTGGGATAGCAGTACTAGGAACATCTGCAGTGGCAGCACCAGGATCAGTACCAAGAACATCAGCAGTTGTTGCATCACCAGAGATAGCAGCGGGAACAGTAGCTGGAACATCAGCAGTCATTGCTGCAGGAACAGTACTAGTGCCAGCAGGAACTGTTGTACCAGCGGGAACAGTAGCAATAGCAGGAAGAACAGTGGCGCTAGCAAAAACATCACTGGGACTAGTAGCGCTAGCTGGAACATCAGTGGGAGCAGTAGCGCTAGCAGAAACATCAGTAGCAGGTTCTGGAGCGCTATGACGACGATGTCTAGCAGCATTGGTTGGATACGCTACTGGTTTCGGCCGTACATCAATTTGGGAAGGACGTCTGCGGGTTTTTCGTCGACAGCTGCAGCAATCATGGCAAACTCTGGACTTATATGTTTTGCAAGCTCCACTTCTATGTTTGCCCTTTCGCTCAGAGCATCCAGGCGGCATCTCAAATTGCAAGTGAAAAAAATGTTTTACTATTGCCGTTAGTAAGTTACGCAAATTCATTGCTGAAGATCAGCTTTCGGGGAACTAAAAGATGCACTCTCTCCTGAATGGAAACTTATTATGAGTTCTTTCTCTTATATAAGCTTTACATCTACTTGCTATACTAATGAAACATTCAAAAAGCAATGAAACCAAGTAGAAAAAGAGCACCTTGAATACTGTGGCCACTCGTTAAAACGATAATGAGCTGGCTTTGACACGTTACAGTACGACAAGCGTCTATGCCTGCAGATTCTTTATGTTTCTCACTTCATTAGTAATGATTGGAGTATCATATTAAATGTTTTGCTTTGAAAAAACTCATAGGAGGGAATTATGAATATTTTATATAAAATTTCCCCGCATCTGTCGTAAACGCTGTGTTAAAGACAACCATCAACCTGATTTATTATGTTATGTCATTTGGAGTTATGTAATGGGCAGACACCAATACACTACATACCATTGACATCACATGTCCTTGATTATTTCTCCCTGGATATAGTTCACTCTATTACAAATGAACATGATTGTTATTTAGTAGGCTCAGCAGTGCAGTGTACATGCGCTGCACATCTTTAATTGGAGCCCTTCACAAGATGGTCTGCATAATGTATTTTAGTAGAAGTGAGTTAGTCTAATTTACATGACATGTAGTAACACCTAGCTCCTGGGGTTTGATGACATGGTGTATGACATGATGCCATGTGTAGCTGTTGTTAATGGAGATAGGTAATGGTCTGACTACTGATATTGTCCACTTCAGGTTGATATGAAGGAGAGAGGCTAAGGGATCGTCAGTGGGGCTGGTTCCCATCCAACTTCACCACAGAAATACACAGTGAACACACACGTGCTAGAAACCTAAGGGAATCACACAAGCTCCTGTCTTTGCCCTTCACTCCTGAAGAGTTCTCTGCACAGATACAGAGCATGACATGAATTGCTATAGTTTGTTTTTTACAAGAGAGCTCACCAAATCTTGTCTGTATTTTGTGTGTGTGGTTATTGTTCTGCCATCTCAACCTTTTGACCTTTGGATACGATTTGGAAAGAGTGCTTGCAATGAGAGGCTGGCCACTGCAAAGATGTAATACTGGCCAGAGGATAACTTTTGTATCATATTATTACATCACCTTCATTTGGTCTTCTATTGTGGGTTCTGTTAATAATAATGGAAATTACAAATTGCACTGTTGTGAAGATGTGCCCATCAAGCTAGAACAATATTAAACTAATGTGAATTGAACTGACAAAACAAGATATCCAAGAGTCATATGTAAAACAAACTGACTTTTCAGTGCAGCCTAGAAGCCAGCTCAGGTGGGGGAAGGCTTTCACTAGCTGGCATGCCTTGCAACATAGCTGCTCTAAGCAACATATAACCAATGTCAAATGGTGTACAATTTCTCATACTTCAAATTTTACATTGCAGTGTTGCTACATATAGCTAGATGATCATCGTGCTTGCTTGTATTAGCATGTGATGTACCTTTGATATAGCAGAACGTTATATTACAATCTTCTGATCATGATAGGCATGTGCACAGGGTCATCATTTGATAACTGATGGAAACTGTAAAAAAGAAATGCTGTCTCAATACGATTGTGTTGGGCTGCACATGTAGCTCGGATCAGCATCAGGAACTTCAACTGCTGATCTGCTTTGTGACTGGAGTTTGTATCAGTTCTGCTGTTCTTGTCTGCCCTTAGAAATATGGTTCAGCCTTTCAAAATGATAACAGCAAAGAGGATTTGGATTTTTGTCATGAGTTATCTACATGTATAATTATGTACATCTTTTTACAATAGCTGCAGCATTTATTTGATTGTATCACTATATGCATGTGTCAATGATGTGCATGTGTATTATAGGTAAAATTGAATTGAACACAAGAAATTTTTTAATTATAATGAACAAAATACATGTACATGCATACATTCTAAACAAATTATACATGTACATTACACAAAATTAATGCACTGTAATCTACCTACAAACTGAAGTATGAAGGAGGGAAAAATACATTGTAAGCAGAAGAAATGAAATGCCGAGTGCACAAATGTCTCATTATGAGCATAGGGCATGTTGTAGTTCATCTGCCAATGTGTGAAGGTCAACATCTCTAAGCACTGCTATAAGAGTGTACCAATTTAATGGCTTCTTCCGAGTCCCATTGATCCATCTTCTGAAGATTTAAGTAATGACAAGCTCACCATTAAAGTGATGTTCCATGCAAAGTGATTTAACAATATCTCCATTATCATCATCAAGAAGAAATATTCCAAGTGCATTATATTTTGAACTACATTTTGTGATGATATTTCTTCCATTGCTAGAATTGTTGCCACACGACTGTCATATGTCAGGCACCTAGGGGCGGTGTCAGTGGGGGTGGCAGTAGTGTCAGTGGTGATGGTGGTGACCTGTACGAACAGATGGTCCACCCGGCACTAGCAAGGAAATCTCATTAGCAGTTTCAAGGAAGGCTGATCTGTTCCTAAGAGAGGGAGAGAATAAAAAGCGAACATTTAAACAATCACCCTAGCTAATGTTACATGCAATAGTAAACACATACCATAAATATTGACTTGCTTCTCATAAGGCTCTTCTTTTGCAAGCCAAACAGTGTGCTTTCCAGTAAGATCCATGTCATAATTTGAACAATGGGCACATTTTGCTTTGTGTGAATCTTCTTCATAAGGTATGGCTGTATGTTTGCAAGATTCATTGGAGCAGATAAAACCATCCTTCAAGTCCTTCCAACCACTGTAATGGAGTACTTCAGCACATTTCTTTATACCTTCATGAATCAGTGTTCTAATTCTAGGGCATGCTTTTCCAGTATCCCCAGCATCAAGATGCACCTCTATGTAGGCCACTGAATCAATGACTTAGCAGGGAACTTCTATGTTGAAAAGATACACAGTTTCTATAAAGACAAATTGGAACTTTGTCTTTCTCAACCTAAGAACATTTTTTCTGTAAAAGAGCTAGCAAGCAACTGAATATTCCATAAGGTGCACATCCATCTGGAAAACAAACAAGAAGAGGATGAACTAGCTTACTTTCTCTGCAGATCTTTTCACTACTCAGAGGATTCAGAAGGGCTGGCATCAGGTACTCACCCTCCAAGGGAACCATAATAAAGAGATGACTCATCAGTGCAGTGAACTGCTTAATTGTAAAAACACCATCACCAAAATGGCTTTTGAAGTGCTGATGAGAAAGGAATTCGTGGCTGACTATAGCATGATCCCTGAACTTTAAGCACCAGGCATCCTTCACACCTTCACTACTCAATGATTGGGGCACATCACCTCCAGCTAGCTCATGTTTGCACTGGACTAGGTCTGTGATGACCTTCAGGATGCTTGATACCAGGGGCGGATTTAGGGGGGGGGGGGGGGGGGGGGTCCAGGGGGTCCGGACTCCCCTTTCCTATATGAAGAATGACGTAATGCATAACAATGATGTAATGCATACTGTAATCTATGCAGCGTTCTGCATGTTACCCATCCTTGGATTTGCAGGATTGCACATTGTTCTAGCCAAGCGGGATCTAGATCGATCTAACTAAATCCTCCTAACTAAATCCTCCTATTAACTTTCGAAATTTAATTCACGGCTGTTTCACAGTGGACAATTACGGATATTTAGATGTCCAATTGCACATTTACGTAAAAATGATTTTGGTAGCTCATTAATGGGCTAACATTTTCAAGGCCTGTTTCCGCTACAACCCAGTTTCACTACGCCTCTCTATTGATAATTCCAAGCATAGTATTAGTCTGAGCACAAACCCAAATCAACTGCTCACATGTTTACAGCATTTCAACATACGGCGCAACGTTTCTAGTAATCACGTGTCCCTTAATTCGTTACGAGTGCATCTTTTGGTGGGCTATTTGTGAGGCTCTCGAACTTCCAGGTGAGTTGTGACGATAAAATACAGAATCTAGGGGCATTGTAAAACAATTAAAGCTGGGTCATATTTCGAGACGCGATATCTAGGGCATTTAAAATCGTGGCTGAAATCTATGAATAATTATCAACATCTTGGTTTTTATATATGCTTTGCGATGGAGTTCCATAACAGTTAGCTTACAAAACATTGCAGGGTGTGCGGCGGGAGGTTGGTGGTGGCAAATAAGTCAAAAAGAAGCATATACAACTCCATCTTTTACAAAAAGAAGCTTAAACTAGCTTTTGGTATCAATGATCATATTGAGATCCACCCATAATCGTTCTGCAAACCGTGTAAGCTGAGGGGAGGGTGTTAAATGCTTTGAGGCAGAAAAAGCTAATACCATTTAAAAGTTTGGTCGTGCCCTGCAAGTGGAAAGCCCATACCATAGACAAGTGTGAAGTGAGTGAGGAGCAAATTATACCTGAATTTAATTGCATGATCACATTTAGGTTTGCCAGCATTTTGAGGTGCTGGTGAAAGGTGGTACGAAGAAAAAAAAAGTGACAATACATACTGCCAAATGTCAAGTGAATCCCTACAGTCATTATTTACACATATTGGGTACATTGCACCAGTTTCGATTTCAACCAGTGTCCAGCCAGCTGCTACACAAGCAGTTTCTGCCATCTACTTCTAAAGTGTCGACTCTGCCTTTGTATTCTGCACAGACCAGTAGAGCTACCGTGCCAAAGTCTTGTCTGTGCAGAATGACATTGTTGGCAAACAACACGTTCCTGTTGCCATGACAACTCACCTTTAACTGCTGCCAGCATAAATACAGCTCCTGACGTCTTCTTGTCCCTCCTAATGGGGGGGGTGGGGGGGGGGGGGGGGGGGGGGGGGGGCGGGGGGGCGGCAATTTCTTAAAAGTTTCAGTGATTAATTCTAGATACGAAATTTAATCTAATACCGGTGTCGGTGCTGGGGCGGCAGCAGCCGCCATGGCCGCTGAACTTTTTCACAAAAACAATAATAATAATAATAAAAAAAGGTTGACAAACGCGCATGTATCAATTCAATTAGCTGAGCAATTGCTGCTAGTTAATGACATGCAACTGATGCAAGGGGTCTTCAAATTGATCGCGAGAGCTAGCTCAAGCTAGGCTACCCAGTGTACAACGGTTACCAAAAGTGGCCTTGGCTGCACTATAGCCGTCTTGTATCAGGACCTACGTTAGTAGGTCCTATGTAGGATTTGAAGTGTGATGAATACGATTAGCAAAATACCCGATTCCACTATTGTCGATGTGCCGTAGAATCAGTTGGACTTTAGCGAGCGTATGTCGATACAGCCGTCCAGTACCTACAATGAAGTAAAACTGCCGACGCTTAGAAAGGTCAGACAACAGAGATAACGCTCACTCGTTCCCACACTAGAACCTTAAAAATATGAATAATTATCCTTCCGGATCTGATAAGATAAGATTCGCTCGGATAAGAGGTTTATTGCGCTGTATCTTTCTCGCGATTGAAGTGCAATGTTAGTGGCTATGAAAAGGACCTGTAGAATACAAGATAGAAACTTACTGCCGAATTTGTTTTGTACTTTTACTTTCCGATTTAGACTTATACTGAACACAATTTCGATCTTTAGCAAACTTAGTTATGTTAACACAGCCTTATATGGAGGTCATGGCCAGAAGCCACTGAAGCGCTATTCCAAAGCTAGAAGGTGCCCTGGTCCCTATTAGCTGCACGGGAAACACGTGTACATGTTTGACGAAAGTTGTGTAGACGAGTCGCAAGATGAATGTGAGGAGCGTGACAGTATTCAAGAAGCGCATGAAACGAAGAAGGCTTGCGACAGGAAGCGCTACAAAGCCGATTATGAAAGTAAGAAGGATAGCACGAAGGCGCAATACTGGCTTGATCCGGAACGTAAGAAGGATAGCGTGAAGTTAAGGCCTACTACGATCAAAATCGAGAACTGATCTTAGCCTCCAAACAAGCTCAATATCAGGCAAATCCAAAGGAAAAGAAATCCTACGAGGTAGTTCTTGCGAGTCGTCTGCGAGTTACAATGTTACTTGCACCCCCCCCCCCCCCCCATGTAATCTGAGTACATGTACGCTATGCAAGCTGGCCGATGGCCTGCTAGCGCTGGTAGGACCATTTATAAGTAAGCTCTGTTCAATGCATGGTTGCTACTTTATTAACGGGAATATCCTTCACAAATGCGTGTTCACTGGTGGTCCCCACCAGACTGACCAGAGCAAATCTGCTGCATGTTCATTCAAGCTGCACTGGTAACCCCATAACTCATCTCTCTCCCATGATAGAGCATCCTTGGAACTAACCCCATAGTAGTTGCTACAAAGCTTTGTTCTTGACATGGCCACAAGCACTGCTGCTCAGGGGAAGGTATGTTGTTTTCATTCAAATATGTGTGTCTGCCAGTTGTGAGCTGTTCTTGGCCAATGTTATTAGGTGGAGATGGAGAAGAGGAAAGGGAACACCATCCTACCAGGATGAGGAGTGGACCACTCTGGAAGGGTGGGTATATGTGTATGTTTGTGTGTGCTATGTCCCACGGATATGTTGCCGAGTTATCTATACAGGTGTAATGTTGTGCTTGCTATCCCCTCCTTTGCTCGTCCTCTTCCCTCCTGTCTCATCCTCTCATCCCCCTTCCCTTCTCCCAACCCTCCTCTCCCCCTTCCCTTCTCCCAAACCTCCTCTCCCCCTTCCCTTCTCCCAACCCTCCTCTCCCCCTTCCCTTCTCCGAACCCTCCTCTCTCCCTTCCCTTCTCCCAACCCTCCTCTCCCCCTTCCCTTCTCCATTCCCCTCCTCTCCCCTTTTGCTTCTCCCTTCCCCCTCCCTTCCCCCTCCCTTCCCCTCCCTTCCCCTCCCTTCCCCTCCCTTCCCCCTCCCTTCCCCTCCTCTCCCCCTTCTCTTCTTCCTTCCCCTCCTCTCCCCTGCTTTCTCCCTTCTCATCCTCCCTCTCCTCTCCCCCTTCTCTTCTCCCTTCCCATCCTCCCATTCCATCCTCCCTTCACCTCCTCTCCCCCTTCTCTTCTCCCTTCCGTTCCTCTCCCTCTCTTCTCCATTCATTCCCCTCCTTTCCCGTTTATCTTCTCCCTTCCCCTCCCTTCACCTCCTCTCCCCATTCACTTATCCCTTCCCATCCACCCTTCCTCTCCTCTCCCCCTTCTCTTCTCCCTTCCCATCCTCCCCATTCCACTCTCCCTTCACCTCCTCTCCCCCTTCTCTTCACCCTTCCCTCCTCCTTTCACCTCCTCTCCCCCTTCTCTTCATCCTTCCCCCTTCTCTTCTCCCTTCCCTCCTCCTTTCACCTCCTCTCCCCCTTCTCTTCATCCTTCCCCCTTCTCCCTTCACCTCCTCTCCCCCTTCTCTTCTTCCTCCCCTCTTCTCCCTTCTCGTCTCCCTTCGCCTCCTCTCCTCCCTTCCCTCCTCTCACATTTCTCTTCTCCCTTCCCCTCCTCTCCCCCTTTACTTATCCCTTCCCATCCACCCTTCTCCCTTCACCTCCCATCCTCCCTTTTCCTTCTCCCTTCAGCTCCCATCCTCCCTTCCCCTCTTCCCTTCTCCTCCCCTCTTCCCTTCACCTCCCCTCTTCCCTTCACCTCCCCCTCCTCCCTTCTCCTCCCTTCCCATACTCTCCCCCTTTTCTTCTCCCTTCCCCTCCTCTCGTCCCATCCTCCTCCCTCACAGTTGGATATAATCAGGACCTACGTTAGTAGATCCTATGTAGGATTTGAAGTGTGATGAATACGATTAGCAAAATACTCGATTCCACTATTGCCGATGTGCCGTATAATCAGCTGGAGTTTAGCAAGCGTATTTGGATACAGTCGACAAGTACCTACGACATAGACATAGTAAAACTGCCGACGCTTAGAAAGCGCAGACACCAGAGATAAGCCTCACTCGTTCCCACACTCGAACCTAAAAAAAAAAGTTTCTCCATCTGGATCTGATAAGATAAGATTCGCTCGGATGAGGTTTATTGCGCTGTATCTTTGTCACGATTGAAGCGTAATGTTAGCCGTTATGCGGAAGCACTAGAACCACCAAGTTACAAACTTACTGCCGAGTTGGATTTGTTGTATTATTTTCGTAAGGGGAGTTATGCTTGACACAATTTCGATCTTTAGCAACTTAGTTATGTTAGCAATAGCCCACAACAGATTTTATTGGCCTGTGGAAGACATAAAAGTTAAGGAAGTAAAGTTAACCCTTGCTTGTGGTTGAACACGTTCTATTATATTTCATATAGTGCTCTAGTTATCAGTTTCTCCCAAAAGCTTGACACGTCTGGTTTGTTTTCTTCAAAATGCCGTCACGTTGATCTAGAAGAGAAAAGAATCGTGCTAAGAAGATAGCCAAGTTAAATGATGACAGTTGTGCTAACGATCGCGAGTCGCAAGATATTGAATGTGAGGAGTGTGACAGTTTTCAAGAAGCGCGTGGAAAAAAGAATACTTTCGAAAGGAACCGCTACAAAGCCAATTCTGTGAGTAAGAAGGATAGCATGAAGGCCTACTACGTTACAAGCTGACCTATGGACATGGATTTCATTCTTATGAGTTAAAAAGCACACAGACAACATCTGATCTGTTTCATTTACCCACAGGATAGGTGTACACGTACGGACCCAATGTCATGGGTGGATTTCAACACTGACCACAACTGAGGCAGAATGCCAGGGCAATTTTGGTCAGATGTGTCTCACCAACTACATCTTGTGACTTTTAGTTGTAGTGTTTTAATAAACAGTTGTGAGTAGGTTATAATATTATTATTTATACCACAACTCTAACACAAATATGGACGTCAATACATATATCACATGTTTATGTGCTTTGCTGCTTTATGCATCTGATTCAATGGGTTCAGTGATGTGCTTAAAAAGCACACCAGCCTGCAGCAAGGCTGTCCTCCCCTAGGCCTCGGCAGTTCAAATTGACACATTTAACTGTAGTACATGCATTATTACCTTTAACAACTCCTTTGACTTGATATATCATATCCTGATAACAATTCAGCATAAAACCAAACCATGGTTTCTTATACGCATTCTTCTACACATATGTATTTCTATGTCTGTATCCCTAATGCAGACTATGGCATTGGGTAGAAGTGGTATATGACTCGTTATATAAATGCTTTCTGAGAGGATCTGATATCTACATACAGACTTACCCACGTAAGAAATTCAAATGTTATTCATCTCATCACTCTACTTTGCTGCATTACCTTACAATACCACCATCAAATTAAGCTATAGGGGCACCAAGGTATAGAGCGAAATTCAGATAATCTTAATCTTGAAAGGTATAAACGATGATACATGCGTCATGTATACAGCCCTCATGCATGGGCGGTCTCCAAAATTGCACCCCATTTGATATAACGCCAAGGTTCGAACTTGACATGACTTCAGTTCACAAACTTCATATAATTAACGCGCAGCTTTAAACTTCACATGAACACTGTCTATAAGCATGCATACAATCGATGACCTCATTCTTCTTTATATAAGCTCAGCATGCGTTCATCAAGACCATTATGACTTCTCCCAGTTCTCCCAGCATGAAGTAAGCATAGTATTCTATATGCATTCATATGAGTCGTAATATATTCTATTCACCATCGTATATTTCCGGCAGTATGTCAGAACGAGAAATGCTTTCATTTATGGCCATCGATACCGAGGACGAATCAGAGCCTCATCATCCTGCTTATTCGCCAATAACGCTATCACCCGCACCCAGGTCCAAACCTACCAACCCATCTCCGCACCCGCCAACCGCAGACCCCAAATGCCAAGCAAGTGTTATTTATCTTAATCCTTATTCCGGCATAACCATGCAGTCAAACCTTTCTGCAGGCCCAACTGATCCTTCCACATGAACCAGCTGCAGCACAGTCGCAAACCACCATCGCAAGAACAGCAGCCCAACTGATCCCTCCACATGAACCAGCTACAACCCAGTCGCAAACTGTCATCACAGCAACTAGCGCTTTTATCGCACCCGGGGTTCCACCCATACCACCGCGCCCAGAACCCTGGCCAACCGCTATACCCGCACCACAATTTTTCATTTATATATTCTAAAAACACAACAGTATACTAATTTACACTTACGTTCTTTATTCCTGGTTCTTT
Source organism: Spongilla lacustris (assembly GCA_949361645.1). Lineage (NCBI taxonomy): Eukaryota > Metazoa > Porifera > Demospongiae > Spongillida > Spongillidae > Spongilla > Spongilla lacustris. The sequence goes on from OX442426.1 coordinate 2,946,965, forward strand.
AATCCTGGTAAATTATACATGATCATCACTCAACATGTTTATATACATTACGTTTTAAATAAATAAGACAAAGGCCAGGACTATCCTAAGCCTATATACAACTTCAAGCCAGGAAAACTGAAAACGAATAAACATTCAGGACAACATTCAAACAAGCACGAGATACGTACCGCGAAATATTTTACTCAAGCACATGAAGCAAAGAAGGCCCACGACCACTTATGCAAATGATCCAGAAAGTAACAAGTCTTATGAAAACGCTAGGAGGCTCATTTCAAAAATGACAATCCTGAGCCTTGGAAACCCAACAGAAAAAAAGAAGAGATTAGTGGACTCCCTGTATAACGTTTTAAGACACACAAAAAAAAATCAATAAAACAAGATATAAAAATTTAAATAAATAAATTGGAGATGTAGGATTTCTTTTAAAGTATCAAATTGTGTAAAAAGTAAGGAAACAAGGGATTCCGGAATTAATTTATACAATTATGAATCTATAATTATTAGATACCTACATTTAGCATATAGCCCCCCTTTTATTCTGTGCATGCTAAATGTAGCTATCTAATAATTATAGATTCATAATTGTATAAATTAATTCCGGAATCCCTTGTTTCCTTACTTTTTACACAATTTGATACTTTAAAAGAAATCCTACATCTCCAATTTATTTATTTAAATTTTTATATATTGTTTTATATTACATGCGCAGAGGCAAGGTCTCAAAACAAACTAACCTGGTTACAGTTTTTGCGTTGGTTTTGGGGGTTTTCTACGCAAAAAGCGTTGGCTTCTAGGGCTCCGCCCCAGACCCCGATGGGAGAGCTTACAGCGCTTCCCCGTGCCCCTAGCTGGCCGGGAGGGGTGCCCCCCTCCCGTACCCTCCCCGGGGAGGCGGGGGAACCACCTTTGTTGGCCGCTGCACTCTATATTCCCTTCCTACGCCACTGAATATATTAGGTGTATACTAACTTAACTGAATAACGATCATAATTAACAATAACAAAGTTTCAGTCTTTAAATGTACAAGTACATGGTCTACCGATTGTCACTAAAGGTTTAATTAGGTGCACCGTTCCGTAAAAGGTGCAAATGGCGAAACGTTTTCACAGCTGCTGCTGCTTCAATTGCTACATCACCATGCCTCGAACTGAAGCGATTTACATACATCACAACGACAATATAGAGAAGTACGGTTTGCTCACGCAAGCATATCCAATATTCTCAGACACACAGACGCCTGTTGACGACCGTTACGAGGCGCGTTGTCGCAATAAACTTCGTTGTCTTTCGCGCGTATGTCACTGCGCTACGAATACGCTGATTTTAGCGGCTTTGAAGCGAAAAATGTGAAAGCTTCTGGGCCTCCGCCCCAGGCCCCGATGGGGGAGCTTACAGCACTCCCCCATACCCCCTTGCTGGTGAATGGGTGGGCCCCGCCCCCGGCCGCCCCTCCAACCAACCGCCCCCCCCCCCCCCCCCCCCCCCCTATAGCCCCATTCCTAGATCCGCCACTGGCCCCTGGCGAAGATCGCTCGAATTTTGAAGCTGGCAGTATTATATTACGGGTACTACATATTATTGTAAGTTATAAAAAAACTAATTACAAGTCCAGTTCCAAGGTACGACCTGTGTCCTGAACCGGGACTGTATCAGGTGCAGCTGTATTATTGCAGATGGGCAGCTGTAATACTGGACTCAAGAATACTCAATAGTGCTCAAATGCCTGTTATGGGGCTCGTCTTTCAAACTTATCAAAACACAGGGAATGATGACGTAAGTTCACTGTAAGTAAATATTGTGATATCGTGCCTTTTTTCTTTCAACTGCCAGATTTGAGCCTGGGACTGAAAGAAAAACGGTGTGTTAAAGAGTTCTACCCGCTGTTTTCCGAGGTACGCAAGGGGAAGGGGTGGGGGGGGGGGGGGGTGGTGGTGGTTGTTGTGCAAACAATTCATACGGGGTTAGATTAGAGCGCAGTGCGATGTACGAGGGCGCTCGTTATCTTGACACATGGGCTTAGATTAGAGTGCAATGCGATGTACGAGGGCGCTCGTTATCTTACCACATGGGCTTAGATTAGAGTGCAATGCGATTTACGAGGGCGCTCGTTGTGTGTGAACGGAGTGCAACCTCCATAAGTATGTTCTTTTCAAGTATGGTACATTGTCTATTTGTTTCCAGGGAAATGCAAACCCTATGCTACATTCACTTCACAGCTTAAGCTAGCAAGGTAGCACAGTGGCATAGCCAGGATGATATGTATGGTAGGGCACACATTTGAGTCTTAGTTCATCCACACAGTGATGTCTTTATCTGCAAGGTTAACTCCTTGGCTAGCTAGTCAACACTTTCTGTTTGGTAATCACCCTCCTCTAGTTGCTGGTCTGATTCAGTTGTCTTGTCACTAGCTAAGTTTAACCCATGACTAGATCAATGTTAAAGGTGATATATCATCCCAAGCAGCAGCACTCATGTGCACATGTAGATCTTTCATGTTGATGTGTTTGATGCCTTCAATGACTGATTTGCCTGCTTGGTCATGCTAAAGCAATTTCTGAAGTACCGCCTCTTTAGTGCTTCTAATGCCCCTTGATCTGTAGGTTGGATCAGTGCTTGGAGGCAGAAACATCTGGTCTTGATGGATCTTTGCCACATGATGTGCAGGCATGCATATACACATATACATGTACACTGCATGGGGTCATACTGTATGCATGCTTATCCTGTATTTTGCTAGGGTGGCACGATGCCTCTGAGGAGTGCTGGGTTTATACATTTAATAACCAGAATAACTTTATGCATTACTTTAAACAGATATGTAGTAGGTGTCAAACCTTTACAAAACAACTTGATTCCTTCAGTGATAGGTTCCTAATTCGTTGGTTTCAGTTGCTCTCTAAGGTAGTACTTCAGAGCAGTCCATAGTTAACGGTTTCATGTTTATATACGGTTCGTGCCGTTTATGTGGAACAGCGTATCAGCTGCCCCTCTCTGTTCAACAGTTTTGTTTTAAGACTCGTAGGACGTTGATTGGAAAGTTCGCTGACTGGAAATAGTCAACATTCGTCTGGCTATCTAAAACTACAATGGTCAATCACTGGTACCGTTCGACGATTAGTTTCTAATAAGTTTCAAGACACACCCTATTTCTAAGTGTGCCCACCACTTACGCTGCTGTACTTGTTATGGACTACGAAGAGTCTAAAGCTTAGCCGAAACCTCATACACTAAAAAGGCTATCTACTGGTGCTTATTACTGGTTAATACCTGAATAGGAAGCGTCAAAATAATGTAACAACTACTCTTTCACATACCTATCTTTCAACCCGCATGGACGGCTTGTTTTCTATAGTATGAAACCACTTCATGGACATAGAATTGTAGCACTAACATTCCTTTCCAAGAATATGTGAAGAACATTACAATAGGACACTCCATTCAAAAGTTATTCGCTCATATATCACTCCCTTTCAAACAAACCTCGTAATGAAATTAGTTATCGGCACGATGCGTATAATTGTAAATTAAATTGTAGGCATGAAATCGTTAAATTGAAATGTGGACTCTGCTGGAGTTTTCCACCAGTGTATCCCTTCGGATCATTATCTTGCTGCGATCTGTGGTGATTTGGAAACATGTTTGCTAGGGGTGATTTGGAAACATGTTTGCTAGGGATGGAATGAGACCAACATCCAAAGTGTGCAGAAGTCATTATGCCACTAAACATCAATATTCAATATTGAATGTAGACCATAGTCCCCGGATTCTGCTCACTGCGTGTTGCTTACAATAAAGAGAAAAGCCATTTCCTTTGTTATGGATACAGTAATTACTATTAAGTACTATTTTTTTTCCAGCCTTGCGTTGCTAGCACAAAAATTATGTCTCTAAATTGTTTTTGTTAATATGGCCCAAGATCTGTGCCATCCGCCTTTTCTCTTCTTCAATCGATATTTCAGCACTACCTGTCTTCGATGTTTCTTCGCTGTCTGAGTATAGCTGAGGAGATAAGGGAATATGAGAATTAACCTTGGTGCTGTGCCAAGCTGTATTTTGGACGCCTGTTTGGAAAGGAGTGTCTGTTTGAGTGTTTTTTTCGTTTATTGTTTGTATGCATATGTCTGTCCATTTGCTAACTCTCTTGTATTTTTTCAATCAAATCCAACATATCTCAACAGCGCATATCGCCATACTGTTAAGCAACCACGGCAGGTTCAGGCACGGATACCAATTTGGGGCAGAATTTCCGAATGTGTCTGACTTTGCCACAACCAAAGCACGGACCCAGTCTTGGAGTGGAGTGATGTCCGGATCTCTGTGGCTGTCGCTCTTTAGTTGACTGCCCATCTGCGAATCTTTTCTTCCTCTTGATTGCCTTCCTCCTCCTCTCTAGTGATCTTCTTCTCGTCCTCGAAATTGTTGGCGAGCTCATCTGCTTTGTATTCTTCAACAATGGACCATCCCAGCTCCAATCAATCGGCCAGCTTGATCATCTTTTGTCTGTTGAGCAAAAGGGCCTCACCTGCCTCCATTTCCTGCGTTACCTTCTCGTAGCCCTTGTCATTTTTTCTTTTCATGCAGAACTGCGCTTCATTTCCAGTTATCTTAAAAGCATGCAGGTTGTTGTCGCCTAAAAACTCAATATCGAGTGGCTTTACCCCCCACTTCTATAACTTTTGGAATAACTTTGCGTAAGTGTCCTATGTACTTAGCACAAACAAGGGGAGTAACGGTTTTCCAGAATTGATTTATCCCGCGTACAAGTTCCTCTTTATTTTTAGGTTTAACTTCTCTTCTCAAGTACTCTTTAAGTTCATGCCACAGGTTTTCGATGGGGTTAAGGTCTGGCGATTCTGCGGGTGTTCTCCACCAGCTGACTTGGTTCTCTTCCAAAACTGCCTAGTAAAATTGGAGGTGTCCTTGGGGTCATTATCAGCCATCAATCTATGGGACCCTGTAAATTTTTGGCGATGAAAGGCAGCAGCGTTTTCTTTAAAATATTGGTGTACACCTACAATGGTAAATTCAATAATTAAAAATGAACGTCTCAGGAAAGGGGCTGTCGATCTATCGAGAAGCGGCGAGCTACTATCAATGGGCGTGTGCGACAGCACAATGGAATAAAAACATGTATCTGACCTTCAAGTCCATAATGCCATCAAATATGCATAGAACAGCTCCTCTCTTGCTTGTACCACCCCAAACATGTACCTTCACAGGATGTTTAGGTCTATACTCCGGAGGCACTTAGTGTGGGCGTAACTTTTATAACTTTTCTATAACTTTTGGAATAACTTTGCGTAAGTGTCCTATGTACTTAGCACAAACAAGGGGAGTAACGGTTTTCCAGAATTGATTTATCCCGCGTACAAGTTCCTCTTTATTTTTAGGTTTAACTTCTCTTCTCAAGTACTCTTTAAGTTCATGCCACAGGTTTTCGATGGGGTTAAGGTCTGGCGATTCTGCGGGTGTTCTCCACCAGCTGACTTGGTTCTCTTCCAAAACTGCCTAGTAAAATTGGAGGTGTCCTTGGGGTCATTATCAGCCATCAATCTATGGGACCCTGTAAATTTTTGGCGATGAAAGGCAGCAGCGTTTTCTTTAAAATATTGGTGTACACCTACAATGGTAAATTCAATAATTAAAAATGAACGTCTCAGGAAAGGGGCTGTCGATCTATCGAGAAGCGGCGAGCTACTATCAATGGGCGTGTGCGACAGCACAATGGAATAAAAACATGTATCTGACCTTCAAGTCCATAATGCCATCAAATATGCATAGAACAGCTCCTCTCTTGCTTGTACCACCCCAAACATGTACCTTCACAGGATGTTTAGGTCTATACTCCGGAGGCACTTAGTGTGGGCGTAATTTGTGCGAACACCCACAATAACCACCATGAAATTGTACAATTCAAGCCACAATAAACTTATACATGTACATGTACCTTGGCTTTGGTTTGGGAGGTTGACCTATCTTGCGAGAGCACGTTCTAAGGTGTGTTTCAAGTTGAATTGAGCTCTCGTCTGTCCATATTGCATCAGCTAAGTCATCATTTACATTCTCCTTGCACCAATCGACGCGTTTTCCTTTATTCGCCTCGCTGGTAATAACATGCGTAACTTTCATTCATTTACCACACACCTAATGGTTTGACAATAAGCACTTCCTCTGAAGACCCATCCAAGCTTCGTTCCAACACGTAGAATAGTGTGCAATGACAGATCGAAAACTATAAAGCAATCCACACCTATGATTGAATAGTTAAGGCTTTGTGATGTACACACCTTTCGCTTTAAGAATAGCATGTAGCTGGATGGCCGTTGTCTCGTCATCCTTTTACATCTGTGCATCCACAATCTCCCGCACTTCACGTGTTATCTTTGTGGGCCTCCCGGAGCCTGGACTCTCGAAATGCTACTTGGTGCCTGAAATCTTTTGATACACTTGTAAATGCCAAAATGACTACAGCTAATTCCTTCCTCTATCATAAGGTTCCTAATAACTCTACTGTTACGTCCCTGTTGATGGTAAAAAGTATCCGCTGCTTTACGTATGTAGTGTGGATCATTCTATTGGTAATTGGTAATTGTAACGTATGCTGCTCACACAGTGACACTATACCTTATTGCTTCGGTATACCAAGGAAATTCCAAAAATGAATGCACGATTCCTAACAGCTGCCTGCCCTTTATGCAGTTCCTGGACATGTGTTTTGGACATGTGTTTTGGACATGTGTTTAGATGTAAGCCTTTTAGCGACCGTAACGGAACGTAACAGCCTTCTAATTACGTTGCCATCGGAGCGTAATTTTTTTACGGTCATAAAGGAACTAATTCTGATCGTAATGCAGTTACTGCGCAACGCAATAATCCGGACCGTAATGCATAGTGCCAACTTTATTCTGACGCATACTGTATGCCAGAATGGCTGCAGAGCTGACAGCCCGAGCATCCAGGTAGCACGGTGGCTCCAGTGCCAAATTGGTCGCACTTGGATCTTCGCGGATGGAACTTAACCATTGTCATGTCTGATTGATCATTAATCGCCATGATTTTCCAACTTAGGTGAGGGCTGGGTTGTACAAGGTTTCTGCTTCGACCAGCAGCTCGCCTAGCTGGAAGAAGCCAAAGAACGCCGCAGTTGCTATCGCCCAGTACGCCGTGCAGTCAATGCTGACGGCCGTGTCCAGTGGACTGTAACCGGCGAAGTACCGTTACGATAATTGGTAGGCGGGTCCTAGGTGACCTGCCCCTCAGGAATTTGTTTCTTCTTATGCCATCTAAGACCCACTTTAGAATGGGGAGTGAGGATTGGTCCCATGCAGGGGTGTAGACAGCTTTTCAAAAATGATCTGTCATTGTGTCAGACAGTTTCAACATTTGTTCGGACATGATCTGTCATTGTTTTTTTGCACAAATAACATACATGCATGCTACAGTTACAGTTACAATTAAAAATGGTAAACTATCACTAAACAAGCATATACATACTGTTTGATGTAATTTATACTTCAGTCATTGACTCAATAAAGTTAAACTATCCCATCCATCAAGAGACATAACAGCAACTTCATCTGCACCAGCAGCACGGGGGTCAGCTGGGCCCAATGTAGTAGTGGACATTGAAGGACCTGCACGACTGGATACACTTCCTGCACAACTTGAAGAAGGGCCTGCTGAATCACTATAGTTGACTCTGCGTGGTGTGCAGGTATCTTTATACCATAAATCAATTGCATGATCCGGATTAAATTGGCCCAAAGAAGGACCCTCAACCTTTATTTCCATCAGATCATTCAGTGTTTGATTTTTTAAGCTTGTTCTTGCATCTGTTTTGATCACTTTCAATGTTGAAAATATACCTTCAACGCGTCCATTAGAAAATGGTAGGCTGAACAACAATTCACTGATCAACAAAACATTCTTCCATGCTGCAGCATCAGGAGATACATGTAACTTATACCACACTTTGTGATACTTTTCTTTATCAATGCCTAAGAACTTCCTTGCATACAGGACTACTGCTTCTAATTCATCCCGTAGTGCAAACACCTTTGCTCTGTAGTGGTAGTCGAAAGTGAGCTGTAATTAGGTCGATAGCAACATTAAGCTCATCTAAGTTGGTGGAAGCTGTTTCCTGCCAGTGCTGTGTGTCAAGTATTGTTAAAATAGCATTTAAAAGGTGAGGGTCTGACCAGTCCAGGCGATTTAGCATACTTTCTGTGAGCCGGTTAAGATCACCAACGGCTCTGTCACAGCATTTTTGCAGCGTAGTGACTGAGTAATCGAAAAGTTGGGCCCCTTGATACTCATATACTGCATTACCATCTGAACTAGTGATCTTGTCACAGATATACTTCACAGATGGCCATTGCATTGTATTTGTAGAGGACAACATTTGCAATTGTGAGACTGATTTCAAGATATAATTGATACCTTGAACTATGTCTAAGGTGCTGTCTTGAAGTGATAAACTCAGAAGAGAAGGTGCCTGTAAGATATCAGTATACAGTGCAGATCCAATCAAGAACTCACTTTTCTGCCATCTCTTAACATACCCTTTAAACCGTGCTCTATCTTCACTTTTGACACGAAGCAAGGATTTACGTTTGTAGGATATCCAACGACTGCCGTGACTTCGCAATGGTTTATCCCCTCCCTTCCCAAAATCATAAACCTCCTTTAGGTCTTCAGAAATCTCAGCTAGTTCACGGCATTTTTTGGTGACTTTTCATAAATGTAATACAGCCTTAAGAGCATATCTTCAATCTCCTTGAACAAGTCACTTGACAGCGCATCCTTGCATGCAAGCTCTAATCTATGAGCATAGCACCAGCTCCAAAAAAGCCATGGTAGTGCTTCCTGCAACTTGCCTTTCATTCCATTTTGCTCTCCAATATTAACAGAGGCACCATCTGTTCCTACTCCTATGAGAATTGGCCCTTTGGTTGCTTGAAGATGTTGTGCTTTGTTAAGGATATCACCTACTCCCAAACATTTTAGAGCATTACCTGTGCACTTAATCAGACCATCACTATCTGCCTTTGTTGGTACTTCCACAGCAAAAAATCTTGTGACCATTCCCACTATCTCTTTGGCATCATCCTTCACAAAATGCAGCAGAACAATCAGCTCATCTTCAATACTCCCTGCATCTGTAGTGCCATCCATTAGTAAACTAATAAAACTTACCTTTGAAAGGCTAGTGATACATGTTTCACGTTGGCTCTCAGCAATGAAATGAGTAAAGATTTGAGCAGACTGCCTGTTCTTGTAGGTGCTACCGAATTCCACTCCATGGTGACTCTCGAGCTCAAGGAGTATAGGAAACTTTTTAAAAGCAATGCTTTCCTTTGCCATGATAAAGCACACATCATACAACTTTCGCAATCTATTCTTTGCAGCCTCATCCAAAGTACAGAGCGCTCGAGCGATTGGTGAGAATTGAACGATTGAACCACCACTTTCTTTTTTTTGTTCCAATCGCAATCGGAACATGGCAGTATTGTGTTGCGTGCTTTTTGCATGGTCAGTGATGTTGCTTACTCGATGGTTGTCTGAGCCATAAATCCATGCTTCAGAAAAGTTCTTAGTTGAGCGAATATAATCTTCGAACTGCCTACAAACGGCACACCACAGCAAGTGTACTGACGTCTTGTCATCTTGATCTACATCACATTTTAACCACGATAACGTTTGGTACTCCTTATCGTAAAAGGATTGCCACTTTTTAAAACATTGCAAAGATACTTGGCGTTTAGAACGTTTTGCCATCGTAGAGAAGATCATTAATTAGAATATGATTTATGAATGAAGTTATTAAAGATGGTAGCGCGCGCATATAGATCTATGTACATGTATCACTATGCATGAAAAATAAACATGAGTAAAAAATAAAGGTATGCCGATGGTTGGGCCCTCTAGTGCTCTGTGTACGTATGCGCTCTCGTACATGCAATAATTAATTGCAACTCAATAATTATGAATTTAATTGGTGAACGGTCATTTGGACCGACGGTCGGTAATAATGATCAGTCATTGTCTATTTGTGGTCGGTTTTTGACCGATGTCTGACTGCTGTCTACACCCCTGCCCATGGTGGTGGTAGCCCGAGGGGGGAAGCTGCATGCTGCACACTGCCGACAAATACGACTTGATGGTCTGGTGGGCTAAGCCATCATTTGCCAGAGCCGTCGCGAAATAGCGTAAGGCCATTCAAACTCGATTAGTTGTTTCTCGGGCCTCATTGACCCAAAAAAAATTGCTTTGCAAAAAAAAAGCAATTTCTCACGGTAAATTAGATCAGGGATAAAAATGAATGGTAAATTTGCATGGCAGTTTCACAGCCCTTTGCGACTGGACAAAAGGGTCCATAATTAGACAATACCGTAAACCAAAAAAATCCATTGCGGCTATATGCGCCATGGCCTCATTAAAATGGCGTTTTTTGAGAGAGCTGTATCTTGTTCATTTTACCATCGAATGCCCGTTGATCCCTCCCATTTAACTGGTGTATTATCGCAGTAGAGACTGTACCATATGCGCACTCTTCATATCGCAATCCTTAATAACGCGCAGCCAATTTATATACGGATATCGTAAGGGAGAGGGGTAGCTTTAGGCTGAAAACTCCAAGCACAGACAAATTCTCAAGACGGTTGGTATGCCGCATCGTCAACTACACACAATTAGGTGTAGAGTAACACCATTCAGATGCAGCCATACTTTTGTTTTTCATCACACAATAAACGGTTTTGCTTGGCTATAAATAATGCGGCTTCTGTTGCTTTGTTCGGTCACATAGCCTAGATATAACACCACAGAGACCAGCTCCAGAAACGTTGCAGAGTCTATGGAAGCCTTTTGGTGGCTACAGGGAAGAAAAGGAGGGCATTCTACCAATGTTCAGAGTTACCATAAGTATACAACCCCCGATGGCACCCACTGGAAGTGCTATTCGGTGCTTGTGATGTATAAGCACTTCTTTGACAGTGTAGTTATAAGTGTATAAGGAGAATTCTGTTTAAACTGGCATTAGTGTAGTACAGTAAATAGAAGGGAAAGTGTAGCAACAAGGGAGAATGGGTGGGAGGAGGGGGGCCGGAGGGGAGGAGAGGGGGGAGGAGGGGAGGAGAGAGGGGAGGAGAGGGGGGAGGAGGGGAGGAGAGGGGAGGGGGAGAAGGGGAGGAGAGGGGAGGGGAGGAGAGGGGGAGGAGGGGAGGAGAGAGGGGAGGAGAGGGGGAGGAGAGGGGAAGGAGGGGAGGGAGAGGGGAAGGAGAGGGGAGAGAGGAGAGGGGAGGGAGGAGGGGAGGGAGAGAGGAGAGGGGAGGGAGGAGGGGAGGGAGAGAGGAGAGGGAGGATGGGAGGGAGAGAGGAGAGGGGAGGGAGAGAGGAGAGGGGAGGGAGAGAGGAGAGGGGAGGGAGAGAGGAGAGGGAGGATGGGAGGGAGAGAGGGGAGGATGTAGAGAAAGAGGGGAGGGAGGAGGGAGAGAGAAGAGGGAGGATGAGAGGGGTGGAGGGGAGGGAGGAGAGGGGAAGGAGGAGAGGGAGGGGAGGGAGAGAGGGAAGGAGGAGAGGGGAGGAGAGGAAAGGAGGAGAGGGAAGGGAGGAGAGAGGAGAGGGAGGGGAGGGAGGAGATAGGAGAGGGAGGGGAGGCAGGAGAGAGGAGAGGGAGGGAGGGAGAGGGGAGGGAGGGAGGGAGAGGGGAGGGAGGAGAAGGGAGGGAGGAGAGGGGAAGGAGGAGAGGGGAGGGAGGAGAGGGAAGGGAGAGGGAAGGGAGGAGGAGAGGGAAGGAGAGGGAGAGGAAGGAAAGGGAGGGGTGGGAGGAGAGGGAAGGGAGGAGAAGGGAGGAGAGGGGAGGAGAGGGAGAGGGAGGGGAGGGAGAGGGAGAGGGGAGGGGAGGGAGAGGGGAGGGGGAGGGGAGGGGGAGGGGAGGGAGGAAAGGGGAGTAGAAGAGAAGGTACTACTAATGGCTTCACATTAAGTTAAAATTGTCCCTAGTTCATTTCCACTTAGAATGCTGAGAACAGGAACAGCTGGAGGGACCAATGGATCGGGGTCAGAATAGTAGTCACTTACTTCGCATAACATATGGGTAGGCACACCTGAGAAGTGTAGGTAAAGGTACCGGGGGATGCAGTCTCAATGATGGAGACACTAAGAGGAGGGTTGTCTAACAAATGAGGCTGCTTGATGATGGCTAGGACATTGATCTTATCTATAACAATGGGCAAGGTGGACGGGTGCAGGCTTTGGTCTACTAGGTTAACAGGGGGTAGCGTCTATCCTGACTATCCGGCCATGCCCACACACATCGCTCTCTTATTGTTCAAGAGCACAGGCTATCCATTGCACCCCAGATTGTGGAAGCAATTCCACCGCCAAACAAAGCAACAAAATTGTGGATAGGCATTCTATCCCTTTTCAAATATGTCCATATGCACATGTACCATTAATAGTTACCACGGCTCAAACCACAGTATAGTTCACACGCGCATACCATCGCGAAGAAAAAGTATGGCTACAGTTCCATACTACACGTTGTAAGTACCTTCTGTCTCCTTTTGTTGTGTGCTTCCATCTGGGGAGCAGAATTTGTCTGCGTAGTCGAAAAAGTACGTTGAAGTCGATGGGTTCGTCCAAAAATGGCCGCTTGTAGGAAGCAGTGGAGAGAAAACTAGGCCATGTGACATTGGCTACTAATAGAACAAAGGTACTTCATTCCATGTATGGCCTTTAAATGGCGACAAGTTCAAACATGTTAACACGTAGTGCAAAGTTTGTAAGGTTGTCGGTTGTCAAGGGTGGTTGCTAAGGTATTATGCCACTTTTTCAATATTTCTATAGGTATGCCTTTTGTCCACAAAATGTATGGCCGCATAGGGCTGTGGTTTATAGAGGTGGTACATTTTAATAGCAGGGCCGTAGCAATAGGTCCGGCAAGTCCGGCAACCGCCAGACCACTTTTGGACCAAAAAAAAAAAAAGAAGAAATTAAAGTCTTTGGTCGGCGGGCAGTATCTGGAGCCCCGCCAGCATCAAATCGTTACATGTACATGTACATTTAGACAGTAGCGGAAGTGATTCGTGCATTCCAGATCTGATGAAGATCGGGGTGGTCACGCTGAGCCCGTTCCCACTTGGAGAGTAGCAGCAGTGTAACACCACCATGGAAATACATTTCAGACTCCGTCCAGAGAGATATGTATGCTTCCAGATCCATTAAATAAAAGTGTGCAAACTGCTCTATCGCAAGTTGGATACAACGATGCCCCTGGTGATGTCGGGTCTTGTGTCACCTTTATCAATAAAGGCACTAATGGCCGAAACCACCCCCAACATCGTGGCAGATGCAGGTACTCCTATGGCTGATGCAGGTACCCCCCCCCCATGGCTGATGCAGATACCCCCCTCCCTATGGCAGATGCAAGCATGATGCAGGTACCCCTACTAGTACCCCATTGGATGCTGGTACAACCCCAGTGTACGCTAGTACACCATTGGACGCTGGTACCCCACTGGTTGCTAGTACCCCAGTGGGGGCTGTTACCCCAGTGGATGATGGTAACCCCCTCCCCACCACAGTGGAAGTTGAAGATATGGAGGCAGACACCTCCCTCGACACCACCTTTGCACTGCTCAGGGGAAAGGACCCCTCCATTGCTGTCCACTATGTGGATGGGGATGGGGGACACCTCGTAGGGGACTTCTTCCGTGGGCTGTTACACTACGCTAGGAGGCATGTTAACTGTTCAAACTGTTCAGCCACATGGCCTGACTCTAGTGTCCTTTCGTGAGTGCCACGATGATGCGCCAGAGTTGGGTCATGTATACCATCTCTAGAAGCAGGTCGTCATCAAAGAAAGCAACCAGGGTTGTGGTGCCCTTTGTGTATCACGCCCTGGTGCATGCGAGAAAATGTATGGCGACCAGCGCCACTGTCACCGTGGTGCCTATGGGTGCAGATGCAGGGGGGGAGGGGGGGAAGGCTCCTAGTGGAGCTATTTGTGGACAACGGTCTTGTGTCAACTGGGGAGGAAAGAATAAGAACTGGCCTGAGCTATCCAACCCTCCATGCACCAACGCGATATGTGCGTGCCTACGAGGCGGCATAAGGGAGTGCGCTGGCCTGCACCAATACTACCTCGTGGACGACGAGGTGCTCCCAGGTGCGAAGGAGCAACAACTTCAGAACCGCCTGTGGGCACGCGTCATGCACACGACATCAGTGAATAACATCAAATGCGTTGTCGTCAATGAGAACACGTACTTCAACGAGAGTCACGTGTTGGATGCAGGTGCAGGCATGGCCGCCTTCCTGCGCCCCACACCACCCTACAGGCATGCATATGTCATTCCACAAGGAACCCGTATTTGCCTGTACTCTAACGAACTTGTCAACGAGGCAGAACAGGTAAATACCGACTACCTGCTGGTCTGCGAGGCATATGGAAGGAAGGCATGGAATCCCCTGGTCCCAAACGATGCCAACTATGGGCGGCTAGTGAATCTGGGTGGTCTGGAGGAAGGGCTAAAGGCACTGGTGGCATCATGTGACGTTTTACGTGGTTTTGTTCGCTACAGTGCTGGAGATGCTGAAAACGTGTTTATGGCTGCGTGCAACGTCACATATAAATACACGTACAACCACGATGCCACCGAGGGGAGGAAGCAACAGCTGGAAGTGATGGCATCAAAGACAATCCACTCATCCAGTACCCATGCCATTGAACTGCTTGGGAACTACGGCATTGGGTATTGGATACCCTACGTCCTTAGCCATCACGATCAATGGGGAATGGACAATGCCATCGTAAAGTGTGTCCTCTGGCTTCTGCTGTCAGAGAACAGCTCAATGGGAAGAGCCGAATTGCTCCAGTACCTGGGGGGACGAGGAACACTCTCTGGTGACTCTGGCCACCAGAGATCTGTTTCGAAGAATGGAGTGCCCCTTTCCCATTGACAGCAGGAAGAGACAGAGGACACACTCTTAATCCACCAGTCCTGACCTTCCTACTATACCAGGCCACACCCTTCCTCTGCCAGACTGCCTCACCTTCATCAGCCAGGACGACCGCCCCTGTACTACTAATTTTTGCCAGGCCACACCCTGCCTCTGCCTAAGCCTGAACCTGAGCCTGAACCTGAGCCTGAGCCTGAGCCTGAACCTGAGCCTGAGCCTGAGCCTGAGCCTAAGATTGTAACGTTAGTTTAACTTTAGCAGCATTAGGATTGTTGGAGTATTTAGGGTGAAAATGTTGACAAGGCTGTTCCCCCAAGGCTGTTCCGCAGTTTAGGTGGCTTGTTGCCACCCGCAAGCCGAATCCAGGGTCAAATTACACTTATCGAGCTTGGGGCGGTTGGAGGGGACACGGCAGTCCCCATCCCCCCTAACCCTTAGATTTCACAGACCACGGGTGTCTGGATAATAAAATAAAAAGATAAAGAAGTCTCTGTCGCTGCCGCTACGCCACGTGCTTGGTACTAGTAAGGCGCATGCGCAATTGCCTTCCCTCATTAACCTTGGTTAACTCGTTAACCCCATTTAATGAGTAGTCAGGCATGGAATCGGGTTGTCGGGTACATGTGGGTACAGTCTACAGACAGGTACAAGGTTTGCGGTAATCTAAGTTGGGTGGGCACCGTATTACACCCTTATCGAGCGTGGGGCGGTTGGAGGGGACGCGGCAGTCCCCATCTCCCCAAAGAGTGGTCATTATATGACCACTTCCCCCAAGCGTGATGGTCTAACCTAACGATTCAAGATACCTCAATTAACACGTTTAACATAAAATCAATTATAATCACTCCATGAAACTATGCTTAGTCGGTCCTTAATTAACCTCACATTATCACTGCCTAGCCGCAGCTACCATCTAAGCTGCAACGCCACAAAGTTCGGTTTTGGGAGTCCAGATATAAATCGTGTAGGCGGCACTTTCCCAACGACCCAGAGTCTTGATTAGGGAATCTTGCAGGCCGCATGATGCTGCCGTGATTGCTGCGCCAATCCTAAAACTGTTACCTGAGTACAGCTTGTCGTCTAAGCCGGAGACTTGCATGGCTTGTACCTCTTTTATTAGGCGATCCCAGGTTAATGGGCGATGGTCGCTGAACGCGAAGAATGGCCCTGGGCGAGAACCCCTGCTGACCATGTAGCTCAAGATTGCCACCACGGGGCAAAGCGCTACTCCAGTCGTTCCTAGATACACCTTAACCCCTTTACAAAACGGGTCTGTTTTCGATGCTTTGATGGTCACTTCGACGTAGCTTGGTTTTTGGACATTGTCAACCTTTACATCTCCGTAGCTGAGATGGACCGCCGGATCGTACCCAGTATCGGATGGTACGACCACCTCCCCCGTACGCAGGAAGCCAAAGAAGCACATACATGATGCTGCCCATAACATGGTGGAGTCATGCCGCTCGAGCTTGCTGGAGGACGCCCAGTACTTTCTTAGCTTCTCTAGAATTACCGGGGTTATTGGAAGGCGCGGGCGCGCCTTACCACCAGACAATTTCCGAAAACCTTTGACGATGTATTCCAACTGCTGCATCTCAGAGATTCTGGGGTCTGCCAGGCCCATTGCGATCTGGGTGCACCTTATCTCTGCCAAGTACGTTTTTGCCGTATTCCCCGAAAGCCCTTCGGTATATAGATAAGCCAAAAATAATGATAACGTTCGCTCCGCCACAGGAAAGGATTTAAACCCTTAGACAAACAAGGAGTTCCTTGTTGATGCCGCTAGGCCCGCTGAAAATAATTCGCGAACAACTGCGTCCAGGCGACCGAGGTCCAATCAGGGCGCTCCAAGACCAATAGATTCAGAACCTGTGCTGGGACCTGATAGCGGCGGGCTCCAGGTACCTGTGAACAAAAGTAAGCAAAATCGTTACGGGACAGAGCATCGGCTAAAATGTTTCTGGGGAGGTGGAGAACTTCCAGCTCCAAACCATAGATTGCCTTGATAAAAAATAGGCAACGGATCATGTGCATAGACCATGGCTCTTTAGACCAACTGGAGTTCAAGTTCGCTACGGCCGCTTCGTTATCGCAGTAGACCCATATCCGTTTGTTCCTCCACAACTGTCCCCATACTGCACAGGCAAACACCACTGGAAGCGTAGCCTTGGGTGTTATCGATGCGGCCGTGATCTCTCGTTGTGCAGCCATCCCTCAGACCACCAGGCTGTGCAACCAATGGACCCCGAACCAATGGGCCGACTCGAGGTATTTTTCGGCCACCGCTGACACGCCATTCCAGTCTCATAGGAAGTGGTGCCACCACGCCAGGTCCGAGCGAAAGGACGAATTTAAACGTACCAGTCTACAATTAGACGACACCCCAGAGCAGGTCGATCATCCTGCGCAGGAACGACCTCCCTGGCCGGACGACCTTGCACGCATTCTCGAGCTTCCCCACGAGATCCCTTGCGGTCGTCACCTTTTTTTTCCACCCACACCTGAATGAGAGCCTTCAGGTCCCTGAGTTTCTCCTCTGGTAAGCTCAGTTGTAAGCTACACAAGTCCAGGTTGACACCGAGGAAAACGATCGACATGGCTGGACCAACTGTTTTATGCTCTGCAAGGGGAACCCCCAGAACGTCGAAAGTTGTGCGCAGTGCCGCCAGGTTGCTAATGCACTCCACCGTATGTGGAACACCGATGGTGAAGAAATCATCAAGGTAGTGGAGGATATTACTCACCCCTTGCCTCCGACACACCCATTCTAGAGCATCAGCTACGGCATTGAACACCTTCGAAGCCGATCGCAGACCAAATGGAAGAACGGTGTCCATATACGTCGCCCCTTCGAAGCGCATGCCCAAGGAGCCTGCGATCGTCGGAATGAACCGGGATTCGACGTACGCCTGTTCAATGTCCGCTTTCGCCATCAAGGCTCCTCGACCGAGCCGTAACATCAGCTCGGCTGCCTGATCGACCGTGGTGTACTTCAGAGAGCACAGACCTGAGTCAATTCCATCATTCACACTCGCCCCTTCAGGAGACGACAGGTCCACTATCAGTCTCCATTTACCATTACATCCTTTCGGGATCACTCCGAAGCGGCTTACGTGGATCTCATTAGACCATGGTGGAGACAATAGGCCTAAAATACGACCTTCGGCACACTCGTTCGATAGGTAGTCGCGAACCACCTGTGTGTGCTCTCATACCGAATGCATATTATCCGCGCTATTGCGGCATGGTCAGGGGTAGCTGAAGCCAACTCTAAACCCCTCTCGTAAACCGGATACCAAATACTCTGTGAACTATTCATCTGGATGAGTGCGAAGGGCTCTCTCCCACGCTTGCCATTGTAGCAGTGTGTTAATAGCTGCCAAACCTCCCATTGGCCTATGGGTGGTGCTGTTCGCTGGTCTACATCGGTCGAGTGCTAGTAGATCGGCGGTATATTGGTAATGACCTGCAACAGCGATTGCACTGCAGATTAACGGTTTCATGCCTACAATCCAATTAACAATTATACGTGTCGTGCCTGTAACTAATTTCATTACGAAGTTTGTTTGAAATGGAGTGATATACGAGTGAATAACTTTTGAACGGAGCGTCCTTTTGTAATGTTCTTCACATTCTTGGAAAGGAATGTTAGCGCTACGATTCTGTGTCCATGAAGTGGTTTTGTACTATAAAAAACAAGCCGTCTGTGCGGGTTGAAAGATAGGTACGTGAAAGAGTAGTTGTTTAGCTTCTTTGACGCTTCCTGTTCAGGTATTAACCAGTAATACGTACCAGTGGATAGCCTTCATAGTGTATGAGGTTTCGGCTAAGCTTTAGACGCTTCGTAGTCCATAACAAGTACAGCAGCTTTAACGGTGGGCACACTTAGAAATAGGGCGTATCTTGAAACTAATTAGAAACTAATTATCGAACGGTACCTGTGGTTGACCATTGTAGTTTTAGATAGCCAGACAAATGTTGAGTATTTCCAGTCAGCGAAGTTTCCAATCAACGTCCTACGAGTCGCAAAACTGTTGAACAGAGAGGGGCAGCTGGTATGCTGTTCCGCGTAATCGGCACGAACTGTATATAAATTTTTTACGCTGATCAGCGTATTCGGCGTGAAACCGTTAAGTACCATGATTGAAATTATACTTATAGCTAATCAAGCGGCAGTAATTCAACACCTTCATAACCTTCACAATAAATGGCAAGAGCACATTATTAATAATCAAAGTACTATACCCGAGGCCTCTTAGATGGTTGGCCCTGCAAGGGTGGCCCCTGATTTACCCTTTTTCGATCCGATGGGCAGTGCTTCACCGGATGCGCTCCCCCACATGACAAACAAACGTGACGGTAGTGGCACCACTGGTAATTGCAGCGCTCGTCATTCCATTTTCGGCACACTTCACCGCTCTCTCGATCGGTAGAGCCGGGGTTAGCTGGGGTGACGCTGCCACCGGCTCGACTGGTGCACACCGATAGCACCGCCTCGAGCGTTTTTTTCCATTTCTGTTTTTGTGGAGAACGGGCACTCTTTTGCCAAGTGGAAAACTGAGGCACACAGCTCGCATCGTGGTGCGGCGGCCTGGGCTTTCCGGTGAAGTGGACCGCGTACATCGAAGGGTTGATCCGGGAACACTGCCTGTTACCAGGGTTCGCGGCGTGGCGACGGTACTCTGTATCTTACCGTGCCCAGGCCAGTTCTGCAAACTCCCGGCTTACTACGTACAATGAGAATCATGTATGCGAGCAGTTCGGGAACAGCCTCCGGGAACTTATGCCACATTACCCCAATGTATACCGCAAAGCACTGGACCCACGTGTTCACCTCCGTTACTTGCTGCCATCGTCGTACCACACCTAGCGGGTTGGTCGAACCTTCCTCCGCCCTGAACATCCCGTTCTCTGGGAGAATGTCTCCCAACTCCACATATTCCCACTTCCAGATTTTCTCTGCCATCTTCTTCGGAACAGGTGCCATGCCTTCCCCCATGCTCACTCCCACTTGCTCGTTCTCAACTCCTCCATTGAGGGCTCTGGGGTACGGCGGTCAGCATCAAACGGGCTGCTTCGGTTTCCAACGGTTCCTGACCATTGTGTTCTACTGTGGTCGGAATCCCAGCATCCTGCAGATCGCCTGTTGACGGCATCGAACCCAACTCTACAGTCGCATGTTGAATGACCAATTAATAAAAGGAAAAAAAAAGGAAAATAAAATTAATGATGATAACAATAATAATAATAGTTAACCCCTTAACGAATAAACTATTAATCCTCCCTGCTTACCCGACACGTGCACAACCTAACGTACCGCCGATTCTATAGTGACTCTTATTCTCTTTCCGATGGCTCTTAACGGCACGACGGCTTAATAAACGGCATAACGGCTGTTATAACATACCGCCCGATGGCTGTTTTACGGCACGGCGGCTTAATAGACGGCATCACGGCTGTTACAACATACGGCCCGACCACTCAATAAACAGCCTAACGGCTGTTATAACCTATGGCCTGACGGCTGTTATAACCTATGGCCTGACGGCTGTTCAATGGCATGACGGCTGTTATCATACGGCCCGACGGCTTCTAAATGGCGAGCGGCCACGGGCCATAACGGCTGTACCCCACGGATTTACCAACCGTTATAAGCCAACTCGATGCCCCTACGCGATGGGACCATGCGGTACCATGCAAGCTAGTACTAAACAGCCGAGGCCCGTCATCCTACAAGTGGGAGAATGAACGCTAGAAATTACGCCTACCGGAAACAGAGTGACCGCCAGCTTGGCTGGTTCCCACAGGCGCCGTGGACTTGGCACGCTCAGCCCTTATCGCCTGCTTGACCATCTGTGCCACCATCCTTTGAAGCCCATCATCCTGGCTGCCACTGTTCGCCTCAACTAGGCTGCTGCTATCCCCCTGTTCTTTTGACATAAGAAAAAGAAGTCTCCGTCGCTGCCCTGCTGCCGCTACGCCGCGTGCTTGGTACTAGTAAGGCGCATGCGCAATTGCCTTCCCTCATTAACCTTGGTTAACTCGTTGACCCCATCGAAGCCAGTGGAAACTCTGGTGGAAGCTAAGGGTAGTTGTGCTGCACAGTGAATGCTGAAACTGACACTGTAGCTGGTACTGTGACTGGTACTGTAACTGGTACTGTTACCGGTAGATGTTCTGTCAGTACATACAAATACAATGTACTCTGGTGGAAGCTTGTGTCTATGGTTAAGGTTAAGGTTAACTACGCTATGTTAGGACACGGATGTGAGGAGAACTTGGGAATTGGAGGCATCTTGTAATCCACAAAACCAAATTGATGAGGTGAAGCCAGTGAAAAATAATGTGAAACCAGTGAAAACTTTGGTGGAAGCTTGCGGTGAAGTCTGGACACGGATGTTAGGAGGACTTGGGAATAGGAGACACGAGATTGGTAGGTCGAACGCGACATTGCACTGCAAAAACACGTAGGAGGCGTTGGGATCTACGTCACCGATATGTGTCCCGCGTTCAATTCCGGAAGTTTCTACAACCACTGCAGACGTCGTCCGAAGTGTGGTTACTGTGTTGGAGACTACCGTGAATACATTGTGACCGCTGTGACATACTGTACAAAAACAACTAAAACTAAATATTCTTGTTCTACATCGCTACAAGCTTCCACCAGTTTTCACTGACTTAACCCTACTTCAACGTCGTAGGTGTACCAAGGAAGACAGCATAAATCATGTGAATGCTGAAGAAGCTGTTTTCTCTTCTTAGTTTGAATAATATGATTATCTAAGTTAAAAGATACTGTAGTGGCGAATCTAGCGACGATCAACAATATCCTTAAGGCCAATTTGGGATGGGTCTGAATGATGAGTCATACGGCCTAGATCAGGCGATCGATCATACAAGGAGCACGACACGTGTGTCAAAATATTAACATGCAGCGTATGAGAGGTAAAGTTTTATTAAGCTTAATATACCATACAAGTCGCTACAAAAGTAAAAGACACTCATTCCCGACATACCAAGCATTTCATCAGTAGAGAAAGACAAAGATGTCCCATCATCAACACAGGTTCTTCCTAAACACGAGTAATAATATAATAATAGTCGGTAGATTTGGAGTTACTATCATCACGTGATTTAATTCTGTGGGCGTTATTTGCTTCCTGGAGACTAAAATAACATGCATTCATAAGTCAATGCTGTTTAAAATGGGCCTGGCGTAGGCCCCTGGTGTTAGACCAAATACGCACGGGAGCGTCACCAGCAGTGTATGATATGTGTGCACGTATAGTAGTGGCTTTAAAAGAAGCACTCCCATTTTTAATTAGTATGTATGAGCATGCACAATACAGTAGAAACCATCAATAACCAGTAGCAGTACCCTTCAGTTCTATAGCTTTAGGGATTACTTTCTTTAATGTTAGCTCGTCGCCTACTTGTAGGCGTCTTAACCTACACCTAGGCGTTCGCGTATCGCAACGTTTGGAAAATAACTACAGCCCTGCTGTAAATATTACAGCAAATTGAAATGCATTTTTGAGTAAATGTATGATAGCAGCACAAAATGGACGCAAAGAATTCATCCATAGTTTGAATCAGGTAATTAAATTGCTTTCTGGCTCAAAGCGCAATCGCAACTTGGTCAATGTGAAAAGCCAGGCACAATGTAAATCCAGGCTTTGTACTTCCAGGGTTACAAATAGGAACGATCTCCTCATGTAGCTGCGTGCACTCGTCGCAATTATATGCTGTCTTTCTTTCACAGCAGACGCTACACTTCCGTTGCACACTAGGTACACGGCCATTGTGTGAGGTGCCTTCTTCATCTTGCTTCAGTCACTGACGCTTGTATTGAAACACTGGACATATTAGCTTTTAGAGTGTGGCTGCTCATTATCTTTGCAACTACTGTCTGCAATGGCTGTTCAGTGGGCGCTACATGCAGGCATGTGTTTCCAAAGACGTGCGGAAGGCCCAGTGTCGTGGAACAACGATTTATAGGTAAGTAACTGCAAAGATAGGTGCTCTGTAAACTCTGTGGGAAATTAAATTAGAATGGGAGCAAGAGGATGAAAATACCGGATGGCAAGATATGCATCAGACTTGCACATGCCGAAGATAGTAGCAAAATTGCGATGCCACCACGTTTGCGTTTTCCAATGACGCTCCAACTCAAGGCCCCCCTGGCGCAGATGGTTATGTACATCAATAGCATTTGTGTTGTCAAAATATGCCTCCACAATTGCTGGCCTCTTTACTTCTTTATAGAAAACAACACATGGTGCACTTGTTCTGTCTTCTGGTGTGGATTGACGAAAGCGCTTCTTGTAGGCAGTGCAGAGAGCTTCAGTTGTCCTGCTGGTACTAGAAAGAAATGAACATTTTCAGTTTCTTGTCATTCCATCCCACAGCCATGTACTGCCTTCCATCAATATTGGCCTGGAGCACACAATGGTCAACCCTATTTGTGTAAGGATATTTATGAAGCCATGCTTTCAGAAATTTCTTGTGAGCAGTCTTCACTAAGCCAATGAAACGAAGACCACGATGTTTGGAGTGCTTCTGCTGTCTTCAATGAATCAATTGCTGAGTCGGCAACAACCGTACAATCAGATCCACTCCAGTATCTGGTCAACCGTAAAAGTGATGATGTGCCAAAGCCATAATCCTTTGCATACTCTTTTCCTTGCATTGGAACCTTCCCTTCCTGGATCTCAAGTTGCAGCATGATCTTGGTCTTCCCACAGGACAGTGTGCGGTATTCAGTTCCAACCCCTTCTGGTTTCCTGGCAATTTTAGTTACATGTGGTAGCCCTACAACAGCATCATCTACCTTAGCAGCCAATCCTCGCCAACTTCCCATACTCTCGTCAGCACACAATGTTACACCAGGTGAGATGCCCCCTCTGCAATTCCTATTAAAAGAATCCACTGCACTTCGAATGGGCAACCACGGATCATCTGCTAACTCTTCATCGGTGTACACACACAGCTTCAAGTTCCGAAGTATTCTTTCGAAATCATGGCAGGCCATATACCTCCCAAGAGCAGGGGCAGGGAATGGCCCATTTGATTCTGTTTTCCACATATCCCTTCGCTCACCTCCTGAAGCCAGAGTCATTGCAAGTAGAATGCCAAAGAAATGCTGCAGCTGCTCATAATCAAGAGGTTTCTGTGCCATTTCAGTATGCAGGTTGTGGCTTCGATGATGTTGCGCATGAGATCTGCAGGCATCATCATTTTACAAAAATCCAGCTCCGTGGACCTCTTGTGCAATGGATGGTGTAATGCAGCCTTGCGCTGATATGCTGGCCCGTTCAGTTCAACAGTTACGTCACCCATTTTACGCCACTCAACAGCATCGAGTACTACTCTATCGTCATCGCCATTTGACTCTGCTGCCGTGTCTCGATTGTCCCAGTTGGTCCTTCTCCATCACGCACCATGCGGGCATAAACAAAGAGATGTATTTGATAATGAACTGCAACGGATATTGAAAAGGAGGAGTCTTACCTTTCTGAAACGTCGCTTGCTCGACGGGATGCTCTATCTTCATCTACTTCGCGCATTTCGTCATTGTCACTGGTGCTGCTTTCATCGGAGGAAGTATTGGAGCTGCAGGAGTCTTCTTCCTCCTGTGAAACAGCCCTGATGGACGTTGAAGGGGGTGTCATTAAATGCCTTTGTTCCAGCTTCAACTGAAAAACGCTCGAAAACACCACCATTCAGCTTTATAATCCATTTTCGTGCCCGTCCTACTCCTTCTGACGCTTGCGCGACTCCTTTTTGTGTGGAAAACTTGCCTCTCAAAACTCGCACTTCGCTACCAACTTTTATGCCCTTCGCCATTGAAAGCATGCACGGGACGATTCAGTTAGGAAATGAGAATGAAATACCTTTTAATAGAAAGAGCAATGTTTCAGCTTTGCATAGTATCAATTTGCAAATTTTTATATCACGAAAAAGTACCTTAGCATTATACAAAAGAACGCCTACAGGTAGGCTTAAATTGCGTTTTTCGCCTACACGTAGGCGCGTGATCGATCTATCATTAATGGTTTACCAGCTAATTAATTATTCCCAGCTGAGCCTCAGCCGAGGAGGCCTTGGGCTACGTTCCCTGTCTCATGCACCAGCAGCCTTTATTGCATCGTTATGCTTCTCTGGCCTGGGTTCAAATTCTCATGTACACCTCCTCCAGTCCTTGGAGATATTTAATTCTTCAGTTCATCAGTCAGACAACATGCAGATCGGATCGGTACTGGAAAAGTTATCTTCTCAGAAGACTCTTTCCAGTATCTTGGACGATAATTTATTCAGAGTTCTCCAGGGTTCTCTGTCGATTGCTGACAGAGCTCGACTTTTATCAACATCCTCCCCACATGTTTCCTCATGGCTGACGGTTATTCCATCTGAAGGTCAAGGCTTACATTTAGACCCTCCAGTATTTCAGACAGCACTGAAGTGGTGGTTAGGGCTCGACACAGCTGAGGGTTCTGTTTGCGCACTCTGCCCGGATAAAATGTTGGATCCCCTAGGGCATCATGCCACTACTTGTAAGCGGGGTGGGGATGTGGTATTCCGCCACAACAGGTTGAAAAACATATTGGCAGAAACATGTAGGCGAGCCCACTTTAGTGTACAAGTAGATGCTGGCTGCAACCTTACACCAGATCACAGCCACTCTCGTCCTGCAGATGTCCTCATTTCCAACTGGGCTCTGGGGAAAACGGCAGCCTGCGACATATCAGTTACCTCTCCGCTGAACTCAAACATTATGTCTGAAGCGGGAGTAACTGCTGGAGTAGCTGCGCAAGCCACTGAGCTCAGAAAGCATGAGGCCAACAATGTGAAGTGCAGCGAGTTAGGTTGGTTATGTATCCCTCTTGTGGTTGAGTTGTATGGCGCATGGGGGAAAGAGGCTATGGAGTCATTTTCGAGTCTAGCCTCTCGCCTAGCCATAACATCATCAAGACCCAAATCTGCCGTTCTATCAGAGCTGTATGGCCAGCTCAATCTGAACCTAGTAAGGGCTAATGTGAGGGCTATAATGTCCAGATATTGCCCTCAAGATTTTTTCTGATGTGTTATTTAGTTTTGGTCATGTTCTCGTGTATTTTGTATGTCCTAAATTGTAT
The DNA here is from genome assembly GCA_949361645.1 of Spongilla lacustris. Classification (NCBI taxonomy): domain Eukaryota; kingdom Metazoa; phylum Porifera; class Demospongiae; order Spongillida; family Spongillidae; genus Spongilla; species Spongilla lacustris. The sequence continues at coordinate 2,973,067 of OX442426.1, forward strand.
CTTGTATCTTATCATTATAATAACACTAGATATATCAAATATGCTACGTAACCGCGGAATTTAATTATTGATATTAGCTATTTGTCATTGGTACCAAATATCTTTTGAACCGAACAAGCCTTCTAAGTGCAACTTTTGAAATTCAGTTAGAGTAGTGATTTCTCTACAGGCTGGTATGAGCTGATTGTTTGTAGCACACTGGTAAGGTATCCGTAACCTACCGTGAGCAAATTAGTCGGTTATCTAGAGAGACGCTCCCGTTGCCATAGACGCTATGAACTTGAAATCTGTCTACTATCGTCGCTGGACTGTTAGGCAAGTATTTAAGGTTGAAGGCATGTATTTTATATACGATTTTTGCGTGAAAACTAGCTGAGCAGTGCAAGCGTACGTACGAGCGCCGTACATTGAATTGTCCCAACATTATTTATGATGGAGCGTACTTTGAACTCCTGCCATTTTCTTTCTTTAGTAAAGCTGAACACTACTAATTCACAATATGTTGTCTTGACCCTGAGTCATCTTTGTAACGTTTCAAGACACCGATATACCGTTCGATACGACCGTACCAGCTGTCCTCACATGATGCTCGGACACACCCAAATTGAATAACTTTTGGGCACTATAGAAACGTATTTTTGTCAATGGAGCGATACTGAGACCTTGTTGATACCTGTTCGCATACCTGTCTACTAGTTATATGCAAGGTTTGGCTAAATACAAACAATTCTTTGCGAAGTTGTCGTACACTCTTTTAGCCCTATGTTGCCATGACGGATAAATCCGTCACTGGCGGTTACGTGTCTAATTATTCATGACGGATAAATCCGTCTTCAGCGGTTAAACCGTTAAGTGTCCAATGTACTTTGCACAGACAGCAGGTGTCACCATCTTCCAAAAAGTCTTGATCCCAATAATCAGTTCTTCCTTGTTCTTTGGCTTCACCTCTCTCCGCATGTACTCCTTCAGCTCATGCCATAAGTTCTCGATAGGATTGAGGTCAGGTGACTCTGCAGGTGTCCTCCACCAGTTGACTTGCTTCTCCTTCATAAACTGCTGTGCAAGCTTAGAGGTATGTTTAGGATCATTATCAGCCATGAAATGATGTGAGGTGGAGAATTTGCGTGCTATGAATGGCAGTAATGTTGTGTCCAAGATGTTAATGTAGAGCAGAGAATCCATGATGCCACCAAATATGCACAGTTCAGCAGGACCATTCAAGCTGATTGCCCCCCAGACGTGTACCTTGACCGGATGTTTAGGCCTGCAGTAATATGCGGTTACATTTCATGATAGCGTGCTAAAATTCATTACCTAGGCTTTTTGTTAGGAGGTTGGCCAATCTTACGGCAGCACGTCCTTCGGTGAGTTTCTAATTGAATAGAAGACTCATCTGTCCATATAACATCGTGGAAGGTATCCTGCTGATGTAGCTGGCACCACTCGAAGCGTTTCACCTTATTGCCCTCCCTATATTAACAGAACGCAAACATGCACCCGTGTTTGCGATAACTCTGCAGTACCTGATCGTTTGGCAATAGCGCTGCCTCTGAAAACCCATCCGAGACTCTTCCGTGCATGCAGAATGTTGCGAAGCGATAGTTTATGACGTTCGCGAAAATGCAACTGAACTTCCATCGAACAAAAAATCCAATAATACACACCTTTCTGTACCAAAAGGAAGTGAAGCTGAGTGGCGGTCGTTTCATCGTCAAGATGCATTTGATCCTCCACGATCCTCTTTACCTCGGTAGTGATCTTTGAAGGTCTTCTAGATCCATGGTGGCGTGCAATAGTTCCATATCTTTCAAACCTTTTTAGAAATAGATAAATGCATACATGGCTGCATTGTATCCACTCCCCTAACAACAGATTCCTAATTTTTCTACTCTTACGTCCCTGCTGGTGGTAGAATAAAGTCCTTTGCTTTACGTAATCTGTAAGCACCATATTGTTAGGGACCTTGGCAGCGTTGTTGAGTCTGGTAGCATCCGCGATATAAATCGTGCAACTGTTCAAGCAAAGCCTAGCAGAGCGTGGGTAGTCGTAGCAGCTGCAGAATTGAACACTTGTTGTAAACATGTTTTTATGTTCCGTGTTGGCCATAAGGTAAAGCATTTTTCTACGTTTATTTCTACCTACCGCACATTTCTACCTATATAAGGTAGTGTACTACCTCGTAGCGCACTGCGTGGCGTTGACTTTATATTGATGCATACTGTACATGCGTGGTTAAGATGACCGATCAACGACTCGAGATCTCTCCGAGCGCACTATTTCTTGTCACCCCAGTCTACTAGCAGCGTGCATATGCAATTAAAGGGAGGCTGAACTGGAAAAACAAGTGCCCTTCATATCAAAGATAATCACTAGTATAGGCTACAGTTTTTTTAATTTTTTTTTTTACAAGCTTCGTTTGGGAGATATTCAACTTTTGAATACGAAATTAGTCATGTGACATCGCGTCACTTAGATCTAATTATTAAAACGGCTTAAATTATAAACTATTATTCGTGTTTTAGAAATTAATGGTGCCGTTAGTGGATGCTCTTACAAGCTTAACAAAGCCTGATTCCTTTACGCAGTGCTGTTCTACTTAACCTTGTGAGCTTTGGGATGAGCTTCTCATGTCATAGCGTACGTGTGTTCATAGTGCTGAGCCCTCGCTATACCCATACGTATTAACTTTTCCTGTTGGACTTTGCGCTAGCTGACTAAGCTGAGGCAACGTAATTGTCTCCCCTCTCACTGTCACGGTACCAGCTAAAGTGACGCGAAGCACTATGCCTAGGCCTATAGCCGCGGTACGTTTTTAAATAAGCAGACTGTGGCTCAGGGTGATCCAAAATACAGGCAAACCGTCCTGATTCTTGTGATATTACGTCCTCCAACTCCTGGCAGCACACGCACATATATAGATACACACACACACACACACACACACACGCACGCACAAACACACACACATACACACGCATACGCACACGTACGCGTACAAACACACACACGCACACATACACACGCATACGCACACGTACAAACACACACACGCACACACACTCGCACACTGACAGTGCGCGCAGGTGGAGGGTTTCAGTGTTCGTCGCTCTGGTACTGTCCTTGTTTGTGTATGTTCATGGCCCGTCGTACGTAGCGAGTCGTAAATACGATCGTACTGTACGTACTGCCAATAGGTAAGTCAATAAAACAATAATACTGTCTTTTAATTAATAATTGGATCCAAGTGACGCGCTATGACGCAAAACTTTGTAAGTTTATATCTTTAAAAGTAAACAAGTTTAAGGCATAAGAATTGGACTATAAGCCTATCAGGTAGAGTACATCCATTTAAAAAAATTAAAAAAATAACGAAAAAAGCCAGTTCAGCCTCCCTTTAAGCTTCTTAGCTGGCATTCATAATTCGCCTGCCAGTGTGTCAATGACTATGCCGAGGAAGGTGATGGTCGTGACCGGCTCTTCGGACTTATGGGCTGCTAGGGGCATCCCCCTAGGTTCAAGCACGTAAAGAGGAGCATTTCAAGTGCTCGAGGGCCTTCGTTGGACCCTGGGGCACCCAATACCATGAAGTTGTCTAGGTAGTGGTGGACGTATGGTGCCCCGACTGCCTTTAGCCTCCATTCCAAAGCGTCTGCGACAGTGTTAAAAATTTTGGCTGATGAGCGAAGCCTGAAGGGGAGCATAGGGTCCACGTAAAAATTCCCTTCCCATTTCATTCCAAGCAACCAGTGGTCTCCAGGGTGAACTAGTATGAGACGATATGCCGACTTGATGTTGATTTTGGCTAGCAGGACCCAGCTGAGCTGATACTGTGGCCACATCCTCGACGGAGGTGTAGTGCAACGAGCAGAGATTGGGTTCATGCTGCTACCCGAGGTGGGTAATTAGTCTCCATTTTCCTGTGCCATGGGGATGACGCCGAATCTGCTCACGTGCACAGATTTGATAGCCGAATGGATCTAGCATCCGATTGAGCCGGAGCTCTTTTACTAGGTACTCTGCACTGCGTAGCAGTGTGCATGTTGCGTGTGACCTTGCGCTGAGGCTTGGTACAAGAGAAACCGATTCGGAAGCCCTTTCTCAAGCCAGTACAGATGTAACTGGCGAATGGAAGATCGGGGTTGTCACGCAGAGCCCGTTCCCACTCGGAGAGTAGCAGCGGTGTAACACCACCATGGAAATACATTTCAGACTCCGTCCTGAGAGATGTGTATGCTTCCAGATCCAATAAATCCTGCGTGCCTGAGTAGAGGGTGCTTGTGGGACAAGTTCCGATTGCGTGTTAGCTATGCATACCACGGCGCTAACATGTATGTACATGCGTTCTTTAAGCCTGTATACAGGTGATCACACTCTATTGAGTGGAGGCGCGGACTGTCGTGATGCGCAAGCGCATTATGTGTACGTATACGATATGTGAAGTTGCAAATACACTAACAGCCTATTGTATAATACATTGAGTCAGAACTATGTGCTGCTACATGCGAACAGTCCCTGGCCGGTGGGGATAACATTTTCTGTCACGTTGCTCGGGTGTTGCCCTCTGGTGATTCCTTGGACATTGTGTCCATGGGTGCTGATAGACACAATCCTGGTACACGTGGCAGTACCTGCATCGAGGATGGTAGCAGTGACCTGCATTATAGAGCCTGCACACTTCCGGGGTTCGAGCTGAGAGTAGGCTCTAGGGAACATGCTGAGGCAGTGGCGGCAGCTGGGGATTGCCTTGGCGCGGCCAGTGAAAGCCTGGCTGTACAGCCTGGCATTAGGTTGTGACCAGTCCAAATCTCTGCGTGCAAGTGTCTCGCGTCTGTATTGCGAATCGAAAGCCTCCCATGTGGTGTCATCAAAGTTGCGTGCTGCCTGCACAATCAAAGCTTGATAAGCCCATAGCTCAGGAGATTTGCTTGGGTACTGCGTTGCTAGAACGGCCACCATTCTGGAAAAGAACTCCGTCCACTGGGAGATGTCCTGTATGAGTGCCTTATGCCCCACTCGGTGGGGGTGTCAAACACACCAGAGGCTGGGCCTCATCCGGGAGCATGTTTGATATCGAGTATCCTGCAGGACAACTTTACCAGCAATAATGCTTTGGGGTTGTACGATGTATTGCCCTGCCCGGCCAGGGGTGCCCTGGTCTCCTGCCTGGTGAGCGGCGCCGTGGACGCTTGGTTGTCTCCAGCGGTTAAGGGGCTAAACATTGGGACATTCAGCGAGGAGACTGCAGAGCAACCTTATAATCTGAGTTCTTTAGTGGGCTATCACCTTATGTGTGCTCAGAAATATGGGCTTTTGTTGTTATGCCATGCTATATGAACACAGTGACAGGTTTATCCCTGCCTAACACCAATGCATATCAGGAAAAAAATCGCTAACCATTAATTACTGCTCTTGACATTGAATCACAGAAACCAGAGTAAAAATGGAGCTTAGTTGTAGTTGCTTCTGGTTTTATAGTATTATGTATAGAACCCACTCAAGCTATCTGCAATTACAGACAATGGCTCATATATTACATTCTGTTATGTATGGTAATTTACAATGTGAGCTTTTCTGTTGTAATAAACCCTGCCATCTGCAGGCTCTGGTTGTTACCCAGAAATCATGCAGGAGTGTTTGCTGAAATGGTTAGTTTTGGTCTTTTGCTATAGCTATTCCGAATTTAATTTGGGTAAGATAGACATTTTCCATTGGTAGCAGTGTAGTGTAGAATTTAGGCATTGACTTATATAACATTGAGCATGTGGAAAAACACTCTTTTTTTTTGGAAAAGTTATTGTAACCGTAGTATTGCCTTACCTTGTGCACACCAGTCATGTATTTGTTATATTTGTCAGTTACTTGTAGCTTTTGGATGATCTGCTTACCTTGTGGTGCACCTTTTAATCGCTGTGTATATGATGTCATGCTCTGTTGCGAGGAGTGTCGTTTTCATAACCCATGTTCAGTCATCATGGTAGGCCCCATGTTCAGTCATCATGGTAGGCCCCGATGTTATTCATCATGAATAGGAACAGCTCCGAGAGATCAAAAGATTGTTCAATCTGGTTCCATCCTTTTCCACTCCCTTTATCACTTCTGTTACCGGCTTCGGGGTAAATTAAAAAAGCAGAACATGACAATGATAATAATAATAATAATTATTATTGACAGTCGGAATTTTAATTACAGCATTGTTGAATATACATGTACACGAACAGAATATGTAATACACACAACATTTAAACCACACTACAGTTAATTAAATTTTAAGATGGGAGCCACCTGGAAAGGATCGCTGTCGCATTCGCTCTCACCAATAGCAGGTTGAGCCTACTGTACAGCTCAGACAGCACAGCTGATTTGTTTTGCCCGATGTTATGGCAAGACGGGAGGCAAGCATTTTAAGCGAATCTATGGCTTCTTTTCCCCAAGCACCATATGACTCTGCAACCACAGGTATACAACACCACCCCAAGGCATTGCATTTGGGGTCATTTTCTGTGTGTTTATGCTCTTCAGTGGACAATGCAGCTGCCCAAGCTGACAATCCCACTACTGATACAATTTTAGGATTTAGTGGTGATGTCACTGAGATATCAAAGGCAGCTACCAAGGGCCCAATTGGGTAGCAAAATGTCTGCGGGGCGTGAGTGGTCATGGTCTGAAGTAAGGTTGCTGCCCATCTCCAACTTCACACTCAAGTGGGCTCAACGGCAAGTCTCCACCAACACATTGCGCAGATGGTTGTGACGGATGACCACATCTCCTTTTTTTGCATGTTGTGGCGTGGTGACCAAGGGGATCTAATGCACTGTTTGGGCATAGGGCACACTGGGATCCATTAGAGGTGTCCAAACCAAGCCACCACTTGACAGCTACCTGGAATACTGAAGGCTCAAGATGAAGGCCGAGACCGCTTCTTGCCGTATGCTACGTCATTCGCCACCAAGTAACATTGTAACCTTTCCAAATAAGACCGCCAATCCTCGGTAGACAAATCGAACTCATCGATCTTGCCTACTGCAGCCGCCATATCGTCTTTCCTTTGCCGTTAAAAAAGTGCCATCAGAGCTGTGTACCTGAAAACATCCGCCATATCGCGATGAATTGCATTTGAAACGTCATTATTGCGTCATTTTGTATCATGAATATATTTATAATGTGACGTATCGGCAGAGATGATCTGAAATCAGAAGCATCAAATTGGGCAGGTTCCAAGAAAAGTCAAAGAGCAAGAGGCAACTTTAAAGCTGGAAGCGAAGCGGACTGAATTAGCTATTTTGAAGCTGCCATCAAGGATTGGAAGCTTTGGGTGATAGAACACTACCCTTGCGAATGTCTTGATGGCCCATAACGCTTCCCAATTTGATGCTACTGATGTACTAGATGTTTGCCGTGAGTGGCTGCAAGATGCAGCATCGTTAGGTTAAGAACCGTTTTCACAATCCTTATTGAGTCAATGACAGCACTTGCATCCATCTCTGCCGATACATACTGCATTGTTCCAATACTGTGAAAATTGCTGGAACATAATTTCCTTCAAATACTGAAGTTCCCTCACAGGTAGGGCATATAAGGTACCAGTTCCATAAGGTGTACACTGTACCATTACATTATCTCCAAAGATAGCATCCCTTGCCAATTTTTGTGCCAATGTAGGTGCCTTTTGTACACCTTTAAGGTTTGCATACCTAATAAGCACCGTCTCCACAGATGACAAATGCTCCTTGTGGATAACAGAAAAGGGTAGTGGTTCTCCAGGGGCCACTTGGACTTGTATACCATTACTGCTTACTGCTACACATCCTGTAATATGCAGGTTGTTAGGGATCATTTGGGTTGGTACAGAATAGGCCAGTGGTGACTGAGATGGTAGACCTGACTGATATGATACAGAGGGGGGCAGGGTTAACTGAGATGGTAGACCTGACTGATATGATACAGAGGGGGGCAGGGTTGACTGAGATGGTAGACCTGACTGTTGTGATGATACAGAGGGGGGCAGTGGTGACTGAGATGGTAGACCTGACTGTTGTGATGATACAGAGGGGGGTAGTGGTGACTGAGATGGTAGACCTGACTGGCTTGATGCTGACTTAGATGACAGGGAGATATGAAGGATCAGAAACGCACGGTGTGGCAAGTAGTCGAGATGTTATTCTGGATGGTGTCAGAGTAGGCTTTGTTTTCTGAATAGACAGCTTTTCCAGTGCAACCAATCTCTTCATCAGGTCTCCAATGAGTGCCTCTGCTTTATCAAGCCGTAATTGCAGATCAGCGACTGTAGCTCACAGCCGTTTCAATACATTGAAAAGTTGGACATTAGGCCTCCGCCCGTGATGAATATTAACTATCTAGTTACCTACTAATTATCGACCTGCCATCCACGTGCGAATGGAATTCGCTTTGCTACTAGTCTTTGGTTGTAGTAATGCTCATAACTAACGAACGGCTGGATAGTGTCATCTCTCCTGATGAGAACAGTGCAAGTCCTGTCTTGGCAGCACTCTCCTACGCAACACTGTAATTGTGGAAGCTACCATACCCGTGTCGAACACGAGGCTTGTTTGCACCAACTGCCACAGAGATGTGAAAATCCCTTATACTCGGTATAGTGGACAGATGGGTGTATAAATGTATAGCGTGTTCTAAGATGGACGCTTTTTCTGACGGCTATACTAAACCCCTTGAATATGGCATTTTCCAAGATGGCGGTTACAGGTTAAAATAAATGGCCGAGTGTAAAGGTCGCTTTGATGGTGGTTTTCCGGCTTCCAGTGTAGGACAGACGCTTAAAAAGTGTTGTTGCATTATGCCTTTCAGCCGTTGAACTTTGTCCTTGCATTTCATGTACATCATGTACCAAATATGTACTTGGTGGTGGACACTTTGTAATTTCAAATTATGGTCAACATCTAAGGAGGGTTAAAGATATAAACAACGCAAAGGCTGTGTGCTGGGTGTGTGTTATTAAGTGCTTGAGATGATGTGAATATGTACCAAGATGATCCATGTCTAGTGTGCATTGCTTACATGTTATACAATCAAAGATTTAAAATGAACTGATTTGGGCTAAAACTACATATGTTAAACTAAGATGCTGGGATGTGGTGGAATGTGCTATGGTGTACATTGTGTCCATTACAAACCCAGTGAGTACATTGCCATTGCCCCTTTGGATACTCACCAAATTATGCACACCACCTTCCTCCCCCTGCCGCTGCCGCACGTGACGTCCCCACCTCCCTGCCAACCACCAATCTGGTTCAAGTCCATTGTGCACGCTGCACCACACACATACACACACAACCACATAGAACAACATCTACAGCAACATCACAAGACACAAGACACGGAGCGGGGAAAAACCTTAGGTGCAGGAAAACCCTTTGGGACAAAACCTGCATCCAGGAAAACACTCCCTAATCTAATTGAACAGTTTCTGACACAAATAGTTCCATTCTGGTCTTGACTCTTGAAGACCTTCCAGCTTTCTATCGTCCCGGCCTATCTTGCTGTCAAGGAACGGAACATTGAACACCTGGGTCTTCCCACACAATGCACCAACACCGAAAAGTTTGCAGCACGTGCACATCACTTAGAATGACAATTCCAACGTGCATATCCCCATTTAAACCCCATCCAGCGCGCGTGGCCGAATCATGTGCTGCGCAGCCAATAGCATTTGGGAGGGAGCAAAGTTCACCTTGCTCAACCGACAGAAACGTGTATCTCCCCGCTGCCGCTGTCACACGTGACGACCCCACCTCCCTGCCAACCACCAATCTGGTTCAAGTCCATTGTGCACGCTGTGCCACACACATTACACACACAACCACATAGAGAACACAAAGAACGGGCTCCCTTGCTATATGCCCAGCTGTTTGGACACTTTTAGTCATTTTTCAAGTGAATCTTTGATGTAGCCATCTTTGGCTGACTCAGATTTCCAGCGACCGTGTCGCTTGAACAATCTGTCAGGTACATCTGCATTTGCAGCCGCTGTGGCCCCACTTGCCCGAAGGCTATGCAACCCAAAAGGCTTAGGGTCATAACCCAACTGAAATTTTACTCAACAGTAATTCCCTCAACCTGGAATAACGAAGACCTGTTTTTCTTAAACGTTCTCCGTTTTTGGTAACTGATATTCCCCGAAACACACACTCGTTAGGGGTATTTTCTAGCTGCCCCATACGGAAATACTCCATCATACCAACAGGGCATGTTTGCTCACCCGTGCGAGCTATAACCAATGATAAACCTTCCCGGTACTGGTCCGTCTTACTGGACACTATTCTAATTACCATGCTCTCAGCATTGAATGTGATGTCCTCACACTCGAGCCTTATTAGCTCATCACACCGCATAAACCCAGCAAAAGCCACAAGACACATGGCCAACAACCTGACCTCCGTCAGGGATGGAGCTGCTCCAGCAGCCTCCACCATGGCCTTCAACATCTCAGCTGTAACTGTTTCCTTCCGAACCTTAGGCTTTGCCAAAATGCGCCTCAAACCTTCTAAGGTAGCTTTATCTGAGGGTAACCCACCCAATGGCTGGAGCCTTGCTAACCTATGCAACCATGAGAGCGCATGCACTGCCTCCTCTACTGCAGCCTTGGATTATGTGGACTCACTGAGGTGCTGCCTGTAACTGGGAAGCTCGGCACTCCTTGTTTTGCATCTGCCCAGGTCTTCCAACGCTGATAGCCACCGAGGTACTTCTTAGTGGTGCTGTCCGCCTTGCTCCTCAGCACCGTTTTGGGTAGTGCTTTGGCCAAGCTTCTCAGCTCCGGATCCTCCAGATTACTCAGCAGAGGCCAAGCTCCTGATGTGAAGACACCTGCAGCAAAAATGAACAGCGTAAACTGCATTATCTTTTTCTAACACTGCACTGTAGCCATGCCACAGCCGCCGAGGCCAGACTTAGGCTACAACACCAAGTACCGCCACCGCCGAGGTATGGGTACAACACAATAGCCGCCGAGGCTATAGGCACAACATAGCTGCTGAGGCTAATAGATACACACAGCCCCTCAGCCGCCAAGGCTATAGGCACAACATAGCCGCCGAGGCCAATACATACACACAGCCCATCAGCTGCTGAGGCTATAGGCACAACATAGCCGCTGAGGCTAATTTAGACATGCTTGAAATCAATTCTCACAGCAATCACCTCTGTGTTAAGGAAATTCCCTTTAAACAAGGCTGAACCAGATCTACCTTGCGGAATAAGCTGTTCTGATAACAGTAGTGCTAGCCAATCCAACACATGGTGCTCATCCATTAGCACATGTGTACAGCAAAGGCCAAAGGGGGGCTGACTCCCACTTAGGCACAAGTGTCCCCTGTGCATTACATCGCTCAGCATGCCTGAGTACTCGTGGCACTAACATCGGTGGTGGACACCACCAGTTGTTCTCTTAGACCAGTCTACTGTTAAAGCATCCACTGCTTCTGAACCCGGGCAAGCATATCGAGAATTGAATCGCTCAACCTGAGCATTATAACAAGTAGCAAACCTATCCACCGTGTGTGGGCCCCACTTTGTATCCAACCATTTGTACACTTTCTGGTCAATATCATAATCTATAATACGACTAAAGTAGTCCGCAAGCTGATTTTTTTTTTCTCTTGGAACCCACTCTGGCTCCAACCTGATATTATTGGCTACACATGCTTTGAACACCTTCAAGGCTCCTACTTGCAAATGGGGCTTGCAACTGCCTACTTGCAGAATGCGAACAACATTTTGGTTATCCGTAAACCAACGCACTCTCATATTGTGCAAATTTTTGGCTACTGACATCAACACCCTTCCCACTGCTACTAGCTCCCTCCAAGTTGAGCTCTGTTTAGCTTAGTCAGGTAACCAGTTACCCTGAGCAATATGCATACCATGCTCCACAGTATATCCTCCGTAACCTGTGTCACTTGCATCTGAGTACACACATCTGACTGCAGATGGACTGAGCCATATAGACTGTGAGTTATACTCCTGTAGGCAATCCACCCAAAATAGCAATTCGTCCCTTGCCTCCTTGGTTACTGCTAGAAATTCGCAACATGCATTCCGGGTCTCCAATACGGCATACAACGCTCGTGTCATGAATCTGGCAACTGGACCTAATGCAAGGCTCATGGATATGATCTTGCCCACTAGGCTTGCTATGAACTTTGCTCTGAGGGTAGTTTGCTTAACTGCCATTACCAAGTTAGCCTTAAGAGCACTTATCTTCCGTGTGGGAACGGAAATGCATCCTTGCCCCAGATCTAGGTCAAAGCCCAGCCACTCTAGCTTATGTGTGGGTTGCCAAACTGATTTGACTTTGTTGTATACCCACCCTGCTTTTGTCAGTGTCTCCTTTACCCAATTACTAGCCACAGTGGCTTCTGTTTCATTTTTTAGGGCACAAACTCCATCATCCAAATAAACCACTGCCTTAAGGCCCTTACTACGCCATAGCTTAACTAAAGGACGCATCATCGAAAACGTAAGGTGCTGATGACAGTCCAAAAGGCAATACCACAAATCTGTACAACATACCCTCCCATGAGAACCCGAAGTACTTACGATGCTTTTGAGCCACATCAATATGGTGATAGCCTGACTTCAGATCAAATGAAAACATCTACTCACCAGGTTCAAATAGCATCATCACCACACGCAAGTCCTCATACTTGAACTTCTGCTTCCAGAGCAACCTGTTCACGTGCCTTAGATTAGATTCACTACCAGCCACTTCTTCCCAGATTGATTGGTTATCGCTGACAGGGGACTGCACACCTGGGGTACTTCAAGTGCTACTTCAATATACCCTCCTGCAAGCAAGTCTGCTACAGCCCATTAACAAAATCCCTTTCCACCAAAGCTGATTTTTGATTGGGGCGGGAATAGGGTAAAAAGGCAGTACATAACCATTCTCAATTATATTCAATATCCAAGGAGGGGCATCTGGCTCCTCTTTTCAAAAGTCAAGACAACCCTTTAAACGCCCACGTACAGAGTTTTTGTGCACCTCACATTCCTGCACCTCCCACTAGACACTAGATGCACACTATAAACACCTCCTGGCTCCCATTGTCACTTACGTTGGACATAGGAGTTGCAACATTCCTTATCACAACACCTTCCCCCAGCAACCCCCACATGCTCACAATTACCCAATGGATACGCACTACCTCCGATCACCTTTGGACACTCTCGCCTTCAGTGTCCAGGATCCCCACATTCGAAACAGGTTCCAGATGGGAACCTTGAAGCAGGCTTCGGCGGAGCACCGGCACCTCTTGCCACTTCCATGCTCTTAGCTGGAAACTGCCTCGACGTTCCAAAGGCCACGGCTGGCTTAGCTCCAAAATCATCTTTGGCCTTGGCCTCTTTGAGCTTCCGCTTCTTAGCCAGCTTCTTTTCCGCCTTTCCCTCGGCCCTCTCCATCCTCTGCTCGTCTTCCGAGTTATTGGCTAGATCGTCCCCCTTGTACTCCTCGACTACCGCCCAGCCGGCCTCGGACCGATCCGCCAGCTTAATTACTTTCTGCCTGTGTACAATTAGCACTGTACCTTCTTCCAGCTCCTTCGCAGCACGATCAAGTAGCACCTTTGAGCTTGATGAGGTTGTTTCCACCTTTGATATCGCTGCTGCAGCCGCCGCAACCTTGTCCGCCACCCGGTCATTAAACTTGTGTTGCAACTCGTTTCCCTTCCTCTTGAACGAGTAGTTTTCTTTTCGGCCGAACCTTTTGCTGCGCTTCGCAGCCTCCTCTTGCCCCCGTCTAATGCTAAGTAGCTCCTCCCGCATCTTGCGCATGCCATCAAGGATAAGGTTAACAGCGGCGGTATGTGATCAAACCAGCCTATAATGAGACTCTGCCCTCATGTACTGCTAGGGCCAGATCACAATAAACTTAGAAGACCTGCTTCCTCGCAGGCACATGATAGCACTGCGCAGTATGGCCATAATGAGGAAATAAGCCTTGTCTTGCTTTTCAGATACTAGGTCAGCTAACTGTTGGTAGAAAGTGGTGGCTTCTCTCCCCATTGCACCCGAGGTGGAAAAAGCAAGGGGTGTGAAGACGCCATGTTCAACATCTCGAATGCGTTGCCCATAATCCCTTTCTTGGCTTGCTCATGGGTACGTAAGAGAGCAGAAAGAGGTTTTGAAACGTAGCTAGGTGCATTAAGGTGAAAAACCCTTACGTCAAAATATGCATCTTGGCTTTTTGACCAAAATCCACTTGCTCTAATGTCTGCCCTGGCCTCAGCATCTGTGTTGGCTGTAAGGTAAGAAAACATTTCTCCATTTAGAGGTTGTAGTGTTGGCTCTGTTGGTATCATGTGACTACAAGATCAGTGCTCGTACTGTTTTGCGCTGTAGAAAGACTCTTCGATGGACCTTACGAGGCAGCGCATATTGCCAGCTGATACGCGATGTCAACAAGGTGAAGAGGTTGGCTTTGGCGAGAGCTAATCTCAACAACTCCTTTGATGATGTCATTCTTCCAAAGGGGATGAGGCATTTGGACGAGTGGAGGGTACCATACCCTTTCAAAGGGGAGGAGGCATATAGGATACCATACCCTTAGACCTTTCAAAGGGGAGGAGGAATTTGGACAGGTGGAGGGCACCATACCCTTTCAAAGGAGAGGGTACCATACCCTTAGACCTTTCAAAGGGGAGGAACCATTTGGACGGATGGAGGGCGACCATACCATTAGAACCTTCAAAGGTTTGTGTAGACTCCCTAAGACCCTTCAAATGTGAGGTAATATACCCAGGACTGTATCCCAAAGTTAGCAACAGACAGTTGCCATGTCTGGGACCATGAACAGAATTGATTTAAGGATTGCATAAGTGGTGTATTTTGATTTTCAGTATAACCAAGGTACAGTTTAGTGACATCAGCAAAGATTTTTATGCCAGCTGGAGATTGGACATGGTTAGGAAGGTCAGTGACATATAAACAAGAAAGGGCCAAGGACAGAACCCTGAGGTACACCACTGGTGATGGATTTAGGAGATGATACATCAAGTCCTACATATACGCATTATGTGTGGTTGTTTAAAAATGCTCTTATCCACTGAAGTAAGTTTGATTCAAAGCCATAAGCCTCAACCTTTAGCAATAATTTCGAATGGGAGACAGTGTCAAAGGCCTTAGTAATATCAGTATACACAACATCCACCTTCATGCCGTTGTCAACATTCAATGTCCAATTGTTCAGAGTTATCAATAACTGAGTACAAGCAGAACGTCGAGCGAGGAAACCAAACTGATCATGCGAGATAAGATTATGAGTTCGAAGATAGGGTATCATAGAAGATGATATAATACTTTCCATAATTTTACAAAGGATACACGTTTGTGAGATAGGTCTATAGTTACTGGGCTGTTCCATGAACCCTTTTTAAAGACAGTTTGTGATATCGCATCACAACTATCTCAGGCAGTGTAAGTTATTTCGGATGAGGGCAAATGATTGCCACAATCCTTAAGCTCCAAGCATTTTGCACTATCCTGGTCCTGGGATGGTGTGGTAGTACATGTAGCTCCAACTGCTGATGGTGGAGGGACTGTATTTGATGGTAGTGATGGTAGAGGTGTACCTTATGTTGGAGGGTGGAGGGATGGGACTTTGCTGAAACTTGAAGTATGGGTTCAGAGGCCACTATTTGGGAAAGTTGGTACAAGGTTATTCTTGTGGGTAGTTGGACTTGGGCCAACTGTGTGTCCAACTTGCTTGAAAGTACAGCTTGATGCTCTGTTGAGCATTCATCAGAAAATATTACATCTTCAAATCATTCATTATTTAACAACTGCTATATGCAACCACATCTACCATGCATCCTTATTTGCCTCTGGTATAAGCTGGCTGTATTTAGACATTGCCCATCCCAAATACTAAAGATGCATTTTACCATTGATAGGGAGATGTTCATTAAGCTGTGAGTTCGTCATTTCCAGCTAATATTTCATCAACGAATATGTACTTATCATTGGTCAACAGTTTCGGACAGCTTGGTGCTTGCAAATTGCCAACACATCCTGTTCGCTGAACCTTTTGTACAAAGAGTACAAACTAACCGACACAAACATTTCCCTAAGGCTTCCCGCTTCCTGGTTTCATTACTCAAGCGCAGCATTTTGTGTCTCCGTTTAAGCTCTATTAAGTCTGCATATACAGACGATCACATACGCAGCTGCATGTAGCCCGCTTATATAGTACGCATTGTGTCATTCAATCATTGGTTGTATGCACATAGCGTTCGATTGTCATTGAATTGGTCACTACATTGTTCCTAATATTCTAGGGATACTCATAGATGCACTATATGATACTGTCAGTATCAAGTAATGAATTTGTAATAAATGAAATAGATATATTACTTTGTACATATTACTGGTGGATAAAGTCCTTGCTGTACTGTGTGGTTGATGATGCGTTGTTGTAATCACATGTTATGATACATGCTATGACAGTGTACCACATAAATGCATTTATGGTAACCGTTAGGTCGACCCCTGATTCTTTGTGGCATATGATCTTGTAAGAGAAAGTGGTGCATCCTGGCTCTGGTTTTGTTTTATGAAGAGGATGTTTGTATGGTATCATGGACGCAGCGAAGCAGCCTTTTTGTGTAGCTTGTAAAATGATGACTTTGCAATTCCTAATGCAGCAATCCATACCTTTTGGCAGACAGATTTTCCACCAATTATATATGTAGTGAACTCTGACGAAGAATGCATATTGAGAAAGTGTAATAACCGTTGCTGTTTAGCTGGTTTTGGAATTTGAGTATAATAATAATGATAATGCAAAATTGTGAGCATAGTGACTGAAATGTATAGGACCGTTGTTATCCGGCCGTCATAATATCAGTTAAGATAATGTGTGGAGTTGCTCAACACTTTGAAATGCCACCCCAGATATACATATGTTTCCTATATGGATGTTTTGGTCGTGGCTTCAGCTTCTGTGCCTATCTGAAACAAAGCCTCCCATGGTACTGAGCATTCATCAGAAACTATTACATCTTCAGAGCACTCATCATTTAACAACTGCTTTATGCAACCACATTCTTATTTGCCTCTTGTCTAAGCTGGCAGTCTTTAGACATTGCCCATCCCAAATACTTACAACGCATTTATCATTGATAGTGAGATGTTTACTAAGCTGTGAGTTCATCATTTCCAGCTAACATTTCATCAATGAATATATACTGCTCATTTTGGTCAACGGTTTCGGACAGCTTGGTGGTTGCAAATTGCCAACACATCCAGTTTCCTTAACCTTTTTCAGCACTTTGTACAATTATTATAATCTAACCGACACACCTTCCACAGACATTCTTATATCCTTCACTTTGTAACCTGAGGCTTGTAGCAATACAACCTGCAAGCACGGCATTTAGCGTTTCAGTTTAGGAGCTATAAGACTAGATTGGTTATGCATTTTCTTTCTGCATGTCCAAATCACAAATAATTTGGAAGAATTTCCATCAGGGTCTGTGCTAATTTTGTCAGCAAGATTGTGTAGGCTGAAATTAAAGTACATGCAGTGCTGTAGGTTGGTGTGTGTAATGTTTCTGGCAATGTTTTATACTACTTGCTGGGGCAACTAGTGTACTTGAAGTATTGTATTGCTATCTCATCAGGATATTGCAGAATATCGGGAATCAGAATGTTGTGATGCATTTTGAGTAGTAATTCCATCACCTGTATATTGTGTGATTGTATTTAATGAGAGTTCAATGTTCGTATCTAAGTACTGTTCCCAAGTTCAGTTATATAGATGCATTGTAACATGTTATATCATTGAAGCTAAAGTGACTGCCAAATTCCTCCAATTCCATGTTATGCTAGGTCCAGCTAGTAGATTGTCAGATATTCGTTCCAGGTGTGACTGAAAGCTTGTCTTGTGGTCATTGATCCAATTGTGATAGAAGAAGTGTCTCCAGGTCAGTGGCTGATTTACCAATAGCACTTTCTTCTGTAATAAAAATATCTTGTCTAAAGCCAATTCTATTTTCTTCATGGATTCTTATATGAGCATATTTAATACCATTAGCTGGGTGCATATTTGAAGTGCCTTTTGTTATTTTATCACTTTGTTTAAAGATGCGTTCCTGATATTCTGTGTTCAAAAATCATAATGAAATCAGTGGATAGTGTGTTGGAGCCCTTGGGTGAATAGAAACCCTAAAGGTGACCATACACAAGGCAACATTTCGGCGGGCAACATGTTCCATGCAACAATACTATGCAGAACTAGTCAACATTTTGTGCGCGCATCCGAAGGTTGCCATTGGTAATTTTGTGGTATTCATTATGGGGGGAAGCTGATGTCGTTCGTGCCTGTGCTGCTGTATTCGTAATAGCATCGAAGAAACTAAGGAGGAAATGAAGGGAAAGGTCAACGTCGGTAAACTCCACATCCTGCTGGTGTCCACCGTCTGTACAACAGGCCTCCTCTTCTAAAGAACATACTCTCCTTTTCCTCTGACTCAGCTACTTCCCTAGCTCTAGTCAGCGATATGTCCTGCTCCTGGAGTCTTTTCATCTCCTCCATTGTAATATCGGGTACTCGAGGTTCCAAAGTTCCATCATCATCCAACGTTACCTTCTGATGGAAAGCCACCAACTGCTCCGCCTTCCGTCTTTGAGCTGAAGTCAACACCTGATCTTGAGGTGAATTTTCATTTAGCACCTTGGACCGCACTCCTGACTGTACTTCTTTTTCCCTTCAAAAAATCTCTTCTAGTTCTTGTCTTGCCCTTGCTCTTGTTACTACTACCATTCCATCTCCACCTGCAACTTTATCAGTAGTCTTCCCCGGAACACTCCTTCCAAGCAGATTGCTTAACTGCTCAACATCTGTTCCCAGTAAGACATCAACAGGTAAAGTATCCGCCACGGCCGCCTCTACTCGAATAGGGGTGCCATCCATTTCCATTTTTCGTGCGCACATCGTATGGACACCATTTTCCCTTCCAACATTTCTCTCTTGCGGTACCCATCACTTTTTAACCATGGTTTGGCAGCAGCCTGTGTCCAGCAATATATTCTTCACCTTCTGGCCTTCCACCGATCCAGTACGATTCAGACTTGTATCCTTTACTTTCTGACATCTTCGCCCCTGGCAGAGTAAAGCTCCATTTTCTGGACAACTCCATGACATGTGGTCTACCTTTCCGCAATGGTAGCAGCGCATTGTTCCCACTCTCTCTCTTCCTGACTGCTGCGAAGCTGAAAGCCTTTTGCAACACTCTTCTGTCGAATGCCCTATTAGACCGCAACGGCACCTTCTGCGTCGACTTCTTTCGTAGATCTTGAGTTAAGATCGTCTCCTGTCCTGGCTCCTGCAATCGCGCCTGTTCATATTTGTCGGCAAATTCACCTGCTTCAACGCAGGTCTTTGGGCTACGCTCGGTATTCCCCAAAGTCTTACATGTGTGGACTTCTTGTGCTGTATATTCGTCACATGATTTTGGTATAAGTTGGGGGATTGGGATGGGTGTGCAGAATGTGGGGTAGGGAGGAGTGGGGCAGGATATGGAGAGAATGCGAATCTCTCCGTTGTTCATTTTCTTCAGCAACCACTGCAACATGTGTGGAATTCTTGTGCTGTATATTCGTCACATGATTTTGGTATAAGTTGGGGGATTGGGATGGGTGTGCAGAATGTGGGGTAGGGAGGAGTGGGGCAGGATATGGAGAGAATGCGAAATCCAGTTGAGGATTAAAGGGAGCTGATATGAGTGGTGCACGCACAGCCAGTCGAGGTAGAATTGTTCATTGCCGACAATTCCTTGCAAGTCCTCCTTAGACATGCAGCCCTTTTTCCATTTCCGTTCATACATACATAGTAATAATAATAATAATAATAAACTAGCGTCCACTAATTCTTTGGACCATTTGTGTGACTGGCGTAGATGGATTTTAACACCTTGGTTGACTCTGATCTAAAATTGCATCGTGAGACAAGACATATGATGCCTGTAATGTTCACAGTGATAGGATGTTTTCGATGTATATGGATCTTAATGCCTTTTGTAGAGGAGGATGTAAAGTTGCAGACGGAATGTGAAAAGGGTGTACTCAAATCTGTTTGAGCACTATGTTGTTGGACTCTGTTATCTTGTGCAGCTTGGCCATGATTTTGGGTATTATGACTGCGAAGATAGCGTTCAGATGTGAAGTATTGGTTGCATGCAGGGCAGTAGCTAGCTGACACCACCCTTATGACATGCACGAAGTAACTCTGTTGTCAAGGGCTCTATCATAGTTTGAGCACCCTCTTAAGATTTTCATGTGCAACAAGTGCCTCTGAGCAGCTAGGATGAGCATACATACATACATTATAATACTTAATCAAATTCAGATACAACAATACTGCGCATAAGATCTACACTACAGTTCTACAAATGCACTAGCCAATTCCCTCCCTAAGATGGCTCTGGCCACTGATCTTACAAGAGATAAGTTCAGATGGCCATAGATCTCTGCAGCCATTTTTGCTTTGGAGCTGGCCTGGCCGATGGCAAGCAAAGAGGCTTGTCGGGAAAATGCACTCTGAGCTTCTCTTTCCCAGTTGCCATATGTTTCAACAGCCTATGGAATGCAAGACCCTCCTAATTCCTGGCATTTGGCATCATGAACCACACTTGTTCAGAACTTCCGGCCTGGATACACTGTTAAAGGCATTGGACATGTCTACTTTAAAGACCACAAAATCTTAACTCAGCCTGTTGTCTTCGATGCATTTTAAGTCTTAACCTATGCACAGGGAATAATTTTCTTTTTCAAAATTGATAAGCGATTTTGCTATGCAAAATTTAAGTTGATTAGCAACTCAGTTCAGTTGCATAGCAATTTTTTTATTCCTTGCTGATGTGATAACTCATGATTCATCATTTGAATGTGCACCACTGATTAACAACTACCGTGTAGCATACAATTCACAAAGATTACAGAACTGTTGATACAATATATTATAGCTAGAGTAGTATGAAATGGTATTATGCCTTGAACTCAAGATTCAGACTCTAACTCATCATGCGTCCGCTTGCGTGGACCATAGGGAAGAACATCAGGTCGCCGTGGTTGTGCGAAGAAATACTTCACTGCAATGTCAGAGCTGAAGTCACTGACAGCGGGACCATCAATACTGATTCGCATCAGGTTGTCCAAGGTACGCTCTCTCAGCCGAGATCTCCAGTCCGTCTTGATGCGGCACATTGAACTGAAACCCCGCTCCACTTTGGCATTGCTCACCGGAAGCAAGAGGAGAATTTCAATGAGAGATGCTAGATTGGGGAACTGCTCACGATGACATCTGAGTAGCAGAGCGCAGATATTGGTGCCCTTGATCTGCTTTGCACCAGCCCAGTATGCCTTGAAGGCCCTCCAGTCATGCTTGAGGAGGAGTGGCTTGAAATGCTCAATCACACCAGAAATTTCTTCTAAGCCAAAGGAGTCACTGGAGTCGTCACTGGGCCTAGCAGAAACATCCAGTATTTTGACACCTTTCATCACGCTGGATGACTGAAGATCATCAAACCGATTCTCAAGGCAGGATGAGATAGCATCAACATATGCTGACCGGCTGTTGTGGAATGCATCAAGGTCATTCTGACGAACGGCAGTGAGCATCACACCACGGAACTCTGCTCTATCCTGCTCACAATCCACTGACATGATAAACTTTTCAAGCTCTGATGTTGAATCCAATGTTCAAGTGTTCCAATGATGACAGAAGGGACTTCAGCTTGGCGATACAGAACGACAGGTCCACAGAGTCAGCTTGGAGTGAACACAAGAAGCTGGCTAGTGGATTGAGGAGGCACTCGTAGAATAGGGTATGTAGCACAAACTTGAATGATGTCAGTTTCTTGACGTAGCCACTGAATCGGATCTTATCAACAGGCTTCAAATTGGATTCGTCTGAAGACATGGACTTCAGATGTGCCACAATGACTGGGTAGCCAAGCAGAAGGGTACTTAGTGCACGTGACTTGTGCTGGAGCCACCTTGTTCCATTGGCCTTGTCAGGTTTGCGAATGCTTTCCTCCATCAACTCAGCTATCATCTGAAGTTCACGCAATCTCTTGGGACTCTTCTCATACATGTAATGGAGATTGAGGAGCATAGTTGAGATTTCATCCAGGAAGGAGGTAGAGCACGCATCCTTGGCAGCCAATTCAAGCCGATGATTCATGCAATGAACTGCTACTAGCCAAGGCATGTCTTCCTTCAGTAAGGCCGAGAGACCATGACGAACACCCAAGTTGACAGCTGCACCGTCGATGCAAATGCTAACCAACCGGTTCCTCAGGTCCAGTTTGGCACATCTTTCCATCAGCAGTGTCTGGATTCCAATGGATGTGGCATCAGAAACATCGGCCAAACAGAAAAATTTGCACTTCGGATTTCCATCAGCATTAATGAAAGTCACATAAATCATTTCCTTCTCCTGAATGCTGCTATCAGTGGAGCCATCCAGCGAGACAGTCACAAAGCGAGAAGCACGGATTTCATCAAGCGTATCGTCCTGCAATCTCCAATGATGTTGGTGAACTCCTGACACTTGTGCTCCGTTCCATACGTACTGCCTAGTGACACTCCATGTCGCTTCTCCAATTCTACTATTGCAGGATATTTAGTGAAGGGCATTTCCTCCTTGGCCAACATGTATGCGACGTCGAATAATTTGACGATGCGATTCGACTCCTCCGTCGTTACAGACGCGAACGCTTTTCCGAGCGGAGTAGAAGTCAAGATAGATTTCATGGTCCGGGTTGGTTGTAGCTCCATATTTACAGCCTTGCCGTGCATGTCGGTCTTCTGGTGCTTTACCACATTGTCTTTCCTTAGGGCCCTTCCGACTATCCCGTCAATGAACGCAGGGCTGTAGTTCCTTATCGCCTTGAGGCGATCAACATGCTTCGTACAGAGAGCACAAATAATACGGGAAACTTTTCCTCCCGATTCATCCCAACGCAACCATTCACCAAGCCTATCTAATTCCTTGGACCACTTTTGTACAGTGGTCAGATTTGCCGACATAGTTTCGATATTACGTGACTTGGAACCGGAAGCAATGTATAATTAATAATCGACAGCGTTGTACCGTGGGTAGATTGATACTGCGATGGCATATTCGAGAGAACATACAACTATCAAACTACGCATCGCAATTTTCTGCGACATATTTTTAAAGTTGTTTCGCACCTCATCAAAACTGGTTCGCAAAATGCGATGCGAATCCGGTTAAATTATTTCCTGTATGCACAATTTTTTTCTGCCCCTGATTTACAAGCAACCCCAAGTTCCAATGGTTGAAAGAAATCAGACATTTTGTTCTTTGCCAGACGACAGCTCTGCTGTTACAGTGGTCAATCTATGGATAGCTGGAGCTGCTGGACTGGGGAAAAGCAGATTTATAAAATGGTTTGTTAACTTGGCTTACAAGTGTACAATCCACAAATGACAGAGCATTTTAGGTGGTGGAACAACTATGTAGACCAAAAAGTGGTTCACATAGAAGGAATGGACTACTTTTGCAAACTTAGTCCAGGAAGGCTTAAACAACTCTGTGATGTCCATCCCATTCAACTTGAAAAAAAGGGCTCAGTTCTGAGGAACATTAGGCCTCTGATTCAAATCTTCACCTCCAACTACACCCCAGCCATTTTGTATGACAAGGCATGGGATGCCGCCCAATTAATACGTTTCTCTTCTTAGAGATGGGCTGGCAAGACCAAAAATGGTCACAAATGGAGTGGTGATCGGGTTGTTGTTGCCAATACCGATGAAGATATGGTAACGCTTTACCAATCCATGAGAGCCATGTTTCCTGGACTAGACATACCTCTTGATTTACCCCACAATTGGATACGTCTATACAATGACCCGGAAGATTGGCCTGATTTAGAAAGACTCATCTTCAAGAACCCAACAGCTCTACTGCAAATACGGCCTAACCCTATGGGAGCTGGCTGATATATGGTCACTTTAGCGTTTTCTTTTTTTTGAAGGACATTTTTCTCGTGTGATTATCAATTTATGTTATCTACTCCACGTCAGCGACCAGCGCGAGCTCGTGGGGCAGTCGCTGGGGTACTCCATTTAGAGCGCACCTTCAGCCTTCTCCAAGTATTGAACCAAGAAATGATGGCAGGTACTGTGAGGTGGCTAACCTACACAGCACCTTATACACACAGCACGTTATGGGATGGGTGCCAGGAACAAAAAAGTCCAAGCAAATGTGCCTACATACATACATACATACATTCATACATACATACATGCATACATACATTACATACATACACACACACATACATACATACATTGTCAAGTTCTTCTATTAGGCACACGCGCAGTGCCACTGGTTGATATCTTAATGGGCATACTTCAGGTTGAATGCTGCTGTCAATGCGATGTGGTAAGGTGTTGCTAGACAACTACATCCCCAAAACACTTTGTTGAACCTTTGAACAATGTTTTCACATTTGCCAATACACGTGACTGTCTTTATCAAGCCTAATGCTTCAGATATTGATTATAGGACTTCGATCGGTTTCAATAAGAATTGATGAATGTGTGAGTGCCACACTTTTGTGTTCTCTCTTGGGGATGTGGAGTCGACTTCTTTATCCAATCATGACAAGTACCATCACTACCATGCACTCTGTCTTCAAACATGTGTCAAAGTGTTTCTCAACTTCTATGAATAGGTTATGGATGTGACCCTTCAAATCATGCAGTGACTCACATTCCAAAATGGTGTACTTGTCCATGTTTATAGACTGATGGGTCTGGCACGGATCATTCAGGAGGAGTGTAGCACATCAACAAAACTACACAGCAAACCAAGCAAGTTGGCTTCTAATTCCTTTTTGTGTTTTTTTTTTCTCGAAGTGTGATGCCTCTCTGTGCTAGTTCTAACTGTAGTTGAGCTTTATATAAATTGTCGAGGCGTTTTAAGATATGACTTTTCGGCGATGCCATCCTGCCGCTCTTGCAGTGTTCTCCATTTTAAGGTTAGTGCTTGTGCTATGTCACTGGTCATACTGGTCTGAATACCACACGCACCACTCTGAATTGCCCCCTTGCTGTACTCCTCTCTCAAAATTTTTTGCAGGACCAACACTAACAACAAAGGGCAATGTATCACTTATTAAAATTCCTGCAAATAGTTGTCGTGTAGGGTGAATCTGTCTGGAATAAGAGCTGCTTGCTCTTCATGGGATGAATTTACAATTCCAATGATATGCACTTCAGGTCTCTCAATGGTGCCCTGCAGGTTCAGATTGGGGTTCAGTGGATACTCATCTTTCCGAAAGAATACACAGGTATCATAAATTACTTTAACTGTTATAAATATGTAGCCTTGACCAAGGATTGTACCGTGGTCATGCCACATTGAAAGGTGACGGTTGCTTTGTAAAGCCTTTGACTTTTGCTCTGAGTTGAGTGATTCCCATATCATCTACATGTTCCTGATTTCGTTTCAGAAATGCAATGGCTTCATCCATGGACATAGCATCAACCTGCTCATCATATGTATTTCTCTTGGTTCTTCAACAATCGCTGCCGTATCTCATTCAATGGAACCTTCCGACTGTGTACATACATACATACATACATACATACATACACACATACATACATACATACATAATAATAATAATAATAATCACCATCGTATTTGTACCATGGTACAACACGTTAGGGGGGGAGGTTCAAGGCAGGAGAAACACACGCAGTATGTAATGTCCAATTACTAACACACAGCAAGAATAGACAAAGTACTGATTCCGCTAGAAACTTGGGCTTTATTTGCTCGTGGAGTCACGGGAGCGTGTCTGCATCCAAACCTTGAAAACTGCCAACATCTTCATCAAAGGGTGACTCCGGCCCGTTAGTAATATAGCAGGCGTAAAACGACACAAACTTTCTCATTCCTAGTGGGACAAGCACCGTCGCATCTCGTGGTGTAGCAGCGGACCAGGTAGCGTACGCATGAAATTCCAATTTAAGCTCACCGCCCAGAAAAACAGATGGAACTCCTCGAGAATGAGCCAAAAAGATGGTAGAGGCATGACGGGGCCAGCGAACACACCGCTTTACACGTGGCAGCGTAGTAAAAGGAACGGGGGCAAGGGAGAAAATCCAATGCCATGGACCGCCCATCTACGCGCCACGCGGATGTACATACATACATACATACATACATACATACATACATACATATATACATACATAATAATAATATGTCATTGCATTATATACGTATAACACGTTTGTAGGAAGAGACTAGACATTGACACACATCACCAAAGTTCTACAGCATCTACATCTGATTTTGACCAAAGATGTGTTTTAGGGAGATTGATTAAAACTTGGCTGAGTAATTGTTTTTTTTTGCGTAGCAGCAGTGGTTGGATGGTATCAGGGTTGTCATAAAACCAGTCAGGTGCAGACGGTTTTGAACAAAATCCCAAAAGATTAGTGACAGCTTGGGAGAAAAAGCTCCATAGTGTTTCAGAAGTTTTAGTGCTTCTACTGCTTGGATGTGATTGATGTTGTAAAGCATCAGCAAGTGCCTGTTGATACTGCTTCACCACTTCAGGTTGTGATAACCGACTGTCATCAAAATGTCTGTAAACATAGCTGTTTAATCGACTACTACGATGAAGTTTGCTAACAGGTATCACCGTGGAGCTTTCAACAAAGAAGTGGTCACTCCATACATCAACACTGTGATAAACTCTAGTATATTAATGGTCTTGTAATGACAAAGCCTAGCATATAAAGGGGTTTTGTGAGCTTTGTCAGACAATGTATGTCAATCCACAAGGGAAGAAATACAAAAAAATACAGCAAAGAGAAAATAAGTTTTAAGCTATCCAGTTCCTTGCATTCCAAACACAACAAAGATCCAGGGTTGCTAGTGCTAAGATGATGTGCAATGAATGCATTGGGAAAAGTGATGCAAGTGAATGCAGCACAATCACCCAGCACCTAATAGTAGGACTGGAGGCATTATACAAGAAGAAATTTGGACAAACCTTCGTCAATGCCATCACAAAGTGTCCAAACACAGGTCTAGAGAAAAAAGGAAAACAACAACTGTTAAAAAAAAAAAAAAAGACGACAATTGGTAAGGAAGTGTGTGCAACACATTGAAGACACCCTTTGCACCAATGATGCTACAATGGTTCTCAATGAAGGGCTATCATTTCGAATATATGAGGGTATGAAAGTGCAGAAATAAAGAAAGAAAGAGCAGCCAGTGTTAAGAAGACGCATTCCCCTTCCGTGGAGACCTTGGACACAACAGCTGCACTGAATGAATTGAAAATTTGGAGTAAAGACAAAAAAATCAATTGGTCGCAAATTGCACGACATACCTGGAAAAAATGGAGGTAAGGTGTTGAAAGAATATGCACAGAAGAATGGTGCTCTGGATGGACTCCCAGAAAATAGACGAGCAAGAGCTTAATTAAGATGCTTGGGAATGAGATTTCTTTGCCTTGAACTAGTAACTGGGGTGGATTGTGCTCCAAAAGAGGTGATGGTTTCACATGTAGTGATAGAGGAGTTGTAAAGGAAACGGTCATTCTAGACCTGATATGTGATGCTTATTTGTAGCCCCCAAGTACACAACACAAAATAGAATCCCACACCCAATGCATGATCTCCATAAATACCATTATTAAATGCCACACTATATGAATTTTCATACATCCTGAAGTTGTTCCATTCCAGTTTTGGCTTTATCCTTAGCTTTATCTGCCTCCAGATATTGTTGCATGATATGCCTCATCCTGCTCCTTCCTTATCTGTACGATTCTTCAATGTAAGCTTGTACCTTAATGCTTGTGAATCCTGCAAACATAGTCAGTTGATAATGCATACCATGCCCACCTCACTTTTATTCCCACTATTCAAGTCCATCACTTCATGTGGAAAAGCCTGGGTAGAGCATCACATGTAACAATACAACAAGTCATCAATGACCTTTCCCATGTTACTGGAGGTTGGACTGTCTCTTGTGACAAACACGTACTTGATACCTTTTGAGAGAATAGTTCCTTGTATTCCTCCTAGGGATGATTTGCTGGTATTGCTTCTGCATTGCAACATGTACAGACACTGAACGTTGTTTCCATTTGAAATCAGCCTTCTTTGCCTGTGCATCAACCATAACGCACTCAGCAAATCAAATCTCTCCTTTTTTGACTTTGCAAAAGGAAAGCACTTAGCCAAAGCTTTTATCTCCACCTTAGTTGGCTTCTACTCTTCCCAAAATGCAACTTGTGCTCTCATAAGGTGACATGGCCTGTACACATAATAAAATCACACATTGATATAATCTGGCTTAAGGACACAATTATTACTACAAGACTTCTCTGTGATATACAAACCAAGTACAAAGAAAGCCAAAACTACACCACTTGCCTTATAGGGGGAATGACACTGGCTTGTGAGTCACAGTCACCTTGTCATCATCTGGTATCTCAAGAACACTACCCACATTAATTTCCATTTGTGGCACCATCGCTGGAGAAGAAAAGTGCAGCCCTGCTTATTGCCTTCTGATCCAGCAATAAACGCACTTGCCCAACAGAATGCAGTTACTGTTGCATACACAGACAGGTGGTACTCAGGGCGACTTTAAAAGCCTTTCTGTATCCTTTATACTAAAAAAGCACCTCAATCTCCTCTTCTTTGGTCTCCTTTTCTAGGTTCATACAAGAGGTGTGACTCTCTTTAACAGCCAAGCTGCTATATACACAAAGTGCATGCACACAACTGAAAATATTTTCCTGTATTGGTACCCATAAATGGACTGTTGTAGTTACGAAGTACATCTCGTAAAGCCTTATATTTACTTCATGTATCGGAACTGAATGTTGTAATTCCCATACAGTGGCCGTAAATACATAGTTGGGTGTTGCCTGACCTTCACATATTGGCGGAAGATTAGGTATCAAATACCTGGATTTGTATACATCTGATAATGCTGTGGGCTATTAACACCTGATTAGTCTGTCTGTTGATTGGATGATAATTGCACATGGCTTGGACTCTGAAGGAAGTTAAAGATTGACTCAGCTAAAAAGTTGGACTACCCAAAGATGAAACCAGAGCAACCAGAATATCACCCAGCACTAATTCACAGCACTCCCTCTACACCTGAGAGGATTGAGAGCATCCACTTTTGAAATTGTTCTTCGACGAAAACAGAACTGCCCAAATGGTATGATGAATGTCATACATATGTTTACTTGTTTTGCCACTCAAATACACTGCACATTTGTGATGCACTCACTTTGTGATGGCACAGATGGTCCTCTCCATACATTGCATTCAGGGTGACATCATCCCCAGATTTGTCAATGTCAAAAGCTAATTTCAGCTCAGCTGAGAATGCTATGCACTCAGAGCTGGTTCTTTTCTTTGCCCTGTACTACGTTAGCCTCTGCTCACACACTCTGCAATGTATGGAAATTTGTTGGAAGTTGTAATCCATACGTATAATGTTTAAAAGTAGAGGCAAAACCACAACATACATCGATTATTCATGCAATATGCTCAGCTTGTTCGTGGTGATAGAAAATCTGTTTGTGAAGTACTGGAATACCCTCGCTCATGACCCAATGGCAGCCTGTTTATGAATCAATATCAGCTTAGAGCAGCAATAAGAAGTGATAGGGGGCTCTTTTCACATGCCTAAACCCATTCAGCTTGATAAAGGTCTGGAATTGTGCACTTGTGAATGCTGACCCATAGTCTGAGACCAATACTTCAGGCAGCCCATGGGTTGAAAAGACATGCCATATAGCTTGTTCTGCTGAGGGTGAGCTGACAATAGAAGCCTCTAACCATTTTGAGTGCGCGTCAACAATTACCATCAGGGTTTTACCTCAAAATGGCCCCGCAAAATCCACATGCAACCGTACCCAAGGCTTAGTTGGCCACTCCCAAGGATGTAAAGGGGCTAAAGGAGGAGATTTCCAACTACTTTGACAAGCTACACATTCTTTCACTTTACTCTCCAGTTTAAAGTCTAACCCTGGCCACCAGACCACACCCCTCGCCAATGCTTTCATCCTGGAGATTCCATGAAGCCCTTCATGCAGCAACCTAACCACAGCCTCTCTACCAGCAGGTGGCACCACCACCCGTGAGCCCCAAAGGACACACCCATCTTCTACGTTTAGCTCATGTTTCCTATTTCCCAAGATACTTGGCAGCAAGAATTGGCCCTTTGACTCCTTCAGCCTCATTCCTAATCACACAGCAATAGGCGCAAATAACGTCAGTTCGCGCCTCTGTCCATCCGTCAGGTATGCCAGCCTCCAAATGATCTGGTCTTCCTCTGCTGAGCGGTAGCTTAAGTACCTCCGATGAATCTTCTAGAATGTTCTCAAGGGTTAAACTAGGCAATTATAATTACACAATAAATGACAATGCTACATGTTACCGCTTGAGATTTGTAAATTATGGTAGCTCTGATCATCCCTGTAGTACGCTTACCTTCCAGTTCAGTCACCAAAGGCTACGTCGTCGAATTTAGTAATGCCCTCCTAAATATGTATTGCATGACCACTTTGGAAGATACCAGTAACTGCTTAGCCATGCTGAAATTTTTCGCATTGATCTGACCAGAACCAAACACATCCCTTCTTCAATAATACATATAACAGTGCCATGTGCATTGACAAATTTGGTATGAATTTGGCATAGTGATTTTACATGTCCAAAAACGATTTAAAAGCTCTGTTACATCTCTTGGTTTTGGTGCCTTCACTATAGCCTCAATCTTAGTTGAAAGAGGATGCACCCCCTTTGCACTTATTTGGTGTCCCAGAAAATGCACACTATTCTTTATAAATGCAGATTTATCCTTGCGTATCCTGATGGTGTGGTGTTTCAATCTCTTCAAGATCTCTTCCAAATTCTTCATATGAGCCCCATCATCCTTTCCTGTGATCAAAATATCATCAATGTAACAACACACCTGTGGTATCCCCTGTAGGATAGTGTCCATCATCCTCTGAAACATAGCCGCTGCTGAAGTTACACCAAAAGGCAATCTAGTAAATTCAAACAGACCCTTGTGTGTTTTGATAGTGCACAACTTTCTTGATTCCTCATCTAATTGCAATTGTAGGTATGCATTAGTGAGATTGATCTTGCTGAATTTTTCCCCTTTTGCTAATGTTGCAAACATCTCCTCAGGCTTAGGCAACGGATACTGTTCAATGTCTAGCACCGGATTGATAGTAACTTTATAATCAAAGGCAGACCTTGTTGTTTGACCAAACCACAGGAACTATTGGAGTTGCCCACTCACTAGATGGCACCTGCACCAGCACCCCCAGTTTTACCAATTTGGTCAATTCTTCCTCAATAGCACCCTTTGAGTGCAAAATGCATCGACCTTGGTCTACAAAACACTGGTCTTCGTTCCCCTTTTAATACCAGTTCGGCTTCAAATAGCTGTATTTTACTGAGCTTCTCACTAAAAACCTCTGCATACTTCTCCAACATGGGGCCTAATCTATCCTGAATAGACTGCATCTGCACCTGCCCAATGCTTTGCCAATCCAATCTGAACTTTAAAAGCCAATCCCTTCCCATTAGACTTGGTCCATCCCCCTCTACCACTATCAAAGAACAATCCTTCGTGAGCTTTCCGTATTTAACCTGTACCTTCAATTCTCCACACACCTCTATTCTTTCAGAAGTGTATGTTCTCAATTTAATCGTGCAAGGTAGCAATTGTAATCCAGAAAACTTCGTTCTTAGTGTCTTCTCAGATATGAATGTCACTGCTGCCCTAGTGTCTATCTTCATTGCCAATGCAATTCCTTGAATGCCAATGTTAACCACAAATGGCTTTCTATTCTCTATTTCCACTGGTGCTATAGTTATTGCATCTACTACCTCTGTACCCTCTGTAACCTCTGCACCCTCTCCATCTCTTCCTCCCACATCTTCCTTACCTAACCACCTTAGCTCTTTGAGACTCTGACCAAATGTCTCTTGCCCTTTTCATCTACACATTGCACCACATAACCTATTCCTTTACACCTAAAACAAGATGCTGATCTAAAACGACAATTGTTTGCCCTGTGGTTTCCCTTGCCACAATGCCAACATACGTTATTTCTGCTAGTGGCTTTTTCCGAACTCTGCCTAAGAAGTTGAACTGTTATCTCCCTGGGGACACTTTATAATTGCTCGGCTCCCTTTTGCGCTGCCTCCATCCCTAAAGCTATTTCCACCGCCTTTGCTAGCGCTAGATTGTGTTCTGTTGACAACCACTCACTTCTCAACCCGCATACAAAATGGTTCCGCAGCGATTTGCTCTGGTATTTCCCAAATGCTTTGCTGACAGCCTTCTTAGTTTCGCTAAATACTCTGACAATGACTCACCTTCAGTCTGGTTCCACCTGTGAAAACTGAACCGCTCGGCAATAACTAACGGTTTAGGCTTGAAGTGCTCCATGAGAAGTCCTGTCAGCTGGTCCCACGTCTTGGTAGCAGGCAGTGCCGGATGTGTCAGGCTCCGCAATAATGCATATGTTGAGCTCCCCACCACACTCAGTAGCCACTGCCACCTTCTCTATTATAGATGTAAGGTAAAACGAGTAAATGAAACGATTTTGAAATGTGAATACAAAAAGTTTATGAAATAAATACTTGCTGTAAGAGATAGTTTGCAATTTGCTATTAAAGAAATCAGTTCCTTGATGCGAGGAGTAAATAAAACCATTTTGATATGACTAGAAATACTTGCTGTATGAGGATTGCTTCATGGATCAGAATATTCAGCATCATCCTCTTGAACATGTTCATTAGGTAGATATAGTGGTTGAGCATGGCTATATCATATGCTGCATCTTCATCCACTACAGCCTGGACTTCTGCTTGTGTTGGTTGTCTGTTGGCATAGTTGTCCCTTAACCATTGCCCAAATTGCTTGTATGTAGCCTCGTCACTTGTAGGTGTACATTTAACAAACGTACGCTCAAATGAAGATATGTGGTAACTGCAACTTAATACAATTCTATCCACAGATTGTGCACATACCAAGAATGGTAGGTGTGACGGATCGTATTAGGATGCCTAGTGATCAGAGCACAACCGCCGATGGCTTAGTAAGAGCAGTAAGTTTAAGGGCAGCAAAAGACAACACACAAATACAATGCGCAGCTTAAAATATATACACCCAAAGATGTATTGTTCAGCCTTTCGGCGCACATACAAAGAGGCTCTACGCCGCCAAGCTGGATGCTGATGGCTAGGCCTCCCACCTGAATAGTATAATCTACTTATCACTTTACGGTTCCTGTGCAGGTGCCCAGACCTCCTTGCGTGACACGCCTCTCTCCACAATGGGTGCCCAGTCCACCACACTCCTTCCTTCGCCCACAGCAAACGTGTTTGCTGTGCATTCAGGCCATGGGGTCCTCGACAGACAGTCTGCGTTTCCACTGGCACTCCCACTTTGCGTATATCTGCTGGCAGCCGCAGCGACTCTTTTCTCCCCTACAGGAGCGTTTCTTCTCTCCCCTATTGGTAGAGACTTTTCTCTCCGGGGCAGCTGAGACACCACCCCTCTCGCCCCGGCGACAAATACACTCTTCTCCAAGGTAGAAGAGACTGCATGCAGCAGGCTCTTCCCTCCTCGATGTCAAAGACTCCTCTCTCCCTGGTAGCAGCGATACTGCATGCTCTCCCTGATGGTAGATTCAGCACCCTCCCCAGCGGCAGAGACACTTCCTTTCCCTGCGGCAGAGCTACTTCTCTCCCCAGCGGCAAAGACTCTTCTCTCCCCGGTGGCAGAGATAACCCCCCCCCCCCGGTAGTAGATTTGGCTCCCTCCCTGGCGGCAGAGACTCTTCTCTCCCCGGCAGCAGAGATACCTCTCTCCCGATTTCTGCCTGTCTTAAATTCTGGTCCTTTATAAGACTTATTACCTCCTGTATCAAAATCCCCATTTGTTTGCACATCAGCGCTCTCTCTAGCATCTGCGCTCTCTCCAGGTCAGCTGCTTCCTTCAGACGCCTCTCCTCTGCTTCCCACTGTGCCTCTCATGATCTTCACTAGATCCGCGATCCCTATCTCCATCATCCTTTACGTAGTTCTCGTCAAACACTGTTGTCGATAGATCCAACATCTGACACCAAATGTGACGGATCGTATTAGGATGTCTAGTGATTGGAGTGGAACCGCCGATGGCTTCGCAAGAGCAGTAAGTTTAAGGGCAGCAAAAGACAACACACAAATACAATGCGCAGCTTTAAATACATACACACAAAGATGTATTGTTCAACCTTTCGGCGCATATATAGACAAAGTGGCTCTACGCCGCCACACTGGATGCTGACGGCTAGGCCTCCCACCTGAATAGTATAATCTACTTATCACTTTATGGTTCCCGTACGGGTTCCCAGACCTCCCTGCGCGACATGCCTCTCTCCACAATGGATGTAGGGTAGCCCTGTAGTGGGCAAGTGGTCATTGTCAACCCTCAAAAAGGATTTAAAATGTTCCCCAAATTTATCTGTTCTCATAGTAGCATAAGCTTGTACATGTATAACATCACGTAATCATACTAAAAGGATATAGCAGACAAGGGTTCAGCTTGAAGGCCAGCTGGATCTTGCCAGGATAGCCGTAGAGTTCTCCCTCACCAAGGTCAGGCATAGTCTCCCGTACATGTCCTGCCTCACCCCGGCTTCCCTGGCGGCTGAACCCATTGCCAACCTCCTGCTGATACGGTTGAATATTTCCTGGGCCTTCTCTCCCCAACCACCATCCATATGTCTCCACCACCAGGGGAATGCACTCCCACCGAAGTTCCGCACACTTCTGGCCATTCTTGGTCATTTTGACCACTTCTTTTTCTGCTGCCGAGTAACCCACAGTTGTGCTTACTCCCAGAATCAAGCTTGGGTTGAGCGGATTCACAACTGTGACATCACAGGCAGCAGATTTGCCAATAGACCACGGTGGGACCTGGATATCAGCTGGACAGGTTTGGGAATGCAAATGGTCCATGCCACTTTCCTTCTCAAGCTCAGGAGAAAGCAGAGCCCGACTGAAAAATTCAAATATGACGCCTTGTAAAATTGTGACGGCGGCAAACATGTGGTCCTCTTATACATGTGGTAGCGTGGTAACCTAGCTTATCCAAGGGCTCCTGAGGTCCACACAGAGGGCTAGTGGCACCATCTTCAAAGAGTGGGAGGCCCAGCCACCATTTGAATTTAACTTGGGCTTCATCTGGGGACAGCCGCAAACCCAGACCGGGGGATGGAGTGATATGGTAGTAGGTGGAGAAGCCTCCCATAGTGCTGCTTGGTCTAGGTCTTTAAGAACTGCAGATAAGGAAGCCTGCTTTGGTGGGGATTCCATAATGGTTGAGAAACAGTTCGCTACTACCTTATATATCAGGAACAGAGCGATTAAATTGCTCTCGAGCTCTTTCTACCCTGTGCTCCATGCCTGCTGAACTGATCCCAGGCCACATATGTAGAATACTGGCTTCAGTGTTCCTCTCGACATTTTGGAACTTTTACAGACTTATTCCTTTGATCCACGGTGCGGTGACGTAGTGTCCTGAATGCAGGGTAGGAACTCATTGCTCCTTAATTAGCACCTAAATTCGTAACTAACAGCACACACAGATTGTATATAATCTGTGCCAACTACTACCCTCATCCAATAACATCACATCTGTCGGATACCAGGCCACCTATCAATACTTTTGAGTTGCTGAACCGATAGGTGGCCCTAGTCGTTCAGGGGCAACATGAGAAGTTCCCTGTCTTTCGTTCTTATTTTTACAAATCCCTCCAAGTAGAAGCCTTCATCACTCTAAATTAGACCTCATAAAGCTGGGAAGTCACAACAGAATATACTCTAAGTATGCACCATAAAAAGAGCTATCATCATTTTGATTATGTTTTACTGATCTTAAGGGAGTGTGGGCTACCCAGACTGAGGCACTAATTGATATTCATGAAATGGAGAGACAGAAGAGGCTGCATGCACACCTTAATCGATGGCAGCCTTGGTTGTGAAGCTGTTGACAGCTAGAATAGAATGGCTTTTACTACACTTTGAGCCACAAATCTATGCACACTGAACAGCAGGCTGGAGTGATTGGTCTAGTCATCAGCTTATGAATTACAAATGTGCATTAGCAACACACTGTACGATGTCATACTTTTTAAGTGATTCGAGGATTTAGCCCCGTAAGGAACAGGCCGGTGCCTATATAAACCGAGAGATTGATTAATGTGTGAGACTAATTCAAAACGAGAACCAAAGGTCCTTAGGCTTAGTTCAACATGGCTTACTGCCCTGGCTTAGTGACAACCTGTGAGTTGTGAATTCTCTCTGCACAAATGTGACAAAAGGAAACTGTAGAGGCAAAAAATGAGCATCAATGACTGAATCGCACTTGACAGTGCAACCAATACCTAATATAAATGCGACATCATAACATATTCATGTCCAAATAACCTACCACAAGAATCGAGTACATCCAACGCTCACCATCGATGTATAATATCACAACCCTGTTGTCCAGCTGTTAGAAAAACCAATGAAAGCGGCATATTTGAATTATAAAAATTCATGAATATTACGGTTAAAAAGTTTAAAGGCGGCACGGGTTCATATAGTGCATATGCACGTAGCAGGTGTTCATGTTGAAGAGAAAAGCGAGATAGTACATATCAACCAATACATGTAAACACACAAATGAATGAATGGGATTAGAGAATGACGAAATGGCTGAAACTGGACGAGGTCATTGACCTTTTGAACAGGGATGATGAAGACTTTGGTGTTGCAAATGCTGATGCAGACTTCGATGTTGCAAGTACTACTGATAATGAGCCAATCATGTATGATCCTGAGCCAATGGCAGCTGGAAGTGATGCCGAGTACGAGGAGATAGGCATTGAAGTGGAAGTTGACGATGATGAAGCAGGAGAGGATGGGCTGGATCTAGAATTCGTACAAGAAGAAATAGAGGAATAGAGGAACGTGACACAGCCAGTGCAAGTAGGTTTAAACAATCCATCTGCATACTTGCATATGCAATGCATTTTTATTTTTAGATCCACGTGGTTACAAATGGACTACGAAACTGACCCCAATCACAGTTGGCGAATTTGAAGAGCAGGTGGGTCCAACATTTAGAGTTGGAAATACGCCCATGTCTGTTTTCAGCCACATGTTTCCTGCCACCATTGTGAAAGAAACAAACAGATATGCTCACCAAGAAATGAGTGATGACAAGTTTGCCAAGTGGCAACCGATTGATAGCAATGAATTCAATGCCTACCTGGGATTCAATATTTTGAGATAAGATGTACACTTTAAGACAAGATGTGCAGTTTCTTACAACATAAAATAAGGTCGAGATAGCTGAAATGTTTATATATTTTGGTGCCATTTATAATAACAGTCAGTTGCAGTTTGTACAGTGTGACATAACCAGACATCGCACTCTTGGCATTTCCATTTGGTTTGCCCTCGTATTCCACTTTCTTTGCATCTTACACACCTCATTTGCCTGAAGCGATGAGACCCTGAATCGTGTACTTCTGTTGCAGGGAAGTGTAGTATGGAGAGGGGCTTGCACACATTGTGTCCTCGACTTCGCTTCCTACTGTTGTATGTACCAATAAGCTCATCTGCTAGGTATAATCGGAAGTCTTTGGTTGAGTCAAAGGTTAGTGAGCTTGCACAGTAGTGTTGAAAAAGTATATAACTGTTGACAACAGCTACGTCTACTAAGTACCAGAAAACATACTTGTAGTACTACATTTCCTACACTTGCTGCGGCAAAGGTGGTATGCACGCAGCTGATCACCATGGTCTACTCCTTGCATAAACCTGTTATACGCAGCAACTGACACTGGACAGCGAACAAGTTGTTTAGACCCGTCGCGTTGTTTTCTCGTCACTGAGCTTTCAATTTGAGTGCAGTTTGTCGAAATCACATTCACGGACTTTTTGTCCATCCATGATACAATGGTGATTTGGTCTTTTTGTGCAATGAGGAAGTCACCCCCACATGCAATAGAATATGATGCATTTTATTTATCATGTAAACTGTATTACCTATTTTGTAGACAAGGATTTTTTAGCTGCTCAGGAAACTCCTTCCTTTTTGGTCGTATGGTTGCACAACCATAGGTGTTGTTTTCCAGGAGAATTCGTAGTAGGTCAACACTTGTGAAGTAATTGTCGAAATAGGCATGGTGGTAAAGGCCATACAAAGGCTCCAGGAGATTTATGACAACTTTCTTCCCCAGATCTTTTGTCGCTTTACTACCTTCTTTGCCAATGTAGATCTGTCAATAAGATATACATGTATATAAATATATAATTATTTGCCTTTTCCATGTACCTTCACAGTATGAAAATATCCATTGTGTGCATCGGCAAGGACCCAAGATTTTATACCTCTTTTTATGGGTTTCATTGGGTTGTATTGCTTCAGTGACGATCGTCCTTGAAACTTGATCATTGCCTCGTCCAATGGTAACCTCCCGATGAGGGTTGTAAACTGCTTGGAAATTTGCATTCACCCCTTCCAAAACTGGTTGCACCTTGCCGAGGCGATCATAGTTGCTGTCTCCTCTACTCGCCAATGTGTTATTATCCACAAAGTGTAGATATCTAGATATCGTTTGATACCTTTCCCTTGTTATCCTTCCTGCTACAGGTTGGTAGTGCAAATCCTTGTGATTGCGCCAGTAGTCTCCCAAGCTTGGAAGCACCACCACGGACATCTTATTGCAAACCCGAGGTATGCTCTTATTTCATCTGCAGTGATCTTAGTAAATGCTGCATACTTTTCTTCCGACATCATTGTCTGAGCATATCTATTTGATTCTTGGGTGATGTCTTCAAGTATGTTGTCGGAGAAAAACATCTGGAACAGCTCGTTTGGTGTTGGTGGAAGTGATGTGGTTGGTCCAACACTTGATGTAAATGGCTGGATATGGACCGGATGTATGGTGCTTGACCACCGAGAGGGCACATCCTATGTAGGTGCAAAATGAGATTTAGAAGCATAAAATTATTTCGTACCTTGCCTCTTGAGCTGGTTTCGGGGATGTTGTCATCTACAAAAATCCATAAATGATAACTTCATGATTGTATTTTATCATCTCTAACCTTCTACTGTGTCACTGTTTGTGTGGTTGAAGAGAGCATTGGCTCTTCCTGTTCATGTGGTACAATGGTAAACAATAATTTGGTGTGAATTTCATTACAGTTATTCAACCCTGTGCTTACCATCTACATCAACTGGTGCAGGTGATGGAGGTAAGTCATTCTCATTTTCGTAAGAATAGAAGTCACCATGTGCTGTAATTTTGTCAGGGTTAGTTCACAGTTCATGTAGCATGTATGTAAATATGCTTACGACCATCCTCAACAACTGGTTCATCCTGAGTGTCATGATACAATTGAAAGTCACTGTTTGCTGCATTTTCATCTGTAATGATACCTAAACCAAAGTTGATACATGTGCATAATCATTCAGGTGCTTCAACCCTTACCATCCTCAAGAACTGTTTCATCATGATTGTCATGATAGGAGTGGACTTCATCAAGGATATTCACCATATGGAGGGTGGAGTGTGTAAGCACATACACTACACACAACACATACACACTGCACTCTTATACACACACCTACATATACACTTCCATGTCCACATACAACTTACACACGTACCCACATACACACCTACATACACACCCACATACACACGTAAATACACCCACACTCACATACACATACACACGTAATTACACCCACACTCACATACACATACACACGTAATTACACCCACACTCACATACACATACACACGTAATTACACCCACACTCACATACACATACACACGTAATTACACCCACACTCACATACACATACACACGTAATTACACCCACACTCACATACACATACACACGTAATTACACCCACACTCACATACACATACACACGTAATTACACCCACACTCACATACACATACACACGTAATTACACCCACACTCACATACACATACACACGTAATTACACCCACACTCACATACACATACACACGTAATTACACCCACACTCACATACACATACACACGTAATTACACCCACACTCACATACACATACACACGTAATTACACCCACACTCACATACACGTACACACGTAATTACACCCACACTCACATACACATACACACGTAATTACACCCACACTCACATACACATACACACGTAATTACACCCACACTCACATACACATACACACGTAATTACACCCATACTCACATACACATACACACGTAATTACACCCACACTCACATACACATACACACGTAATTACACCCACACTCACATACACATACACACGTAATTACACCCACACTCACATACACATACACACGTAATTACACCCACACTCACATACACATACACACGTAATTACACCCACACTCACATACACATACACACGTAATTACACCCACACTCACATACACATACACACGTAATTACACCCACACTCACATACACATACACACGTAATTACACCCACACTCACATACACATACACACGTAATTACACCCACACTCACATACACATACACACGTAATTACACCCACACTCACATACACATACACACGTAATTACACCCACACTCACATACACATACACACGTAATTACACCCACACTCACATACACATACACACGTAATTACACCCACACTCACATACACATACACACGTAATTACACCCACACTCACATACACATACACACGTAATTACACCCACACTCACATACACACGTAATTACACCCACACTCACATACACACACCCACATATACCCACACACACACTTACACACCCACACCTACATACACACTTCCATGTCCACATACAACTTACACACCCATGCCCATATACACACTACCCACTTACACACCCGCACCCACATACATGTATACTCTTACTCACCCTACACACCCGCACCCACATACATGTATACTCTTACTCACCCTACACACTTACACACCCATACCCACTTACACACCCACACCGACATCCACATGTACACACATACACTTACACACTCACACCCACTTACATGCCCACATACACACTTCCATGTCCACATGCAACTTACACACCCACACACACACACACGTACACACCCACACCCACATACACACGTACACACCCACACCCATTTACACACCCACATACACTTACACACCCATACCCACTTACACTCTTACTCACCCACACCCACTTACACACCCACACCGACATCACATGTACACACATACACTTACACACTCACACCCACTTACACGCCCACATACACACTTCCATGTCCACATGCAACTAACATACCCACACACACATACACATGTACACACCCACATACTTACACACCCACATACACATGTACACATCCACACTGACATACACATGTACACACCCACACCCACTTACACACCCACATACACACCCATACCCACTTACACTCTTACTCACCCTGCACACTTACACACCCACATACACTCTTACTCACCCACATACACTCTGACATACACATGTACACACCCACATACACACTTGCACACCCATACACACATGCCCTCACACACTTCCATGTCCACATACAACTTACACACCCACATACACTCTTACACACCCTGCACACGTACATACTACACTTCACTATGCACTCATACACACTCCACACACACATTCACATACACTCTACACATACATTCACATAACACTCCACCCACCCACTATGCCACCTCACACACACACTACTTATTCTATTCTTGTACTTACCATCTTGTCTTGTGCTAGTGTTTACTTACCATCCTTCTCTTCACCAGAGTCACAGTCGCTGAAGTCCTCATCGCTACCAGACATGAAGTTGTCACTGTCTTCATAGTCTGAGTCCTCTAGTTGGGCTATAACCTCGTCTCTGCTTAGAAATTTGGCCTTTGGTTGTTTTGCCATGCTTTTTTGTTGCCTAATTTGTTGTGTATTTGTTGTGTAAACTTTACGTTTGAGCGTCGTTCCCAAAGTACCAAGTTTATTCATTGAAAGGTTACATGCTGACCACCAACATGCACCCGAACCGCAATGCAATCCGCTGACCTTGGACTGCTCTTGAGGTTGAATCACAGAAGCCTGACTAGTATCAACACCGTAGGAGTGCAAACTCAATGTAGTTAAGGCATGGGACACAATTTTATGCGCACGTACGCCCCGTACCACTGTGCAAAAACTTTGTTATACGATAGCGTATTCTATAGCGTATATTTGAATATACACCTTAAATATACACACCAGCGTATAGAACCATATACGCAGGTGCGTATATTCAAATATAACCGATCACGTGACATTTGTGGTTGCTTAGCAAACCGTTGAATTCACTTTGTGGCTACGTTGTCGGTCACCGTATACTAGTCGTATATTATCCTCCTACCACTCCCACCCCTCGTTCCCGATCCAGTTTAGTCAATTTAAAATTTTAATCATTTTGCACATGTACAACAAAACAACAAACTAACAGTCCGAGGCGGCAATCTGCATATATTCGATCCAAGACACCTGTACAGAATACGAACAATAAATTCATATCGTAAAAAAAAAAATTTCATATCATATCCTCGTTCTGTTTATACATGATTCTATATATAAAGCAACAGATACATTATCGGGTAAGTGATATGCTTACCTTTCTTGTCTCCTATCTCCGATGTTTGACTTAAAACAATGGAACAGTGCGGGTTAAACACTTACCGTACCGTCCGGTCGGAGTCTGCAAGTTACCTTAGCAAAACACAACAAATGAATAGGCCTATACCTTTTTATATCGCGCTCCATTGTGCCTGTTGTTCTATCATTTCGGTTGTTCAACCGAACGGGAACACTTAGGACACTTGCCAACCTAGTGCAAATAGAGAAAGGTGAATTCATTCTTTAGCAACTGCAACACATAATACCGGTAACTTGTACACTCTGGAAAGACGAACTATTGCCATTTAACGATCAAAACCCTGATCTCAGCGCGATTCAACACGACCATGAAATAGCCCGCCTAAAATCTACAAATCACATGCACGGTTAGTTAACCACATTTCTAATTGGAGCACTTTTGTATCGTACTACACAAACATTTGTACAGGGGTCCAATAGAGGTCTACTGTGCAGGCATTCTACTGCTTCCACTGTAGCATTTACTGGGATCCGATGTGATCATGACCAAACTCAACTGGCGAGTTAGCATAGGCCATAGCCATGCACCATGGGCCCGGCCTACCGCTCACAAAATTTACCGCCGTATATACACCAAGCAGACATACATGTATATAGCTAACCTTTGACGTCCAGCAGCATTAATAGAAGCAAAGTAGCACTCCGACTTCGATGCCTACACACCTTCCTACCTCACGTGGGTCCGGGTACGGGACTGGCCACTCATGAATTAATTCTATGGTATACTTATGTAAACAGTGGGATTTTATGGAATGAAATATACGCAGTAGTACAGTATATTCAAATATACTCTTAAGAATACACTATCGTATATTTTGAAGGTGTGCTTATATAAACGGTGACGTATTTGACACTTGCGTATTCTCAAATATACGCGGTCGTACACTTCAAATATACTACACAGGGTATATTTTGCGCATTCCTCAAATATACGCATAAATATACACTATCGTATAACAAACTTTTTGCACAGTGTACGTTTCTTGGTAACAACATTGAATTACATCATTCCAGGTTGTTGCAGGCGCGCCGTGCGCGATATACAGATGGAAAACCATTTCTCTATTATGATGTACAAGCGATATGTTTCTTATAAGCATACATGCTGAGCGGCACTCCGTCTAGTTTCTACAGCGACCGGATTGGTTACGATAACTATCGATACCGCGCCGACCGCGGTTAGATAAACGGTGATAGACGCCGGCGGCGCCACAGGGTCTAAATATATATATTGCTACTTCATTCACACTATCGTGGTTGCAGACCGTTCTTTCACGTCAGTGTGAGAACGGTTTTACTTTTAACTCTCCAATTTTCTTTTTAAATCAGCAATACATTAAGCCTTTGTGTGAGTGAAGCCAGTACAGCCCTGGCCAGTGCGTGAGGTAGAATGGGGTTAGGTACACATTTCCAGCAGAGAACAGTTTCTGAGGGTGTGGCCTGTATGTGGGGCGTAAAAGGGTTAACTGCACTGTGGCAAAGGATATAGTACTTGTGGGTGTGACCTGTATGTGAGGCAGGAAAGGGTTAAGCGCACTGCGGTAAAGCAGAGTCCTTGTGGGTGTGAACTGTATGTGAGGCAGGAGAGGGTTAAGCGCACTGCGGTAAAGCAGAGTCCTTGTGGGTGTGACATGTATGTGAGGCAGGAAAGGGTTAAGCGCACTGCAGCAGAGCAGAGTCCTTGTGGGTGTGACCTGTATGTGAGGCTGGAGAGGGTTAAGCACACTGCGGTAAAGCAGACTCCTTGTGGGTGTGACCTGTATGAGAGGCAGGAAAGGGTTAAGC
The DNA here is from genome assembly GCA_949361645.1 of Spongilla lacustris. Lineage (NCBI taxonomy): Eukaryota > Metazoa > Porifera > Demospongiae > Spongillida > Spongillidae > Spongilla > Spongilla lacustris. Next base: position 3,017,727 of record OX442426.1, read on the forward strand.
GCACTGCGGTAAAGCAGAGTCCTTGTGGATGTGACCTGTATGAGAGGCAGGAAAGGGTTAAGCACAATGCGGCAGAGCAGAGTCCTTGTGGGTGTGACCTGTATGTACCTGTATGTGAGGCAGTAAAGGGTTAAGCACACTGCGGCAGAGCAGAGTCCTTATGGGTCTGACCTGTATGTGAGGCAGGAAAGGGTTAAGCACACTGCGGCAGAGCAGAGTCCTCCTGGGTGTGACCTGTATGTGAGGCAGGAAAGGGTTAAGCGCACTGCGGCAGAGTAGAGTCCTTGTGGGTGTGACCAGGAAAGGGTTAAGCACACTGCGGCAGAGCAGAGTCCGTGTGGGTGTGAACTGTATGTGAGGCAGGAGAGGGTTAAGCGCACTGCGGTAAAGCAGAGTCCTTGTGGGTGTGACCTGTATGTGAGGCTGGAGAGGGTTAAGCACACTGCGGTAAAGCAGAGTCCTTGTGGGTGTGACCTGTATGAGAGGCAGGAAAGGGTTAAGCGCACTGCGGTAAAGCAGAGTCCTTGTGGATGTGACCTGTATGAGAGGCAGGAAAGGGTTAAGCACACTGCGGCAGAGCAGAGTCCTTATGGGTATGACCTGTATGTGAGGCTAGAAAGGGTTAAGCACACTGCGGCAGAGCAGAGTCCTCCTGGGTGTGACCTGTATGTGAGGCAGAAAAGGGTTAAGCGCACTGCGGCAGAGCAGAGTCCTTGTGGGTGTGACCAGGAAAGGGTTAAGCACACTGCGGCAGAGCAGAGTCCGTGTGGGTGTGACCTGTATATGAGGCAGGAAAGGGTTAAGCGCACTGCGGCAGAGCAGAGTCCTTGTGGGTGTGACCTGTATGTGAGGCAGGAGAGGGTTAAGCACACTGCGGTAAAGCAGAGTCCTTGTGGGTGTGACCTGTATGTGAGGCAGGAGAGGGTTAAGCGCACTGCGGTAAAGCAGAGTCCTTGTGGGTGTGACCTGTATGAGAGGCAGGAAAGGGTTAAGCGCACTGCGGCAGAGCAGAGTCCTTGTGGGTGTGACGTGTATGTGAGGCAGGAGAGGGTTAAGCACAATGCGGCAGAGCAGAGTCCTTGTGGGTGTGACCTGTATGTACCTGTATGTGACCAGGAAAGGGTTAAGCACACTGCGGCAGAGCAGAGTCCTTGTGGGTGTGACCTGTATGTGAGGCAGGAAAGGGTTAAGCACACTGCGGCAGAGCAGAGTCCTTGTGGGTGTGACCTGTATGTGAGGCAGGAAAGGGTTAAGCGCACTGCGGCAGAGCAGAGTCCTCCTGGGTGTGACCTGTATGTGAGGCAGAAAAGGGTTAACCACATTGCAGCAGAGCAGAATCCTTGTGGGTGTGACCTGTATGTACCTATATGTGAGGCAGGAAAGGGTTAAGCACACTGCGGCAGAGCAGAGTCCTTGTGGGTGTGACCTGTATGTGAGGCAGGAAAGGGTTAAGCGCACTGCGGCAGAGCAGAGTCCTTGGGGTGTGACATGTATGTGAGGCAGGGAAGGGTTAAGCGCACTGCGACAGAGCAGAGTCCTTGTCGGTCTGCCCTGTATGTGAGGCAGGAAAGGGTTAAGCACACTTCGGCAGAGCAGAGTCCATGTGGGTGTGACCTGTATGTATGTGTATGTGAGGCAGTAAAGGGTTAAGCACACTGCGGCAGAGCAGAGTCCTTGTGGGTGTGACCTGTATGTGAGGCAGTAAAGGGTTAAGCACACTGCGGCAGAGCAGAGTCCTTATGGGTGTGACCTGTATGTGAGGCAGGAAAGGGTTAAGCGCACTGCGGTAAAGCAGAGTCCATGTGGGTGTGACCTGTATTTGAGGCAGGAGAGGGTTAAGCGCACTGCGGTAAAGCAGAGTCCTTGTGGGTGTGACATGTATGTGAGGCGGGAAAGGGTTAAGCGCACTGCAGCAGAGCAGAGTCCTTGTGGGTGTGACCTGTATGTGAGGCTGGAGAGGGTTAAGCACACTGCGGTAAAGCAGACTCCTTGTGGGTGTGACCTGTATGAGAGGCAGGAAAGGGTTAAGCGCACTGCGGTAAAGCAGAGTCCTTGTGGATGTGACCTGTATGAGAGGCAGGAAAGGGTTAAGCACAATGCGGCAGAGCAGAGTCCTTGTGGGTGTGACCTGTATGTACCTGTATGTGAGGCAGTAAAGGGTTAAGCACACTGCGGCAGAGCAGAGTCCTTATGGGTATGACCTGTATGAGAGGCAGGAAAGGGTTAAGCGCACTGCGGCAGAGCAGAGTCCTTGTGGGTGTGACGTGTATGTGAGGCAGGAGAGGGTTAAGCACAATGCGGCAGAGCAGAGTCCTTGTGGGTGTGACCTGTATGTACCTGTATGTGACCAGGAAAGGGTTAAGCGCACTGCGGCAGAGCAGAGTCCTTGTGGGTGTGACCTGTATGTGAGGCAGGAAAGGGTTAAGCGCACTGCGGCAGAGCAGAGTCCTCCTGGGTGTGACCTGTATGTGAGGCAGAAAAGGGTTAACCACATTGCAGCAGAGCAGAATCCTTGTGGGTGTGACCTGTATGTACCTATATGTGAGGCAGGAAAGGGTTAAGCACACTGCGGCAGAGCAGAGTCCTTGTGGGTGTGACCTGTATGTGAGGCAGGAAAGGGTTAAGCGCACTGCGGCAGAGCAGAGTCCTTGGGGTGTGACATGTATGTGAGGCAGGGAAGGGTTAAGCGCACTGCGGCAGAGCAGAGTCCTTGTGGGTGTGACCTGTATGTGAGGCAGGAAAGGGTTAAGCGCACTGCGGCAGAGCAGAGTCCTCCTGGGTGTGACCTGTATGTGAGGCAGAAAAGGGTTAACCACATTGCAGCAGAGCAGAATCCTTGTGGGTGTGACCTGTATGTACCTATATGTGAGGCAGGAAAGGGTTAAGCACACTGCGGCAGAGCAGAGTCCTTGTGGGTGTGACCTGTATGTGAGGCAGGAAAGGGTTAAGCGCACTGCGGCAGAGCAGAGTCCTTGGGGTGTGACATGTATGTGAGGCAGGGAAGGGTTAAGCGCACTGCGGCAGAGCAGAGTCCTTGTCGGTCTGCCCTGTATGTGAGGCAGGAAAGGGTTAAGCGCACTTCGGCAGAGCAGAGTCCATGTGGGTGTGACCTGTATGTACCTATATGTGAGGCAGGAAAGGGTTAAGCACACTGCGGCAGAGCAGGGTCCTTGTGGGTGTGACCTGTATGTGAGGCAGGAAAGGGTTAAGCGCACTGCGGCAGAGCAGAGTCCTTGGGGTGTGACATGTATGTGAGGCAGGAAAGGGTTAAGCGCACTTCGGCAGAGCAGAGAGTCCTTGTCGGTCTGCCCTGTATGTGAGGCAGGAAAGGGTTAACCACATTGCATTAGAGCAGAGTCCATGTGGGTGTGACCTGTATGTGAGAGGCCCTGGGGTGTGGCCCATTGGCAACAGAGATTTCATATTTGTACGCACGTATTTATACAATGTATACTATTATTAGGTAATTATAGCGCGGCTTTGCTAGGTGCTCATACGCTTGGAAGTTACTGCTGATTGGTCGATCGTATATGAAAGCTAGATCGACCTTGATCGGTAACACTAGCTGCATTTTAATAGGCGACGTAGATCTACAGCTATATATTGAGGTTAGGCACACATTTCCGCGGCAGAGAAGAGTCTGTGCCCTGAGTGTATGTGAGGCATATTGAGGCTAAGCACACATTTTCGGCAAAGAAGATATTGTACGTGCGCTGCATACACGTATTTATATACATACCTACCTTAGCACGGCTTGTACACTTGGAAGTTACCGCTGATTGATCGATCGTATTCAAGCTAGGTTGACCTTCATCGGTAACAGCAGCTGCATGTAGGTGACGTGGGTCTATAAGCGCAGCAGCTAAGCTAATTAATAGGAATAGATTGACAGCTGCCTGTACTGTATAATTATACGTATATACATGTATATGTATTCAGTAATAATATAATCGATCATCTAAATTCAATCTATTAATTTTAATAAATGCCTTTAAAGGTGCATGCGCATCGCATTTCCTCATTTCCGCACTTATACATGTAAATATTAACAGTGAGTACAAAATGATGGTGAACACGTTGCATGATCATACTATAGCTACATACATGTTTTGCATTTCCACTCATGCACTAGTATTTCTTTCGCTACAAAACATATTCTTTGTTCCTTCGCGATGTTCGAGGGGTAGTTTGATAGGTGTGGGTTGTTCTTGACAAATAGTTGTGCAGTTTTCTCTGCTTCGAGGAGTCTACATATTGTTTTCTTCTTTATGTTGGACACAAGCTTCCTGTATTCTTCTTTTTCTTTGTCGCTGCAACTTTTTGTAGACTTTAGTTTGGCTCGCAACCCATCAAATACAAGTATGTCACAATCATTAGAATGAATTTCTGATAGTAGCTTTCCCACAGATGTTACCAATGTAGATTCCTTTGAGCACTCATGTATGTATGAATGTGCATCATTTGTGGGATTGAACGTAATATCAGTGGCTGGCGTGCACGTGGCTGTAATGGTTGGTGTAGCTGTTGTAATGACTGTTGTAGCTGTAAACGTACTCACAGTGGCTGTAATGGTTGGTGCAGCTGTAAACGTAGTCCCAGTGGCTGAAATGGTTGGGGTAGCTGTAAACGTACTCTCAGAGGCTGAAAGGGTTGGTGTAGCTGTAAGCGTAGTCCCAGTGGCTGAAATGGTCGGTGCAGCTGTAAATGTAGTCTCAGTGGCTGAAATGGTTGGTGTAGCTGTAAACGTAGTCTCAGTGGCTGAAATGGTTGGTGTAGCTGTAAACGTAGTCTCAGTGGCTGAAATGGTTGGTGTAGCTGTAAACGTAGTCTCAGTGGCTGAAATGGTTGGTGTAGCTGTAAACGTAGTCTCAGTGGCTGAAATGGTTGGTGTAGCTGTAAACGTAGTCCCAGTGGCTGAAATGGTTGGTGCAGCTGTAAACGTAGTCTCAGTGGCTGAAATGGTTGGTGTAGCTGTAAACGTAGTCCCAGTGGCTGAAATGGTTGGTGCAGCTGTAAACGTAGTCTCAGTGGCTGAAATGGTTGGTGTAGCTGTAAATGTACTTTCAGTGAGTTCCAATAGATTATTCTGTATGTTGCCATCATCTCCTTGCATGTATGTTTGTATGCGAACAGCTGGGAGTTGAACCTTTACGGTTATGCATCTTTCCCAGCTGTCTAAGAGGACAAGATCGATATCACTAAGGGATGTTGACCTAAAATGCATCAATGCTGGTCCGCTTGCACTGTGTTCTTTCTCAGACTCACCATCTAGGAACTGAATACCAGTAGTGGTTGTCTTCCACCACACTCCTGGTCCCTGAAGTAGATAGTCACCTATTCTTTCCAAGTGTGCCTGATAGGCACTTGAATGAGTGGTGATGAAATCTCTTGAAAAACAGGTATTTGGAATTGGTCCAACTGTTGCAGCTAGGCGCTCAATCTCACTCTCTTGAATAGCAATGGGGTTGACTTGTCTATTTTTTTCTTCAAAATACAGTCGCTGCATAATGTTTGTTATGATGTGATTTGGGGATTGGTTAGAAGTTTCTTTTGTGATTTGTTTGATTTGTCCAAATACATGTTCATGCTGTTCAGTATTGATTGATCTTGGGCAGACAATCCTATAAACTAAAGGTGAATGAGTGGTTATTGCATGAAAGTATCGACCAAATACTTTCCTTCTGGTTAACCTTTTTGGATTGGCAAAGATCTGTGTAAATAAGATTCCATGAAGAAATGCAAGGTTGTGTAGACACAGCACAGTTTTGGGCGATCTCTTAGTGTCAGGAGCATAAAGAAGCTTGCAGATATGCACTGCTGTTTCGTAGATCTTTGTTAGCATTGATCCTGGACAAATTTCTTCAAGTTTTTTAAACATTAGGATTACTGCTTTCCTGTAATCACTACCCCTTAATGTATCCTTGTTTAGAACTGCATTTTGTATCTTATGCAGTTCAGGTAGTGCCTCTTCTGGTGCTAGATACATTGTTTCCTCTATCATGTTACTGAAGTGCCCTTTCAAATCATGAAGAGGTTCAATTGGGCACACTTCATATTGAGCTAGAAAAAGGGATTCCAGTGGCATTTCAGGATTGGTTCGAAGCAATGCTGGCACATTCACAATTCCCTTTCTTAAATCTTCAAGATCTTCCTCTAGCCTTTCCTTCTTTTTATGCATAATGCTCACACCATGGACTTCTAGTTCCCTTTTCAACTCTCTAACCGTAAGCTTATCAAAAGGACTCATTACACCCTTCTTCCATGCATGTCCTTTGATCACAAAGTTTTGACGGGATTGAAGATTGTGTTTTTCACTCCTGCAACTGTGAACCACATCATCAAAACAGCTGGAATGAGCACCACACCCTACACAGCAGTAGTTTCCCCCAATAGAGTGGCCAGCCTCAAACTGCTGTGCTGGTCCATCACCATGAAAGAAGCGAACAATGTCAGTTACAACAACTCCATTTGCCAAGGATATTGGAGCCCCCATTTCAAGCATACACTGTTTCCTGCATTCTACATACTTAAGCTGGTCTTTCAATGTAGAAGTTGACCTTCCAATGATATGGAGCTCAGGGCATTCCACAATGCCTTGTACATCAATAACTTTTCCAGTCTTGGATTTCATCTCATCAGGTGTGTGGTAAAAGGCTGGATCATACATTCCTGACACCAGTACAAGTATTAGCCCATGTCCAGAGACTGTGGAGTGGTCATGCCAAACTTTTAACATTCGTTGTCTGCTTACCTTCTTTAGCTTTTCTCGAAGTTCTGTACCATCACTTTCCTGATGATGCTCACCAATAGCTTCCAACCTTTTTCTTACCTCACTGTCAGTAAGACCATCTATGTACTCATCACTACTGTTCCTCACTAAACCTTGCTCTTCATGTAATGCCAGCATTTTCTTTCGAATGTCAAACAGTCTTACTTGTCTTGAGTAGGATTTGCTCAATTTTTCAACCACTTTTGGAACTGGATCCTTGCTTACAGAAAATGTTGTATGCACTTCTTCCACAACTTCTTTACCCATAAGAATTTGGCCAGTTTCTACTAGTTGAGATATACTTTTCTTGTGATAGCTAGAAGGTTTCTTCATTGGAAATGAGATTCCTCCTGGCAGTTTCTTTGATTTTCTCCTGTCTCTCCTGCTGACCATTGTCTTGGTTGCTAGTGGAACACCATTGGCTGCAAGAAACTCCTTTATTGTTTGCCCACCATTTTTCTGATGCAGACCATATTTTCGTGCCAACTCTGACCAGTTTACTTTCTGATCTGCTGACCATGTGCGGGCTTCATCAAGAAGTTGTACTGTTTCAATTGTCAGACTATCCATTGAATGTCCATGAATGCGCTTTTTAACTGTAGGTTGGTCTTGACTTGAATTCTTCCGCTTCCTAACATTTGACAACCCTTCCTCTTTTCTAACCAGATCATACTTGCGCCAACTAGTTCTGTGTCCCATTACAGTTTGCAATGTTGTATCATCCATTGCCTTCTGAATTACTGCTCTTGTTTTCTGCACTATTTTTCGCTGCTCCTTCCTTTTTTCTGACCTGGATGGCACAGCCATCATTCTTAGATGCTGAGTTTTACAAATAATGGCTTGGGCACTCTCACCAAATCTCTCTTGACTTATTGAATCCAGTTGACTTAAAACACCTTCCACACAACTTTCTGGTGATGATAGTTGAATGGCATCAAGAGTTATTACAGCATTTTTGGGTCTGCCTGCATTAGCTGCACATGGGAATGCTCTGTGTAATGATGGGTGTGTTGAAAGACATGCTTTGCAATTATGTACATGATGTGTGCTTTTGATGGTTACATCTAATGTATTCCATTGGTCAATAGAAAATGCTTGAAGATATAGTTTCTTCATTGTTGTGGGATGCCAGTGCTTGTTAAAGGTTGATAGAACTGTGGACGTTTTCCTCAGCACTTTGCTTTGTGAAAGAATCATTTCTGGGTATTCTGAAAACAGTTTATTATATTCATTTGCTACTTTCTCCAATTGAATTTTTTTGGCAATTTTCTTTGTTCCAACATGCTCTGTACAATTGTCCTTAGTGCTACACGAGCAAAACTGCAATTCACCACCTCGGACATGTTGTGTAGTTTTCAACTATTGCATAAAGTATGTTACAAGTAATCAACCTATAGCACAGCCAGTTATACACCAACATACGCCTCCAGTCACCCACTTCTTTTACACCTCCTGTACACTCACCTCTTGTACACACACCAGCCTCTCGTACATCTCCAGTAAACCACCTCATATGCATCTCCAGTACACGCACCTCTTATACATCTGCAGTACACCCACCTCATATACAATCTCCAGTAAACCCACCTCATATACACCACCCATGTATGCATCTCCAATACACACCTCATATGCATCTCGCCACCTCGATCTTATACACCTCCAGTACACTTACCTCATATATACCTACAGCCGGTACACCCACCTCTTATACACCCACAGCACACCCACATTTTATACACCCAGTTCATATCCACTCCAGTACACCCACCTCATATATGCACTCCAGTACTCTTCCAGAACACCCTTTCTAGGCCTCCAGCACACCTGCAGAAAGCATCAATATACGTCCTCTTTCAGTACACCATCCTGTGCACCACAATACTCTGTCCTTGACATTACCCTTAAGTACATGCAACCTCCCACCCTTGGTTTCATGAATTCAATATTGTGGTAGCCACACTGCAAGCGAAATGGCGGATTGCTGCAAATTAGGCAGTATGTTACAGTGCCAGACCGTTTGTACGGAACAATATCGGAACATAAGGCACATTCATTGGCTCGTTTAATGAAAAATGATGAATACATTTGAATAAAATCTAATCTTCAAAACTTCTATTGTCCACTAGCTAATGAATACCTAATACTTTCCGCATAAACCGGCGGTCTGGCACTGTATACGTATGCGCCATCGTGAAAAGCTTTTCATAATTGCCAACAATACCATATATACGCGACGCTTGTCTGGCACAGCGGCTATACTAAAAATAAGCTGTTAGTAACCAATCAATACTTACCTTGTACTTGGTATGCAGAACTGCCGTATGCGGGTGTAAATTTTCCGGCCTGGCCTTACTATCAGTGCAGTTTGTAACAAGCAGATCGATCTACTGGTTGGATTGACTACAACAGCGCTACCTTCTGCTTGTATCCCGCGAAGTAAGATGATTGGCAGAAATGTACGTAATAACCACACCCCTCTTATACGGCCGCTTTTTGGCCGCATAGATGATGGTGCTTAACTTCAGAACGACTTGCTGGATCGAAGAAACAAATACATGAAGTGATGGTAATAACCTGGTTGTTCCAGAGGGACTATATTTTGTTATGGCGGGTGGAACTTGTAATTCATACAATGGATGGGCTCGCAATATTGTAATAAAAATTAGTAAACAAACAAATTCGTGCCGTAGACTCACTGTTTTTTGCATTGTTCATGATTAATAGAATACGATGTACTCTTTTCCCAAGCATTGCGAGTTAGGCAAAAGTTTGGTGCATACACTAGTCCATATTTCGTGAACGTTAGCCCACTTTTTTCCAGCGGCCTTTCGCATAACATTATGTTAAGGGAATAGTTGCATAAACCAGCAGATGGCGATGCGCGCGTAGTTGCTATGACAACATAATATGTTTACATGATGTACAAATGACATGACAAGACAACAACATGACAAATGAATCATTTGATTGTTCACTCTTGAAGTGGTAGATGTTGAAAGTTGCCACTTGGAGGTCTTCATTTTCTCCATTCAAAAGTTGTGTCCCATGCCTTAACTACATTGAGAATGAAGCTTAGATGTAGTTGCTTCCGGTTTATAATGATTACGTTACAAACCCCCTCCAGCTGTCTGCGATTGCAGACAACCGCGCTTACGCAACATTCAATTATGTACGGTAATTTTGTCTGCGAACGCAGACCGTGGTAATTTATCGGTTAAAAGCTAAGTTCAGTAACAAATAGTATGAAGATAATTGTACAGAAATACGAAAATGTTGTTCCCAGAAGTTATGAGATATAAATAAACCTAAGCTAGAAAATGTGTAAATAAAGACAAGCAGTAGAACAATGCCATATATATATTTGTATTGGTGTATTGAATTGGTCATTTGTTACATTACCTGAAAACTATAACACCATGTAGGGTCAAGTAGGTATGTAAATGCTAATATCAAGGGCCAATGGTTGAATCATGGGCAATCATGGGATGAGGAAATATCATGGCCAAGATCATGTGGCAAGTAGGAAAGATCATGCCCACAATCTTGGGGCAAGGAAGAAAGAATAATGACTGCTGGGTGAATGTTTTGACTAGTATTTCCTACTTCTTTGCTACCAACTGGATGGTCACCAATTCCAGCCAGGCTGTTGCTGGTATATACTTGAACCCTTCCCTGCCAGTGCGAGATTAGCTGGTTTACTTTCAATACCATCCACATGAAAAAAGGGGGTTGAATCAAATTTTGATTTGCAATTGATTGATCATCACCATCATCAATACCATCACTAATAACAAATATGGCATCATTTACTGTCAGCATCAGCAGCATCAACATCAAACCTATCACGTGTCATCAGTCCCACCATTACCATCACCTATTATTACACCATCACCAGTTGGTTTTCCACCACAAACATTCTTCTAGTTTTTTGTTGGCGATAAAAATGCAAAGTTGCCATCGACAAAATTTTGCTGTGAATCTGGTATGAAATCTTTTCTCTGAAAAAGAAAGGCTTCAAATGTTGGAGGAAAATTAGGGAAGAAGAAAATGGATGTGTCAAGAATGGCATCTGTTCAATTGGCAGTAATGCAGTTGTACCCTTGTGAAGTATGTGAGAGACCAGAAAAAGCATGGGCAAGCTGCATTACAGCAATTGACGAAGCAAATAGGAAACGTAATAGAAAAAGAAATGAGCTTTGTGTATAGGGAATGTTTGTGTACAGGGCCCCACTTGTACACTAAAAGAATGAAGAGACTTCATTGTGAAAAGTGATGTTTGGAAGGAAGGTGGTATTAACCTTTACAAAAAAATTAAGGTTGGACAGCAAAGAAATGAGCTCCTTTGACTGGAAGTGCACTAGATGCTGTCAAGCAAATCAATGCTGCAGTGTTGGAACAAAGCAACCTAGGATGTTCACATTACTGTAGGGTAATGGTATTTATGTACGTAAAGCCTAAGGAATTCTAAAATGAGAAGATGCTAACAGAAGTATTTTCTAACCCTGTGACTATGATAAGCTGCAAGATGTTTTTGATGATTCTATCATTTTTTAACCACACACACACACACACACACACCTGTACTCTTCTGTATTATTAGCATGAGGTCAATAAATACTGAATATCAAGAAAGAATGCTTGGACAAGCCACGGCATTTACAAAGGCCACATGCAACCATCCAAATGAAGTAATCACTATGTAACTTAATTCTACATGTTCAAATGGAAGAGGCTGCTCAAGATGGTATAAATGACAGGGATGAGAGTGATGTTAAAAAGCTGTCCAAAGCTGTTGGACCTAAACAACCTTTTCCAACATGCTGATGGCACAATATCCTGCACAGTACCAGGCTCACCTTGAGCGAATCAGTGATTTCTGCTACCATGAAAAGGTGTTTGGTGGAATAAAGTGCCAGATCCTAAATGAGAAAATGAAGAACTGAACACAAAGAAGGAACCAAAACAAATGCACTACAGAGGCCAATTGTTGCCCAATGTTGAGCTATATCTATAAAGAAATGGGAAGAGTGTATGTGCTTAGTGCCAGCTAACAGTGTAAAATATTACACATCCTCACAAGAACAGACCACAAATACCAAACACCATGACTATGCTAGACACCTCTACCAGTTATCTGCACACATCAGATCTCTCTACTACATTAGTTCCCTCTACCAGTGATAAGGCATCAGATCCCTCTACCAGGGATCAATCACCCATCAAATCCCTCTACAGGTTTTTGTTTACAAATTTTCAGAACGGCCTTTGTAAAGATCAGAAGGATGGGCAAGGAGCCACTCTTAGTTCCCCTAAATGACCAGGGGCACCTCACCAAAGCCCCGGTGACGGCCATTGATGAACGGACTATGGGGCTCATTTACCGGCTCCAGAGAGGAATATAACCACTGCAGAAGCCATGTTCTGTTCTATGGTAGATGTTATTAACGAATCATTCAGTTTTTCAATAATTCTCCCAGATTTACATTTTGGATACATTTGAATCAGTACCAAAATCAAAATTCTTGGACTTCATTGGGCAGAGTGGCATACATATTATGAAGCGTCTTATGACTATATTATCTGCTGCGCTAGCTATAATTAACCCTTCTGTGTATCGCGATAGGTAAAAATTTGGATCATAATTGGAATTGGGATTCTGAATCAAAAGTAAAGAGAGGGAGTATTGAATTGGAGTTTTTTGATTGGTTTGCAGATGTTAAAATGATTGTAGAAGCTGTTAGTAGTGAAATTAGTGCACCACGAATTGCTGGGAAACAGATTCATCTTGCAAATGGTGCTACACCTGAAGATTAGTACCATGAGAATGTTGCAGTTATTTATGTACTTATATGATATTAGTCATATTACATAAGATGCAAATACAGTACCGCTCACCCACAAGTTTACACTCGCGTTACAAGACTCGCTCGCCACTCGCGCGCCACTCGCGCGCAACTCGCAAATATATATTCTCGAGCGAGTAATTATCTTGTCATTGGCGAGTGCTTGGCGAGTGCCGCGCGAGTAACGGATAATTAGCAAGTTGCATATACATGTACATGTACATGTATAACAATGCCAACAGTACACGCAGTCAATGCAGTCAATCCCGCTCTGATACGAACGTCTAAACAGATAAGTGCACACGGACGCGCAAATGTGGAAGTCATAAGGACTAGCGGTAGCGTCCAATAGGAATTGTACACTGTACAATTGTAGCGTTACGCAACAGATGGCTTTCAAGACGAAGCTACGTCTTAATACGTACGTACAACATGTATAAGCTACGAAGCTTCGCGACACCTATCATCAGTATAATGGTTTTAGTTGCGTTAGATAATTCCCAGACAATCGTTCTGAAGTTAAATCAGGGCCATAACAATTAAACGTCACGCGCGCGCATGGTGTATTTAGAATGCCAAGGATAGACAACAAAACGAGACGGAGGGTGATTAAAAAGGGTACAGTGTACGATGTATTACGGAAAGGTTGCTGGAGGAGGGGCTGGCTATCACGATAATGCGTAGGCGTTTTAATCGCTGGTAATTGTTACGTAGATCAGATAAATATCAGATCTAAGGACATATGGGCAATAGCCACTTAGATTCCGTACAGGCCACACGCAACATTACCGAATGTGGAGAAAAACAAGCAAAACAAAAAAGTGCGCGAGAAACAGAATACCACGTCCATTGTACAGCTGCTATGTTGTATATCATTCGTGCCGTAAATTATAAATGAATATTCCACGCGTGTGCTTCCCGAGCGCCGCGCGAGTACCTATTATGTTTACAACGTGTGATTGCTCGCGAGCGCTCGCTCGCCACTCGCTCGCCACTCACTCGCAACTCGCGTGTGACACGCGAGCGAGTGTAAACTTGTGGGTGAGCGGTACTGTACCTATGCATGTGTAATCAGTGAGTAATGATGAAGGAAAACTAGTAGAAATGAGACATGCTGAATGTCTATGTCTACTCTTGTCCTGGAACATGCCAGTGCGATTTTATCTCACAATGAAAAGTCTGTCGTAGATCTGCTCCCACGAATACACATTATAGCTGAACAAAGTAAGGAGAAGCTCATATGGCACCTGATACAGTGAATGGTCTGACAATAGGGCTTACATTTCTCAGCAAGTAGTGAGACTAGTCTCTGGAGCCCAGACCAGTTTTATCACAATAAGTTGATAATGTAGCTAAATTGATAGGATGCCCATTGTACAACCTGCAATTCCTGCAAGGTATCAAAAGCGCATGAGAAAACATCAATTCTAACACTTTAGGCCCTAAAATGACGATTTTTTTGTGGCTAATGGTACAACAGTTAGTCCAATTTCATTGGGATCTGTTCAATGCACGCGAAGAAACTCGACAAACAAATTGTTTTGGAAAGGGTCACTAAATAACTAACAAGCCTTTGAAGTCATGTGACCTATTGGCAAATGGTACAGATGTGTGCAATTAGACGACTGCTGAGATACTCCATTCGAAAGTAAAAGTTAATGAGAAAGAATTATTTGGCCAACTATCATGTTCTCCACTGTATATTGTATTCCGAATAACTTCGAATAATTCCTCATGATTAGTGTAGGACAGTTAACATTCATTGATTCAATGAAATTCATGGCTGATTCACTTGATAGTTTGTCAAGCAATTTAAAAGATGATATGAACATAAACATTAAAAAAAAAAAATAATAATCCATATGACTATGCTTCCGGATTTGAGATATTTGAAGCAACTGAATATCCATCAAAAGATAGGTTCTATGCTCAAATTAATGGTAAAGGCATTTCTGACCAAGAATATGAAGAGAGGTAAACAAATCTGAGCCCTGTGCCTCCCTAAACAATGACTCGGTACACAAAAACAAAATGACGCGTCAAAATGAAAGAAGTAAAAATAACAGCAAGAAAGATTCCATTAGAGTATCTTAGAAAGAAAAACCTCTGACAATCCAGGAAAATTTGATTGTGATGAAAAAATTGAAACCATGGAATCAAATTATATAAAATATGCCATAGCTGAGGAGCCACATTTGTACAATGCTCCGACAACACAACTGGCATAATCCCAGACAGAGTGGCATAATCTAGTAGATCTGGGTGACCTAGTTTACACAACAGATGGGATTGAAGTGAAAAAAGACATTTTTACTGAGCCAAGCAGTTTGATAGGGGTACGCAGGTTGGTGGCATAAGTGTGGAGGTTGCAAATGTAAAGCTCAATTGATGGACGACCAAGCACATGTATCAATGTGCCAGACATGCTCAGTGAAGGATCTGTAAATGTAAATCCTTGTACATGCCAGATTAAGGATGTTAAGGATGAGCTAAAATCACGAGGAATAATAGATGTGAAGAGAACCAGAAAGGTCCTACAAAAGAAATTGAAAGATATATAGAAGAGATCCCAGTCCGATGGATGGTTGTGTGCAGTAGTTGCCAACATGTCCAAGAGCGTTCTATTAAATCTTTCGACCATGCCATTTCCTGTGGGTGGTAGACATCGTACGTGACTTTCTGATATCCAAAAGCTTGCTCCAAGCGATAAAGGACAGGTGCCAATAATCCTGATGGAGTTTGCAGTGTTGCATGTGTAATGTCAGGTAAAGCTAGTCTGGGGACTTGTCGCTGACGTCAATAATTATGTTCTAATATATATGCGTTTGGCGAGTCAACTACTGCTGCACAGCTGGTCGGAAAGAATGATCTATGTCCCGGACCGCTTCATAATAATAGCGAAACAATATTATTGGACGCATCATCCAGAACACAACTTCAAATGACTATATAAACAGTGATTGTGTGTATCGTTGTATGTCTTGTGTGAGTATATCTTGAGTCATTAAGTTCGAGTTGGACTAGAGACCAGGGTATTACACTGGTAGCAGCAAATGGAGCCTCAACAACGCATTAGTCTACCGAGTTGTTTTTCGCACGGGAACTTCACCGACTGGTTGGAGTGCTTTGAGATTTGTGTGGCAGCGAACGCATGGCAGGAGGATATGATGGCTTTGAAACATCCCACGCAGCTGGAAGGGGAAGCTCTCATCGCGTGGTTGGGGATTGCTGCGAAAACGAGAACAAACTACGCTGCTACGAAGCAAGCCCTTACGAACGCGTTAAAGCCTATGGAGTTCACAGCTTTCGCTGAATTTCAATCACGCAAACTACACCCTGGCGAGACGGTTCACATGTATCTACATCATCTCAAGCGACCCCTGGAGTGAACGCTCCCCCAAAGTGATTCTACGACTGTATAACAATGTTTGCTTCACCATGATGACCTATTTCAAATGCCAGAACCAAGAAATGCATTAGCTCTTGCAACAGCTCTATCTGTGCTCCAATTGCTCTCCATATCTTCCACCAATTCATCTATCTCTTAAGGTTGTATCTACCTTCCTTCTCTGCAGCAATGAAGAAGGTATTTTTCAGACTAACTAACCTACTTGGAGCCAGCTCTTGAATTGGTGGCTGTGCTGCCATATCTTATTGACACCGGTATTGACCTATATTGTTTCACTGGAGCTGGCACTTCTTCTAGGTGCTGGCTCTGATCTCTGTATTGCTAGAGCTTCAGCCAGTCATTTTTATATTTTCTGGCAAAGGATGTGTGGTATCCTGACGTAATGTGTTTACTACCTCAGTAACAATAGGAGCCTGCCAGAGCAGGCTATAGCGCTAGGCAGTGACAGTGCAGATCCTTATCTGCTGCTATGGTATTGGCCAATTATATGTGCTTCTGTGATTGGTCAATCTTATGTACCTGTGTGCACACACTTTTCTGTTGATAATTTATACCAGTCTGAGTTGACGGGTCGGGGTTAGCTTTCACCAGCGGCGTTGTCGTCTGCCTTAGCATGTGGTAGAATCTAGTTTCAGTCCACCCAGATTGTAACAAACTTGGCAACGAGGGTCAACATTTACATGCAGTCATGGTGATTCATAGAGGAATGGCAAGACTTCGACAGCGCTACCGAGGATTGGCAAGCTTATGCTCAAAGGCTGAGTCAGTATTCCATTTCTAACGACGTGATGGATGCAACGAAACAGAGAGCAATTTTACTCAGTGTTTGCAGAGCCAAAACCTACAAACTGGTAAAAAGTCTTGTATCCCCACCGAAACCGATGGACAAAACGTATGCGGAACTGGTGGAGACATTGAACAACCACCATAACCTGGCTCCAGCAGTAACCGTGAGCAGAATCAAATTCAATTCAAGAGTGCGGCAGTCCAGCAAAAACATAGCTATGTTCATCTCGGAGTTGCGACAGTTAGCTACCAAGTGCTACGTAACCGTATCGTGATAGGCATAAACGACCCCAACATACAGCGGAGGCTACTGGCTGAACCGAACCTGACCCTGAAGAAGGCGACGGAAATAGCACAGGCTCTGGAAACAGGGGATCATGGTGCAGCGGATCTGCAGTCACCCCAAGCAGTTCCGGTACACACCATTGAGGGAAAGCAAGACGGCAGTAAAGAGCACGCTAGAGGGAAAGGTAGCCCAACTTGTTATCGGTATGGAGGCAAGCACCTCCTGGCTCCAGTCTGCAAGTTCAAGTATGCAGAGTGTTTCTCGTGCAGAAAGATAGGTCACATGGGTCAAGTATGCCGGAAAGCAAAGACGTCCGCTGGTACTGGCAGGTCAAGAGGAAGTAAAGCAAACAAATCAGGTGCGCAGAAACCACATAAGGCTAACGCAGTGGTGATCAATGAGTCTCATAGTTCACACTACCTTCAAACTGAGAGGTGGGAGAGATGCAGCTACTAAGCCACTACTGGTCACTGTAAAAGTGGAGGGCAAGTATTCACTACAGATGGAGGTAGACACAGGCGCATCAGTATCCCTGATCAGTGAAGTGACACTCAAGAAGATGTGGACAGACAAGACTCCTAAGCTAGGCCCAACCAACGTGACACTGTGATCCTATTCCGAAGAAGTCATCAAAGTGTTGGGAGAACTGAAAGTATGGTGATCAAAAGAGGAGACTAAGCTTATTGGTGATGACAGGAAATGGACCAAGTCTATTGGGCTGCGATTGGTTGAAACAGTTGAAGCTGAACTGGGGTGAACTATTTCATTTGAACTGTGCTGCTACCTTATCACTGCAAGGAGAGTTGCAGAGGCATGGAGATGTGTTCAAAGAGGGTCTAGACAAGATAAAAGGAATGGAGGTCAAAATCCACATAGAACCTGGAGCACAGCCACAGTTTATTCAACCACGGACAGTACCTTTGTTTTTGAGAGCAAGGGTGGAGAAGTAGTAGAGGACAAGGTCATAGAACCGGTGTAGTTCTCTGAGTGGGCAGCTCCTATTGTTCCAATTTTCAAAGAGAACAGTTCTGCCAGGATATGCAGGGAAGGCAAGGTGACGTTGAACAGGTTTGCCAAGACAGAGAAATACCCGTTACCATGCATAGAGAACCTTTTAGCAGCTCTATCAAGGGGAACAATCTTTCACAAAGTTGAACTTAGCAAATGCCTACCTTCAGCTGCCTTTGGAAGATAAGTCGAGGAACTACGTCACAATCAACACACATAAGGGACTTTTCAGGTACAATAGGCTACCATTTGGAGTGGCATCAGCGCCAGCTGTATTCCAGAGAACCTTAGAGAGTCTAATACAAGGGATCCAGCGTGTGGTGGCATATATTGATGATATCCTCATCACAGGAGAGTCAGAACAGGAGCACCTGAAGAACCTGGATGAAGTGTTGAAGACACTGGAGTCAGTGGGACTGAGATTGAAGGCAGAAAGATGCATGGCAGAAGTGGAATACTTTGGACATTGCATCTCTAAGGAAGGGATTTTTCCTACTTAGGCAAAAGTGACAGCCTTCAAAGAGGCTTCCAGTACCCAGTGATGTACAGCAAGCAGTTCAGATCATTTTTAGGGTTGATCAACTATTACGGCACGTTTCTTCCTAACCTGTCCTCCAAACTGGCTCCACTGCCTTCACTCCTAAAAAACAGCAAGCCTTGCCAATGGTTGGACATTCATCGGAAGGCGTTCGATTGTGCTAAAAGCTGACCTCATCTCAAGTGCTCACACATTTTGATAGCAAGGAGGTGATCTTGTCATGTGACGCGTCATTGTACGGAGTTGGGGCAGTCCTAGCGATAGCATTCGCCTCAAGAACCTTAGCACTGCCTGAATGGAACTACTCTCAACTTGATAAGGAGGGACTATCTATCATATTTGGTATAAAGAAATTTCCTGCTGGGACACCAACCAGTTCACAATCTTCACAGACCATAAGCCCTTGAAGCACGTGTTTGGGGAAGACAAAGCAATACCACCACTGGCATCTGCTAGACTGCAGCAATGGGCATTGATCCTGAGTGCTTACCAGTATTGGATTGTTCACAAGCCTGGGAAGGAAAATGCTAATGGTGATGTCTTGAGCCGATCACCAATTCCAGAGAGTCCTTCATAAGTTCCACTACTTGGGGAGACAGTTTTGTTGCCGGAAACACTAGAAGCATCTCCTGTCAATGCTAAACAGATAGCTAAGTGGACCGAGAGGGATCCTGTCTTGTCAATGGTCAAGAAGTGGCTCGCAGATGGATGGCCAGAGAAGGAACAGGAAGAGGATCTTCAACCATACAGACAAAGGAAAGATGAACTAAGCTTGCAAGATGTATGCATCTTGTGAGGACAGAGAGTCATAATACCAGAACCAGGTCATAAGTTGGTGGTTGAGGAACTTCATGTGGGGCATTGAGGTATGTAGCGGACATATACAGACATGAGCTTTAATTAGAGATAGATATGTATGTTGTATCGCGTGGTGATTAATATTACTGATATTTAATCTTCCACATTGGTGACCCTGATGTGAGATGAGCGAGGAAGAGAAGCCGGTACAAGTGTCTGCAGTCAGCGTCAAACTACTGCCTTTCTGGCCTGCCGACCCACCTTGTGGTTCGCACAGGTAGAGGCACAATTTCAGGCAAGAGGCATTTCTGTTGAACGAACCAAATTCGACTACGTGGTCGCATCTCTCTCACCCGAAGTTGTCACAGAGGTACGCGACCTCATCCTTAATCCACCTACCTCTCGTCCTTATACTGAGTTGCATACGGAATTGATTCAATGAACCGCGGTATCACAACGGCGCCAGCTACAGCAATCACTTAGCCGTGAAGAGCTGGGAGACCAGACTCCTCGCTTGTTAAGATGGATGGAGCGACTATTGGGTGACAACACGAAGCATGCTAACGGACCACTTTTCCGCGAGCTATTTCTGCAGCACCTACCAGCGAATGTTCGTATCGTTTTGGCCTCACTAGCAAAAACCTTTTCCTTGAAAGAGTTGGCTGAGCGAGCAGACAAGGTGATGGAAGCTTCCATTTCCCCTACATCAATTTCGTTTGTCACACCACCAGAACACTCTGAATTATACACTGAGGTGAACCGAGTTGCGGACTGAGGTTTCTGACCTTAAAAAACTACTGCAGACCACTGCCTCAAGACAAAACATCTCTCTGAGGCAGGAGCAGGCTAGCAACCTGAGTTCTTCTGGTCTCTGCTGGTACCATTATTGTTCTGGGGATGCAGCTCAAAAGTGCAAGCCCCCATGTTCTAAGGCGGGAAACTTCAGGGCCAGGCACTAGTGGCGACAGGTGTCTCTGGCCGTTCACCTTTTGTGAGTCGCCTATTCTATATCACAGATCGTTTAACTAATACCCGTTATTTGGTAGACACATGTGCCGAGGTTAGTGCAATTCCCCCCCTTCTAGTTCCGAACGTTGTCATCCACAAGATGGTTTAGCTCTACGTGCTGCAGTATTGCAACCTTTGGTACTTGTTCCATAACCTTGGATCTCGGACTATCTCGGATCTTTACACGGATTTTCATCATTGCTGCAGTCAAACGACCAATCTTGGGTGCAGATGTCTTAAAACATTATGGCTTGGCCAAGGAGCCCCAGCACCTGAACCATCACTTAATCTCACCTTGCTACTTGCTAAGTCCGACAATGTATTTGAAGCTCTGCTGCAGGAATTTCCTTCAGTAATCCAGTCCTTGAATGAGCAAACTCCAATTAAACATAATGTCACTCATCACATTATCACTTCAGGTCCCCCTGTTCACGCTCGTGCCCGACGTTTACCTCCTGAACGGTTAGCCATTGCACGCAGGGAGTTCGACCATATGTTACAATTGGGCATTGTGCGTCCATCCTCCAGTATGTGGGCAACCCCATTGCATATGGTGTCCAAGAAAACTATGGGTGACTGGCGCCCGTGTGGTGACTATCGCGCTCTAAATAATGCCACAATTCCAGATCGTTACCCTATTCCACACATTCAGGATTTTGCATTAACCCTATTTGGAGCCACAATCTTCTCTAAATTGGAATTAGTCCGAGCATACCATCAAATACCAGTGGAACCTGCTGATGTCCCTAAAACTGCAGTTATCACACCATTTGGTTTGTTTTTAAGGATGCCCTTTGGGTTGCGGAACGCAGCTCAGACCTTCCAACGCTTTATTGATGAAGTTTTTCGTGGCCTTCACTTTGCCTATGCGTACATTGACGATGTCCTGGTTGCTAGCACATCTCCGGAGGAACACGAGCACCACCTTCGGTTGGTCCTGCAGCGGTTTCAGGAGCACGGTGTTGTTGTTAATCCAGTCAAGTGTCAATTCGGGGTCGCTGAGTTAGACTTCCTTGGGTACAGAGTTGACAAATGTGGTATTCGACCTTTGGATGAACGCGTTTCCACAATGAGACAGTTCCCCAGACCTTCTACACCACGTAAACTTTGTGAGTTTTTAGGACTTGTCAACTTTTATCATCGCTTTATTCGATTGTGTAAGAGGCACAGGGCTCTCCAATGTGAATTTGTCCAGATAGCACAAGTTTTTTCCACTCTTCCTTCACAAATGACTGTGTTGGGGGTATGGGGATGGAAATTTCATTTCCTGGGAATTTCTTTTTAGCTTCTCGTTCCCGTTTGGCAGTACACATTTTGCTAAGAGCTGCAACATTTATTCCATTAAGAGTAGCAAATTCTTTTACAATTTGTCCGCCATTTTTTGATTCAATTTCATGTTGTCTAGCACATGCAGACCAGGTATTTTTTTGACCAGTTAATTCAGCTTGTTTCAAATCATTTAACAGTTTTTCTTTATCCTATTCCACATTATAAAAATTGGGGGAATGAGATGTTTTCTTCTTTTTGTTAGGAGGTGCAGGTTCAAAGTACTGAGCCAGGCGTTTTCTGTTGTGAGCGGAAACTGATTCATCTCCATCCAAAATGGTTAGTGGAACTGTTTTATAAAGGTCTGTATTCACTGCATCCCTGCATTTTCTTAATAATTCTCGATTTTCTTTTACTTGCTGTGACTTTGTTTTACGCTTTGCTACTTTCTTGCATTTTATCAAGCTGTCTACATAGCTGTGGCCATACCGCTGTGTACATTCATTGTCTAATTGTTCTGTTGAAAATTCAACAAAGCTTTTCTCATCCATGGTATCTGGTAAGTCAATAGCAAAACTAGATTCCGAGTTGTACACTGGTTTGAGGGGAAATGAGTTTTGTAGATGATAGAATGATTTGAAACACTCATCACATTTTGCCAGACTGTGCTTGCTTTTCTGTATTTGTGATAGCTGTTCCCATACGTTTATTGAAAAAGCTTTGTGATAGTCATATCTACAGCTTTGAGGATGCCAGCGTTTAGAAAATGCTTGCTTGATAGTTGTGCAGTGTCTTTCATAGGGGCATGGGTATTTTCCTTCATGTGATCTAGCAAAGTAATTGTGACATAATATTATATATGTACCTTTCACCTCCACAGTGCTGTTTGCTCCTCCCACGGTGCTGTGCTGTTTGCTCATCCCACAATGAGTGCTGTGTTGTTTGCTCCCCCCACGGTGCTGTGTTGTTTGTTCCTCCCACAGTGCTGTGTTGTTTGCTCCTCCCACAATGAGTGCTGTGTTTGCTCCTCCCACAGCTAGGGTGCTGTTGTTTGCTCCTCCCACAATGAGTGCTGTGTTGTTTGCTCCTCCCACGGTTTCTGTGTTTGCTCCTCCCACAATGAGTGCTGTGTTGTTTGCTCCTCCCACGGTTTCTGTGTTTGCTCCTCCCACAGTGCTGTGTTGTTTGCTCCTCCCACAATGAGTGCTGTGTCTGCTCCTCCCACAGCTAGGGTGGTGCTGTTTGCTCCTCCCACAATGAGTGCTGTGTTGTTTGCTCCTCCCATGGTTTCTGTGTTTGCTCCTCCCACAATGAGTGCTGTGTTTGCTCCCCCCACGGTGCTGTGTTGTTTGCTCCTCCCACGGTTTCTGTTTTTGCTCCTCCCACAATGAGTGCTGTGTTTGCTCCCCCCACGGTGCTTCGTTGTTTGTTCCTCCCACGGTGCTGTGTTGTTTGTTCCTCCCACAGTGCTGTGTTGTTTGCTCCTCCCACAATGAGTGCTGTGTTGTTTGCTCCTCCCACAATGAGTGCTGTGTTGTTTGCTCCTCCCACGGTGCTGTGTTGTTTGCTCCCCCCACGGTGCTGTGTTGTTTGCTCCCCCCACGGTGCTGTGTTGTTTGCTCCCCCCATGGTGCTGTGTTGTTTGCTCCCCCCACGGTGCTGTGTTGTTTGCTCCCCCCACGGTGCTGTGTTGTTTGCTCCCCCCACGGTGCTGTGTTGTTTGCTCCCCCCACGGTGCTGTGTTGTTTGCTCCCTCCACGGTGCTGTGGTTTGCTCCCCCCATGGTGCTGTGTTGTTTGCTCCCCCCACAGCTAGGCAAACACTAATTTAAGTTCCTAGCTCTTGCACATCCATGGCCTATGCTATTTATACAAGTACTCCAAATTGGTTCAAATTCATGAGGTGCACTCCAATATTTAACTACTTTACTAAACAAAAAATGCTTTAAACTATTTAACTCATTAATAGGTAACACCTTATATGCTGAACTTCCCATTACAGTACATTGTGCCATTACTTTTAAACCAAAATACGATTCAACAGCTAGCTTTAGTGCCAAGGTTGGCATTTTGGATTCGGCCGTTAAACTACGGTGTAGCTGAATTGTCATTTCAGGAGGCCTGAGTGCACTTTTGTCTATCTCCGCAGATGGCAAACAGTTATTGCCATCCCTAATAGGCAGACACCTTGGCGACTCTGGTGCTGTTGCGGTGACTGGTGCTGTTGCTGTGACTGGTACTGTTGCTGTGACTGGTACTGTTGCAGTGACTGGTGCTGTTGCTGTGACTGGTACTGTTGCAGTGACTGGTGCTGTTGCTGTAACTGGTGCTGTTGCTGTGACTGGTGCTGTTGCTGTGACTGGTGCTGTTGCTGTGACTGATGCTGTTGCTGTGACTGATGCTGTTGCTGTGACTGATGCTGTTGCTGTGACTGGTGCTGTTGCTGTGACTGGTACTGTTGCTGTGACTGGTACTGCTTCCTTGGCTGGTACTGGATGAGACAACCTTTTTGGCCAAGTACATGTAGGTGCAGTTTGACCTAATGCGTCCAATTTACCCAACAGTGCCATCTTTAGGTCATTTATGGCAGCCACAATACTGGTTTCCATCTTTTGTACTGAGGAATTAAAAGAGAATAAATACAGAGTCCTATGTGCACTTGTATCGTTACCTGCTTCAACAACATCTGATTGACTACTTCTGCTGAGGTAGATGGCGTGGTGATGGTAATGGTGAAGGTGTTGTAGAATATGAATATGAATATCGTCTATAGGGTGAAAATGTCCCTAGTTGGATTGGGTCAGTGGCTAATTCTGGCTGTGGGTCAGTGGCTGGTGCTGGGACTGTTGCAATGGCTGGTGCTGTACTGTTGCTGGGACTGGTGCTGGGACTGGTGCTGTGACTGTTGCTATGGCTGTTGCTGTGGCTGGTGTGACTGGTGCTGTGACTGTTGCTATGGCTGTTGCTATGGTTGTTGCTATGGCTGGTGCTGCGACTGTTGCTATGGCTGTTGCTGGGACTGTTGCTATGGCTGGTGCTGTGACTGTTGCTGGGACTGTTGCTGTGGCTGTGGCTTGTGCTGTGACAGTTGCTATGGCTGTTGCTGGGACTGTTGCTATGGCTGGTGCTGTGACTTGCTGGGACTGTTGCTGTGGCTGTGGCTGGTGCGGTGACAGTTGCTATGGCTGTTGCTGGGACTGTTGCTATGGCTGGTGCTGTGACTGTTGCTGGGACTGTTGCTGTGGCTGTGGCTGGTGCTGTGACAGTTGCTATGGCTGTTGCTGGGACTGTTGCTATGGCTGTTGCTGGGACTGTTGCTATGGCTGGTGCTGTGACTGTTGCTGGGACTGTTGCTGTGGCTGTGGCTGGTGCTGTGACTGTTGTGGCTGGCACTTCCGCTGTGCTGGCATAATCCAGAATTCTTCCTGAAATAATTGTTTGTTGAATGTTATATTAACCTTGTAGGTTATCTACCTTTTGGTTTTGTTGGCTTTGCCTTGGCATTGCCAGTCTTTGCCGTAGTAGCAAGCTTTTTCCCTGGAAATGTGTAAAATTGCCATATGCCCATCACTTATATTAAAATTGTGAATAACCACTAACGTTTTGGAATCAGGGCTGTTTCCACAGTTCCAGCTGTTTCCATAGTTGTTGCTGCAGGATGGTTGCACTATACCCAGTAGCGCTATCAATTCAGAAAACGCTTACGTTGTTCTATTGTGGCAATTTCAACAGCTGTCTCCACTGACTCTTGTAGGAACTCTTTTTCTAGACGCTCCATATCACTCTTTGCCCCTAATGGTAATCATAGAATCTGGATCGATTGGTTTGTGGTAAATAAGTTAGTTTACCTGAACCCACAATCTCTCCATAGTACAGCGTCTGCGCCCACTTCACAGTGCAATCCACCCCGCCCCCGCTGTTGACGGATACGGCTCTGCCAGGCACCACAGACGCTGCATCCTCGTCTCGCCACCGTATCAGATAGTAGAGCTCTAGTGTCATCGCGCTGGTCATTAAACTTAATCTAACATCTCTTGTATCGAACCTGTCTCCTTGAGCGCCGTTCTTAAAGACATAGCTCAAGTCTTGCGCTAAATTGTACGCTATATGCACTGCTCGGCTGCATTATATACGAGCGATCGCTATAAGCACATGCGCATTCAGTGAATGTTAGGCGCGCTTAGATATGATTGGTTAACGGTGTTGAAGAAACGCGGGACTCGTACAATATGGAATGCATACGCACATGCATCAAAACACATGTTTACATACAGAAACATAATGTTCAAGTTACCCTGCATAAGGGTAGTACCCTTATTAGGTAAAAAATTACCCCCTAGCACAAATTAATTTTCTACGTAGGTAGAGCACTGTGTAGGTAGCGCACTGCGTGGCGTTAACTTTATATTGACGCATACTGTATCTCCATGATGAAGAGTCTGGCCAGGAGCTTCGTGTGGTGGCCTAAGTTGGACGCAGACTTAGAGGACAGAGCCAAGAGGTGTGAGATCTGACAAGTCCATTAGAAGGCTCTGGCACCAGCACCTTTGCACCCATGGGAGTGGCCGGAAATGCCATGGTGTCGACTCCATCTTGATTATGCAGGCCCCTTCCAAGGCAAGACGTTTCTACTGATCATATATGCACACAGCAAATGGCTGGATGCTTACGTAGTAGAGTCTACTACTTCAGCAGTGACGATACAGAAGCTGGAGTCATCTTTCTCGTGTCATGGATTGTCTGTAACAGTTGTAACTGACAATGGCAGTGCTTTCACCAGACAGGAGTTTAAAAATATTTTCTAAGGAGTAATGGTGTCAAGCATGTTACAAATTCTCCCTACCATCCACAAGAGAACGTCAGTAGAAAGTCGCCTGTTGCAGTTTCTCTTTCAGTATAGAATCACTCCCCACACCACTACAGGATTGTCACCGGCTGAGTTCCTGATGGGACGAAGGCTGCGCTCCCAATTATCGCTGTTGCATCCTGGTGTGGAGGAGAGGGTGAAGGCTACCCAAGAAACAGAAGAAGTACCATTACAGAGGGGCAAAAGAACAGTCATTCGATGTTGGAGATCATGTTTGGGCTCGCAACTACAGCAGGGGACCAAAATGGCTAAGTGGTGTGATCTCAGGAATCCGCGGTCCCATATCCATCTGGGTGGAGTTGTCAGATGGGGGCAAAGTGAAAAGGCACTATAACCCGATACATGCAAGAGTTGCACCCATAGAGATGGAGGAAGCAGACTACTGTGACACAGGACAACAACATTTGGAGTGACTTCTTACCCGCTGTGGAACCTTATCTTCAACCTGCAGCAGAACCAGAACCACAACCAACTCCTTTACAGGCACCGGCAGATGGACCTGAACTGAGGCGATCTGGATGGACCAGAAGGCCTCCTGTGAGGTTCAATGAGGAAGATAATTAAGGAAGGAGGAAGTGTGGTATCCTGACATAATGTGTTTACTACCTCAGTAACAATAGGAGCCTGCCAGAGCAGGCTATAGCGCTAGGCAGTCACAGTGCAGATCCTTATCTACTGCTATGGTATTGGCCAGATATATGTGGCCTTCTGTGATGGTCATTGTTATGTATATGTGTGCACACACAGTTCTCTTGATCAGATCTTTAATACCAGTCTGAGTTGTCGGGTTGGGGTTAGCTCTCACCAGCAGCATTGTCGTCTGCCATAGCATGTGGTAGAATCTAGTTTCGGTCCACCCAGATTGTAACAGGATAATAATTTTTGGAGGCTATAACAATATTTGACTACATGAAAAGAGCATTATCTTGTCTTATATTTGCCAAAACTAACTTCTTTAAAGGATTCTGACAAATCCTTCAAACCTTCCTCATAAGTATCTTTTTAATTTTTATTTTCCTGCATTCTGTCTCTTTTTTCCAACAGTACGTAATCAATTTGCAACATGTCGATGGATATGGTGATTCGGTATGACTAATGTGTGTATCATTACAAATTTATCCGCATACAAATATTGTAGCTGCAGCGTTAGATGTCAAAAATGGGATATCACAAAATGCTTTATATTTAGGATAGCTTTGCCAACCATTCATACAGAACACAGATCAATTGTGCTTACGTCTCTACTTTTTATTGGCAGATGGACATTGCGGACAAATGTCTGTGAGGTATGATCAAGCCACTCTGCTTCTTTGTATGTGTAGGAACCATACACACTTGTGCATAGCTCTTCATGTACATCAAATAATCTAAAACAGTACAGAATGTGGGAGTGCCTTGGCCAGGCTTGTGAATGCACTGCACGCAGAAAAGTATGTTTTTAATAAAGTTTCTAGGATGTTAACTGATTCAACATAGTGGTTTTGAAATAAATCATAGCACAGTTGATGGTGGAACCGTGCATTTACATATAGTCTCAAGAGAAGCTCTGGGCATTGCTCATGGTTGCTTCAGTACAGCACCTCTAATACCCACTGTAAAGAGAACTTGGTTTCCATTCCACATCTGCTTTGGCTACCATTAAATCGAGGCTGTTCTTAAATCAGTTGAACTTTTTTATCTTTTGGCAGGGTTTGTGTAATGGGAGCTGTACACTCCTTCCTAACGGTGGCAGTATTGGTGGCAGTTCCTCAAAGAAATGGATGAGGTGGCCTTTGATGCTCACAATCAAGGATTGATTACTTTGTTGTGGATTTAAAATAAGTAAGGATGGCACTCGTACACCTACATCCGGAAGGTTTGCCTTGAACACAATTCCAGTACCCACTCTTCTATAGGGTTCAGCCCATTTTTACTTATGTCCGGGCAGGAAAGTGAAATTGCCGACAGATTTAATGTATGGTTCTAATCGGACTACACTTCCCGAGTATGTGCAGAAGCTGAAGGATGGCTTAGAAAATGCATACTGTCTAGTGAGAGAACGATGTGAGAGGCAGAAGAGCATTTATGATGCAAAGGTCCATGGTAAACCATTTGACTGTGGTAATTTAGTGTGGCTGTATGTACCAGCTGTACCCTGAGGTAAATCTTGAAAATCTCATCATCCTTGGAAGGGTCTATTCAAAGTCGTCAAGCCTGTGTCAGAATGCACATATAAAATGCATTAAGGGGACTAAATCGCAGTGTGTTCGTTTTGACAGGCTCAAACCAGCTGTGGCAACATAAAACTCTGTGCGAGAAGACTTGGTTGGAGTGCCGATACCAACACTTACATACACCAAGACAACCAGTCCCTCTGGAGTGGGCAGATTAAATACTCTGCCTGAATAGTGAGGAGGAGTAGGCTGAGGAGCTTGATCATAGGGTTTCAGACAATGAAATTATGGAAGATGTCCCTGGACCTGAACCTGCAGCTGCTGTAGAGCCCCCACAACGTTACCCATATGCAAAACAGGCAACCCCCAAACTGCTTTTGGGCCCTAGCTGCAGCATTGATAGGAGGGATTGGTGTAATGATGACGTCACATCTCCAGAAACGGAGAGATGCGCAAGACCCCTCCAATAATGTTCAACTATATATTGTCGTATATTTGTATATAGAGCTGTTTGTATTGTGTGTTTGTGCTTGTGGTACTGAACTCTGCTACTATATTAAAACTGGTTGTGTTACACAAGTGGATGAGCCACCGTCAGTGGATGGCGCTTCTTATACTGTAGTGTATACAGCTGGGCGCAAACTTGCATCTACTGCGCCTTACGCATAATAATTATCGAACACAAAATTTGCATCTTCAGCATTTTGGTTGAAATGCATTTTACATCAGTGCATAGCAAATGTACAACCGACACTCTCATAACTGCCAGCAGGAAAGCCGTCACTTAGATCGGATTGGTTGCCATAAGTTTATCATTACAAATGATGTAATCCATACAATTTTACAATTTAAAGCCGCATTGCAGGCCTCATGAATTTGCAATTTCTATTCAATTTCTGGACTGCTAAAAGGCACAATTCAGTGAAGTGAAGTATTATAATTTACTTCAGAACTGATGAAAGACTTGTACCCATACTTAGCAAACATTGATCTTGAAGCAAGTAAATACACAATTTAATCAGCAACACTTGCATCTTAATACAATATTCACATTCATTAATCTTTTACCATCTGGAATTTCCAAATAAATTCTTAATCTTCTCTGCGCGTGAAGAACAGTTGGTATGAACTCACAACCGGATATAGTGTACAATTGTGTGTTATAACATGTTTTCAATACAATAGTCTTCCACAGCATATTAATAAACTGAGATGTACTTTTCAGCTAAAAACCATGTGTAGGTGGTACATCATTCAGGTTTTGCACCTGCTGCATTCCCTTAGCTAGTGGTGTTTTTTAAAAAGTGATATTTAGAGGAAAGAGATCAAAGATGTTGTATATCCTTGCTGATGGACTAAATGGACAGAAATGGAAAAGCTGTCACTGAACCAAATACACTACTGTGAACACGTGCATGTGAAGACCAAGCCTATGAATAATAAAACAAACAGTAATTGTATGTATCTAGTTGATGCATGGATGTATCCATATACACGTATATAGGTACTTTCTACACCACTGATGCAGACAATAAATGGATATATCTGCACACATATCTCGTTGAAAAGGTGATCCTGAACTGGATGAACTTTGAATGGAACAAGTCACACTTCTACCGAAATGTCAAAACACACGAAAAATACCACTACATTTGCCGAGTTTTATGTATGGCAATGGCAAAATATTTGAGACCTTGTAAAGATCCTAAGTTTTCATCTGATCCTGCGGACAGTAACCACTTGTGGTTGGGCATGTGATGTATACATGAAAGTGTACATATCAACATAAAGGTCTCATAAATTGACATCCATCGATTCAGAGAACCATGACATTATCGGAAACATGATCTCGATTTTGTAGATGCCTTAGCATCAAATATGGCAGAGTATCCTTCCTCTTGCCATGGCATTCCCAAAACAGCTGTGGTTGCACCTCAGACAAAAGCATTGAAGAATTTAAATAAGAATTTGCATTGCAGTACACAACAGTCATGCTGGTGGACTGAAACTCTTAGCCGTTCACCTTGATGATGCATTATCTGATGTGTACATGGCATTGCAATATATCTGGTGCTAAGCACTGAAGGCTGGATAATATCAATGGACATCATTTGCTTTAGGTGCATGACAGCTGAAACGTTTGTGCACAACAGCTGTGGTTAGACTTGAGCAGTATTGGAAGGCTCGGCACGGCAGCCAAATTGGGGGTTGGTGTCCAAACAATCCGAATAGGATGTCTATTTACACGCACTCGCTAATTTGATTAGTATGCGGTATTATCACTATCCGTATAATAGTGTATGCTATTCATAGAGCTCAATTATTAATTAGTTTACGTTTGAAACAGCTGTCACGGTGATTGTGTCATGTTATATAGAGCCTTCGCATAGTACTAGTTCACCTTTAGCGCGCGTCGTCCCGTCTTTAGTGAACAAATTAAGTACGCGTTATGGTTAAGTGCAATCCCCTGAGAGAGCTTGCCTGGAAAAGGACAGGAAAATCATTGGTACCACATCTAAACCACGGTCTTCCTCCAAGGCAAAAATTCCCAACCCTGAAAGCTGTTACAGGGCATACCAGAAGGAATCAATTCCTCATTAGCCAACCATCATTGGGTGCCATAGAGATCCTTGCTGAACAACATGTTCAATGACCAGCAAGCTAACTCCTTACAGGATTATGTTGAAGATGCAGTAATGCTTAGATATGAATATATTTCTGTATAACATAACTTTAGGTCTGAGGTATTGATATCTGTAATGCGCTAAAAATTTCTTCTAAAATACGCAATGCAAAAGCATGTACAAGTAAAGGGGATACAATTACGTGAACTATAATGTACATGTACGTTGAAAACAGTATCCGAATTTTGATCCGAATGACACCCATAGACAAACCCCTGTGGATATCCAAATGCCAGGGTAAAAAAAGCCTTTACCACTCAAGCCTAGCTGTGGTGACCATCAGTCCCATGCATATCTACATAATAGCAACACATGGTGCATGTGTCACTTCCATGTCGCCAGAATTAACAGAACTTTAGCTTGACTGTCTAGCAAGAACAGGATAAAATAGTACAATTCACTATTCCACAGGCAAGCAAAATGCTAGGACTGTTTGGCAGAAACATGAAGAAAATAATGGTCACGAAGTATACGTACCTTGGCCAGGGTGTTCAGTAAGGGTTTAGTTGTCTACGCTCAGTCACGTCACTCACACTATGAGTGCAGAAGGACAAGCTGTAGGATCCGGAATTAACATCTGATTTAGCTACATCAATGCGCCAGAACCAGAACATACGACAGGCGTATGGTGGGGGAAAAGGTCTCTGCTGTCGTAGCCAGAGCAGCAAATGACGTTAACTAAGACTTGGGTGTGCAAACACCGGCATTGAAATGAAAGAATAGGTGTTGATGCAGAAAGCGAATATTATCCAGTGGTCGATGATATCGTAGCTGTGGTGGAGGATGCATCTGCTAAAGAAACATCAGTCATTATACTGGGAGAAAGTAATTCGCGTTTTTGATCTGGAACATGATCTGGAACATGATCAGGAATGTAGTGTATGTGTTATTGGCCTGTGGGTTCGGTTAGAGTTTACTTTTCTGGCAGGTTGGTGTACCTTGGCCAGGGTGTTCAGTTAGGGTTTACTTGTCTGGGTCATTCCAAAAACGTTTTTACCACCCTAGTGTCAAATCTGCATTATATTACCCATATTTAATACCTACTTAGAAACATACACTTTCACAATATAATTGTATACCCTATCATTCTTTGTTTACCAGATACACTGCCTTGAATAATTAATTTTCCCCCCTTTTTTGTTTGCTTTGAATGACTACTGCTTCCCCCTTACAGTGAGCATGCTCATTTTTTGTGCACAAGAGGAAGGGTTTTATGGGAACACACCCTTGAGCATGCATATGCACATTGTTTGTCATAAGGGGGAGTGGCAATACATTCATTTAGCATAAGGTTGTAACATTGCCAAGAATAAGAAAAAAACTAGGACACCATTCTTTGTTTGCTAGATAGCTGCCAACAGTTAACAGCTTTCTGTGAATTCAACTTTTTGGGATACTGATCACATGGTCTGGGATTTTGATTTTAAGTCAGGCTGCCATATTTAATCTCCCTTTTGCATTCATATCAATTGCATTCTTGAATTGCTTTTATGAAAACAGAACAACCACAAAGTCACAGAGCAATCAAAACAGACACTTCACAGTTTACTCAACCTTGCTGTTAGTTTCTCACAGGTTTCCTGCATCTCTACTTTGTATGTAACATATCTTCCTGTAGCAGTTTGCTGTAACACAAGTCAGAACATCTGACAGGTCTACATCCAGCATGTCCTCCTGCTCGGGGTACACAAAGGAGGGTGCTGGGATGCAGGGGTGTAAAAATGTAACAGTTATGCAACATTCAGTCTCATGCTCAGCAACAAAACAGCCAAGCCAGCATTGTTCGTTGTACACAACAGTTGCATAACCACCAATTGTTATGGCTAGTGATGGTCAAACGACTGCACTGCATACATCAACCTGTTCTCTTCTTGACACCCTACTGGAAGAAAACAGCTTCACCTCAGAAATAGGGAAGTTTTTGAGTGCTGCTGCTCTAATTCTTTGGTTTCAAGGTCATGTTCTTTGCTTTCCAAAAACTGCAAGTCCAATACCTTTGATGTTGTTCAGAGCAAATTGGTATAGACCTTGAGCTGACAGAATGTGGTCCTTTGTAGGCATGTTGCAGGCTTGTTTTTGTTGCTAGTCGCTTAAGAGTCCTCCCAGCACCATCTCCAGCACTTTTGCCATGGGAGGTGGCAAAAAAGTGCCACTCTGCAGGCACTCCAAAATCAGCTTCATGACTGCACAGATTCAAGAAATTCTTGCAATTTTTGTATTGTGCAGCGCATCCATCAGAAATGTAGAGTATCTTCTGTGGTCTTCTACCTTGCCTTCTTTTGGTCAAGAGCGTGATCAGCTTCTTTTGGAACATGTGAACTGCAACAGTGTCATATTGTGTGCTCTCTGAAATGATGATGTAACACAGGTGACACAGTTCTCCTTTCTCCCTTCCCGGGGACGTAGCTATCCGTCTCGCTCTGCCTCTCCAGACGAGACCCTCCTCCAGTCATGGAAGCAATGCAGACCCCCGCCGACGCCGAGCCTCTAACCCAGCTCCAGTTACCCCCGGGTGTGTATACACAGGGCAGAGCCACAGAGAAATACCGGCCGCCGCAGTCAACGCAGGCCGGGCAGCCTCGCGTTCCCATAGTCCAACGCTAGCAAGGGATAAGGTTCGCCCACACGACTGACGTCCGTCAGTTGGGCAACTGGACTATGTGGTTCCCCCTCCCCTCCTTTCCGTTCCCACACATGGTAAAGCCCCACCTTTTTTCCCCAGCTCTAGGCCTCGGGATGCCAATAACGGCCATCGTAGCTGGTGCAAAGCAGCGCCGGGCTCACCACACGGACAGCAGATCTCGAAGAGGAAGTAGCATCACCACAGGCGACGGAGGTTGAGTAGTCTTGAGGCTTTCTCGGACCCCCCCCCCCCCCCCCTCCGTTCATCTCCTGTTCAGCTACCCCAGCAAAGTACCTCCTAAAGCAAATCTGGCAAGGTAAATTTATTGCCCGTGCTAGATGAGACTTTACACCCATCACTTTGGGTTACATCGTTACGAATGTGTAGAAGTAATATTAAACTATTTGGGTTACACCGTTACAAATGTAGAAGTAATATCATACAACTACGTACATGCATGTGAGCGGGATACATGTATACAGCTGTAATGAAAGAGGTGATCCTAAGTGGACCACTTCGTAACTATGTACATGCGAGCAAGAAGAAAGAAGCTTGGACAAGCCAAGGCAATTACAAAGGCCACATTCAACCATCCAAATGAAGTAATCACCATGCAACATAATCCTACATGTTCAAATGGAAGAGGCTGCTCAAGATGGTATAGATGACAGGGATGAGAGTGATGCTAAAAAAGCTGTCCAAAGCTGTTGGACCTAGGCAAAACACCTTTTCCAACATCTTTATGGCACAATATCCTGCACAGTACCAGGTTCACCCCTTGAGCGAATCAGTGATTTCTGCTACCATGGAAAGGTATTTGGTGGAATAAAGTGGCAGATCCTAAATGAGAAAATGAAGAACTGAACACGAAGAAGGAACCAAAACGAATGCACAACGGAGGCCAATCGCCCAATGTTGAGCTATATCTAGAAAGAAATCAATATAAAGTTAACGCCATGCAGTTCTCTACCTACACAGTGCTTTACCTACGTAGAAAATTACCTTGCGCTAGGGGGTAATTCTTTACCTAATAAGGGTACTACCTTTATGTATGGTAACTTGAACATTATGTTCCTGTATGTAAACATGCGTTTTGATGCATGCGCATATGCATTCCATATTGTATGAGTCCCGCGTTTCTTCAACACCGTTAACCAATCATATCTAAGCACGCCTTAATGCGCATGTGCTTATAGCTGTAGTGAATTAACAATTATCTTGTTCAATAACCAAGTTGCTGCTAGCTAAGTTGGAATATTCTAGAACTCATGCTCACGTGATGATGGTACCTCAAAAGGCCAGAATCAGAGAGAGATTCGCATTCTTCGTGACTTATCTATCGCTAGCTGTGTGTGTCAGTGTATAACGTGCATGGTATTATTTCTTAATAATATTGGCTGCTTGCGTCCTAGTTGGCCGTAGGGCAATAGTTGATGCACCTGTTCCACAGGATGTTACCCAGTTGAAGTCTTTTCTTGGTCTAGTGAACTATTACTCGAAATTTTTGCCTTGTCTTTCACATACCCTAGCGCCACTTTACAGGTTGCTATCCAAGCATCAGCAGTGGGGTTGGGGACCTGAACAATCAGCAGCATTCCAAAAGGCTAAGTCTCAACTTGCATCAGATCTTTTGCTGACCCACTTTGACCCATCTAAAAAGATTGTCTTATCCTGTGATGCCTCTCCATATGGTATAGGTGCTGTGTTGTCGCATATGTATGAGGATGGGTCGGACAGGCCAATTGCTTTTGCATCTCGCTCTTTAGCACCAGCAGAGAAAAATTATTCTCAAATTGAAAAAGAAGGGTTAGCAGTGGTATGGGGGGTAAGAAAATTCCATCAGTTCCTTTTTGGTCGTGAATTTGTAATATATTCAGATCACAAGCCTCTGCAGTTCCTTTTTAGTGAAAGAAAGTCAGTCCCTACTATGGCATCATCAAGGATTCAAAGATGGGCACTAACTCTGAGTGCCTACAAATACCAGTTGGTGTTTCGAGCTGGCAAGGAGCAAGGTAACTCAGACGGTCTGAGCAGGTTGCCTCTAAGTGATACTCCAGATGATGTACCCCTACCAGCAGACACTGTTTTAATGCTTCAGTCCCTTCCTGAGATTTGTCCAGTGATTACAGCAGCATCTATCAAGTACTGGACTGATAGGGACCCTATACTCTCGGCTGTAAGGGGGCTGGTACTGCAAGGTTGGACATCACAATGCAAGGGAGAGTTCATACCATATGAGCAAAGGAAAGCGGAATTGAGTGTAATGAATGGATGTGTCTTGTGGGGTAATCGTGTTGTGGTACCACCACCAGGGAGGGCAAGGATTGTCAACCTGCTTCACGAAGGGCACCCAGGAATAACTCGAATGAAAACTCTTGCAAGGAGTTATCTTTGGTGGCCAGGTCTGGATGGAGAGCTGGAGAACAAAGTGAGATCCTGTCAAGCTTGTCAGGTCAACAGTAAATTACCTCCAAAGTCACCACTTCATGTGTGGGAGTGGCCCTCAACACCATGGTGTAGAATACATGTTGATTTCTGTGGTCCATTTTTGGGCAAAACGATTTTTGTATTGGTGGATGCTCATTCCAAATGGATTGAAGCTGAGGTGGTTTCTTCACCAACAACGCAGAATGCTATTCACAGTTTGCGGAAAGTGTTTGCCAGTCATGGTCTTCCAGAAGTGTTAGTGTCAGATAATGGTCCAGCATTTACCAGCAAGGAATTCCAGACCTTTGTTCAAAGAAACGGTTTCAGACACATCAAGTCTGCTCCATACCACCCAGCCACTAATGGATTGGCTGAGAGGGCAGTACAAACGGTCAAATCTGCTCTGAAGAAGGTCACAGGTGACATGGAGACAAGTTTATTGCGGTTTCTTTTTCAATACAGGCTGACACCCCATTCAACGACAGGGCAATCACCTGCAGAGTTATTGTTGGGGAGAAGGCCACGGTCACATCTTGATTTCATTGTGCCCTCAGTGGAGCGGAATGTGAAGAAGGCCCAAGAGAGACAGAGAAACAACTGTAAGAGCTCTGGGCATCACTGCTATGAAGTGGGAGAAAGAGTGTATGCCCTTAACCACTGGGGAACTCCAAGATGGATCTCTGGTATTGTTACTTCGGTAATGGGTCCTGCATCTCTCCGCATCAAGTTAGATATCGGGAAGGAGGTTCGTTATCATGTGGATAATGTTAAACCCGCCTTTCAACCCTGCAGTGATGATGGTGCTGTTGGTGATGAGTTTCCACTGCCTGCTGCCTCTGAATCGAGGACACACGCTTCAGCTCGTAATACAGCCACCCCTCCTCCAGTTGAGCCAACTCAAGTTCCACCTTTAGCCATTCCGGAAGTTGCACCACCGCCTCCACAGGCTGCAACCACATCTCAGAGTCCAATGTCTACCCAACCACCTACAGGGCCCCTGAGGCGCTCCACCCGTCCCCACCGCCCCCCAGAGCGCTTTGGCTTATGAGGGAGAAATGTAGTGAATTAACAATTATCTTGTTCAATAACCAAGTTGCTGCTAGCTAAGTTGGAATATTCTAGAACTCATGCTCACGTGATGATGGTACCTCAAAAGGCCAGAATCAGAGAGAGATTCGCATTCTTCGTGACTTATCTATCGCTAGCTGTGTGTGTCAGTGTATAACGTGCATGGTATTATTTCTTAATAATATTGGCTGCTTGCGTCCTAGTTGGCCGGTCACGCGCGTCGGCGGAGGATACTACAATAGCGATCACTCGTACATAATGCAGCACATATAGCGTACAATTTAGCGCACGACTTCAGCGATGTCTTTAAGGATGGCGCTCTGCGAAGACAGGTTCGATATAAGAGATGTTAATAGATTTTGTTTAATAACTCGCGCAATGACCACATCTTTAGAGCTCTACTTTCTGATACAGTCGCGAAACAAGGATGCAGCGTCTGTGGTGCCTGATAGAGCCGTTATCGTCAACAGCGAGGGCAGGGTGGATTATACTGTGAGCGAAGACACTTTACTATGGAGACATTGTGGGTTCAGGTAAACAAGCTTATATACCACAAACCAATCGATCCAGATTTATTAAGAGCAAAGAGCGACTTGAAAAAGAGTACTTACAAGGGGGAACTGAAACAGTGGCAATAGCTGTTGAAATTGCAACAATACAACAGCGCTACTGGGTATAATGCATCCATTCTGCAGCAACTATGGAAACAGCTGGTACTTTAGCACTGCCTAGCGTTAACTTTATATTGACGTATACTGTATGTGCTTAGTGCCAGCTAACAGTGTAAAATATTACACATCCTCACAAGAACAGACCACAAATCCAGAAGCAAACACCATGACTATGCTAGACACCTCTACCAGTAATGTGCACATTAGTTTCCTCTACCAGTGATCACGCATCAGATCCCTCTACTAGGGATCACCCATCAGATCCCTCTACAGGTTTTTGTTGACAAACTTTCAGAACGGCCTTCGTATCGATCTGAAGGATGGGCAAGGAGCCACTCTTAGTTCCCCTAAATGACCAGGGGCACCTCACCATATCCCCGGTGACGGCCATTGATGAATGGACTATGGGGCTGATTTACCGGCTCCAGAGAGGAATATAACCACTGCAGAAGCCATGTTCTTAACATTAGCATAGCCTCTGCTTGCAAGGTTGCTCAAAAAAGTTGTATGGTAAATGTTATGAACGAATCATTCAGTTTTTCAATAATTCTCCCGGATTTACATTTTGGATACATTTGAATCAGTACCAAAATCAAAATTCTTGGACTTCATT
Organism: Spongilla lacustris; assembly: GCA_949361645.1. NCBI lineage: Eukaryota > Metazoa > Porifera > Demospongiae > Spongillida > Spongillidae > Spongilla > Spongilla lacustris. The sequence goes on from OX442426.1 coordinate 3,056,546, forward strand.
GGGTGGAGTGGCATACATATTATGAAACGTCTTATGACTATATTTTCTGCTGCACTAGCTATAATTAACCCTTCTGTGTATCGAGGTAAAAATTCGGATCATAATTGGAATTGGGATTGTGAATCAAAAGTAAAGAGAGGGAGTATTGAATTGGAGTTTTTTGATTGGTTTGCAGATGTTAAAATGATTGTAGAAGTTGTTAGTAGTGAAATTAGTGCACCACGAATTGCTGGGAAACAGATTCATCTTGCAAATGCCACCGCAGATGGTGCTGCACCTGAAGATTAGTACCATGAGAATGTTGCAGTTATTTATGTACTTACAGTAGCGGTCATAAAAAGTACACGTAACGTATGCGTAGCGTTTACGTCGCACGCAATTAACGTTGGCGTACAGTATACGTGGGATTAAAATAGCGTTTTGGGAGCATAACGTGTATGGAACGTAGCATTAATAGACTATATGCACTAAAGTAAAAATTTAGAAAAAACATTATACATGTTTATGATGTATAGACATTAATAACATAGCCCCCCAAAGATGGTACGGTCATGGCCGTGAGATTTTATGAATACAGCTTTTGTTCTTTTTATGCGACTCATGGCGTGGTAAAGCATAAGCGTAGCGTTTGCGTAGGTACAACAAAGCGTATTGGGAACGTAGCATGTGACGTAAACGCTACGCGTACGTTACGTGTACCTTTTTATGACCGCTACTGTATATGATATTAGTGATATTACATAAGATGCAAATACCTATGCATGTGTAATCAGTGAGTAATGATGAAGGAAACTTAGACATGCTCATTGTCTACTCTCGCCCTGGAACATGCCAGTGTGATTTTATCTCACAATGAAAAGTCTGTCGTAGATCTGCTTCCATGAATACACATAATAGCTGAACAAAGTAAGGAGAAGCTCATATAGTACCTGAGACAGTGAATGGTCTGACAATAGGGCATGTATTTCTCGGCAAGTAGTGTGACTAGTCTCTGGAGCCCAGACCACCTGAGGTAGAAAAAACAAGCAGAGAAAACAAGCCATGTTCGATCATATTTCATCATATGCCCTACGTTTTTCTAATTCATTGTCAGTAGCACTAAGGAAGAGAAGTGTTTACGTACAGCTCCATGCAAAGGAATAAAAAACTCTTACATGTAAGAAAGATCGCTGTCTATGCTTGCCCCCAAAGTTTGTAGCAGCAACATCAAGTCAAGCATTGCCATCTGTGTTAGCTGTTTTGTAGTGCAACAGCTGTGCTACATAATAGCAACATCTAAACAAGGTGCACGTGTCACATATTAAGTTCAATAACCACTGCCTACACAATAATTACCACTGTAATTCTGTGACATGTAGAATAAAATGGCTAAATCCTACTTAATTTCAATTTTACTATGCACAAAGAGCATGTCGCAAACATCTAAGTGTTCTGTCAAGCCACTTTCCCTAAAAGTGTTGGCTGTAAGGTTGATGAACATGCTTGGAAACGGAGAGATAAAAAACCTAAACCCTTCGAAGAAGAACCAGTGCTTGACCCTAAGAATGAAACAAAACCACTTTGTTCTCCTACACCAACCAGATACTAGCTTTAAAGAAAGTGCACTTAGGTAAGGAGATGAGATATAAAACATATAGAGCTCTCGAAGTACATGACACTCCTCTTCACCGAGGTATTTTACAAGTCTTCAAAGGACTATTGCCAAGTAGCTCTAACCTAGACGGCAACAGTCCTCAGATTGCATCATGGTCCAACAGAATGATGCTATAGGCTGTTATTTGTGTGGATCCGATGATTGTTACTGTGGTTGTTTGTGATCCAGCTCAAATATCTAGAAGAGCATTGAAAAAGTGTTATCACAACACTTCAAGACATTATCCATATAAAATAACCTCAGGTACACTACAAATTGTTCACCATTTTCTTGTTTTAAACTAAGGGATTGGTTTGGTCTCATCTGTGACAGCAGGCAATACATGTAGGCCATTGGGCACAAGATACCAAACTATCTCCAGAGTGTTTTGGTGCGCACGAGACAATACAAGTGGGATGATTGATATTCATTGACCAGCACATAAACCACATACACATGCATGCATAAGCACAAAAGGTATGTGCAACTTGTGAATATGATAGCGATACTGTACAGATAAGTTCGTTTTGTTTAGACCCGAAGAGTGAAGGTACATGCGCATGGGTGAACCAATATGCTTACTCATACCTAGATGTTTGAATATTAAGAGCAGTGTGCAGATGAATATAATGGGGACCAAGTATTGGAGGCATATTGCACCAACTATTGCGAGTTTGCAGTTTCGCCCCTAAATTACAATCGTTGCAATAAATAGGAATATTGGCTATTAACCACACCCTTGAATATGTGGCTACATTGTATGTCTGAGCTGAGCTAGACTGAGTGTATTCTTGCGTACTAGTTCGAACTTAAAAACACAAGTTACTAAGCTTAACTGGTAGCCTAACAATAATTATTGTGAACTGGTTATAGATTTGTGGCTATTTCTTATGCATAATGAAATGGGTGTAATTTATGATGATCATATTTATCTAGACCTATGGTGGTAGATGTTGTAGATACAGTGTGTCAGATAACGGTCGGACATCGAACATTTCCCAATCAATTTTTTAACTTGTCCGGGTAATTTTGCGCATGTGCGGTAGTGATGTTGGCGCGAAGAATTAATTGAGTGCGATAGTGACTCGCTTTGCGCACGCGTACTAATTGCATGCATGCATTTCTTTTCTCCTAGGAACAGTAACGTAGACTACATTGTATCAAATATCTACCAATATGTGTACAACTGTATCCTTGCTTTCTAAGCGCCTCCACAAGTCCTTAAGATTCCAAACATAATTAACCGAGTCATTTACGACTATTTTTTTAATAAAGTCTAAGTGTTAGTATCCGGTCTGGCTGCTTAAATCCAACTCATGCACGAGTGCATACGCAAGTGCAAGCGCAACTCATCGCAAGTCCACACGCGAGTGAACGCGCAGGTCCACGCGTGAGTACTTTCAGCTGAGGCCTTGCATGCAATTTAAAGTAAAACTCGAACGCTAATTACTTAAGTCAAATTAAGTGTAAAACATGCAATGCACTGATTTCACTGTTTTTCAATACAATTATTTATGTACATACATAAAATAATGTCCGACCAATTTCATAACATGTCAGGTCAAATTATGTAATGGCCTGACATTGTGTCAGGACAATTTTGGAATGTTATCCTCCGCACTGAGATACGATAAAGCACATGTCGCTTGTAATGGGATGAGCGTGCGTGGTTAGATGTCTGTGCTCATGTTATATGTACTATGCTCAAGATCTGCTATCATGCCAGCTGTTCAAATGCAGGCTTTTATAATTGGGTGATATGTTTTCTCTGTGACAGTGCATGTTAGTTATGCTGGGTTGAGCTTGTGCAGTTTTAGTGTCTGTTTGACTGTAACTTACATGTGTATTTCTAACTCATCACAGCAATCAAGGAGGAAAGACGACTGACTGACAGATTTACATGTCATTATCGTGAATGTGGACTTTTGTCCTCTTATGCATCACTTTCACGACAACGCACATGTGATGGATGTCAAAAACAGATCAATGTGTATAGTGCGTGTGTATATCTAATGCATATGCCAATATGTTTGTTGATAACTGGATTCTCAATTGGTAGGTAGTTCATGGTCTAACATACACGTAAAGGCTCCATCCATAATGAATAATGCATAGGCTCAGGCAGACAATTAACGACCATTGACAGGATGCAGTTCTCAAGATCGATATGCAAAATGCATTAAATTTCGTGTCACACGATGCTGTCCTTTTATCAATGCACTAGTGACTTCCCTGAGCTCCGCCCATGGGTCTCCTGGTGCAACTCCCAACACTAATATCTCTGGCAACCAATGAGCCAGCTCATATCAGTATCAAATGTGCAGCAAGGCCACCCCCCTGGGCCCACTGTTGTTTACACTTGCCCTTAACAACACATCAACAAGATATCTCAAGATCCCATTGGCGAGCCTCTACAGTCAAACTTTTGATATCTGGATGATTGAGTCCAGGACCAAGGGCAGCACCATCAAGGGCAATGGACATAAAGGGAGACAGCACTCAATTTCAAAAAGTGCCAGTTACTTAGCAAGCAGGATCAGACAATGTTCCATACTGAGATCTTGTGTCGCTCAACACCAGACTTTGAGATTCTTGGTGATCCCATTGGCAGTCCTGATTTCTGCACCACCTTCATTGAAAGAAGGAAGCCAACCATTTACATGTACTATCCCTTCTGTCTAAGCTATGTGACCCTCATGTTCTTCTTAGGGTATGTGCTTCATTCTGCAGGCTGGCACACCTAGCTCATTGAATCCGTGTTCTTCACTGCTTAGAGTGCTCACTGGAGATTGAGCTAACCCCACGAGCTTGCCAACTTGGCCTCAAGTACAGAGGGCTAGAATTGCGCTCCCTGACCACCCATTTAAAAGCTGCCTAATTGCTCCCTTGTCTGCCTCATTAACACCAATCCCCCCCATCAGAACTGACTATGCAGCACCTCTGTGATGCCATCAATGGGAAGGTAGCAGCTCTCAGTAGATGGTGTACAATATACTTACCATCATCAGCACAAGCTATCCTTAGCCATTGAGAAAGCTGGCTACCTTTCTTTGCTTGATGGATCATCCACAGTAGAAAAGGACAGACTACATGCCATCTCTGCTCATACATGTACATGCATGGCTGAGGGTACAACCAGTGCTCAAAATAGCGGTCGGACATCGGTCAATTTCCGATCAATTTGCGCGTATGACCGCGCAACTTGAACTAAAGCCGGTCACTTGGACCGACCATCCATTTCATTGTTATTGTTAATGAAATCATAGCGATGTTTATTGTTATAGCAGTTACATTATTCATGATCACGTGCAACGATAACATAATGTTTGCAGCTGTTAGTGAATACTATTAATTTACCGCTGCCAGTAAATATTGTAAAATGGACAATACTGATGGAGAAAGTTTGGCGCCCGATGCAAAGAAGAGGAAAGTGACGGTAACACATTCAAGAACTGGAAGACAGAGATGGACAAAGAGCATCAAACAGTTACATGGCTTGAATGTGACTCCGAAATGGTAGGTACGAACAAGATAGTGACGAAACTTCGTTGCGTAGTGTGTGCTAAATTCAAGGAGCGGATCTGTTGTAGACGGAATTACAGTGATCGTTGGGTTGTTGGTGCGGAGTCGGTACGTAACAGCAACATTTGAGATCATGCGGTTTCCGATCAGCATATTCATGCCATGAATTTGCTGAAGCGGGAACAGGGCAAAGTATCAAGTTACTCGCACGCGCCAATAGCTCAAATGCTCAGCGCGATTCCTCAACTAGAAAAGGAACAGATAAAGCTAAAATTCGACATTGCTTACTTTTTAGCTAAAGAAAAATTGTCTTTTGCTAAATTTCCGAAGCTCTGTGAGTTGGAGGCTCGTCATGGAGTTTCCATAGGTAATGCATATACCAATGATATCGCTTGTAGCACCTTCACGCACTACATTGCAGAGTCACAACGCCAGCAAGTTAAGGAAGCAATATTACAGGCTAAGTTCTTTTCACTGTTAATGGATGGGTCCACTGATAAAGGGAATGTAGATGATGAGATGTTCATGGTGGTTTGGTGTGATACCAATGGAGAGGATGAGCTGATTCACACTAGAATGACCTACTTACGTGTTGGTACACCGTCTACTGTCACTGCTGCAGGTCTCATTGAAGAACTTAGCAAAACACTTGCACAACTAGGAATACCAAACATAGATGCTGAGAAATGCAGTAGATTGGTTGGCATAGGTACTGATGGAGCTGCATGTAATATTGCCCGAAATGGTTTGAAAGGGTGTGTGGAAGCAAAATTGGAGTGGGTATTCTGGATGTGGTGCCTGGCTCATCGTTTGGAATTGGCAGTGAAGGATGCGTTGAAAGGTACTACATTTGATGTTGTTGATGACATGCTCCTCAAACTCTACTACATTTATGAGAAGTCTCCCAAGAAATGTAGAGAACTTGAAGAGGTCATCACTGACCTTAAAGGCTGCATCACATTTGATGATTCAGGGATCAGGCCTGTAAGGGCCAGTGGCTCCAGGTGGATTAGCCATAAGTTGAATGCCATGAAGCGTGTCCTGTCGAAGTACGGAGCATACACTAGCCACCTTATAGCCCTCTCTGAGGATCATGCATTGAAGAGTGCAGATCGTGCAAAACTTCAAGGATATTGCAAAAAGTGGTCAGATGCAAAGTATATTTTGGGGTGTGCAGTCTTCATTGACCTTCTTATACCAGCTTCAATTTTTTCAAAACAAATGCAATTAGATGAATTGGATATCTTGACAGCCCTCTCTAACTTGCTACATACAGTCAAGGAAGTTGAGAAGTTGAGTTTCATGCCTTTGCCCCAGTGGCCAGCATATTCCACCCCATTAAAGAAAGTGATTGATGAAAATGGGGCAAAGGTATATCAAGGCCAGGAACTGAAGAGGTTCCAAGAGGCTGAGACATTCTACATGAACCACTATGAGGAGTATTGTAAAAATGTCACTGAATGTCTGCGTTCCAGAATGGCCTGGTCTGACACAGAACTGATTCGAGACATTATCCATGTCTTAGCTACGCAAGGATGGGAAAAGATGGTTAGGGAAAAGACACCTCTGGACAGTGTAGACAGACTTGGAGAAAGGTTTGCTGTTGCACTTAAGGGAGCTCAGGCAGATTTAAGCAGGATCAAAGCAGAGTTTGAAATCCTTGTGAGTTATGCAGTGCAGTTTATTTCACTCTCGACCTTGGACTATCGTGCTATTTGGTGGCGAATCTTTCATGCACCTAGTGCTGGTGAATGGTCCAATGCACTAGTTCTCATTGAACTTCTTTTTTCATTGCCTTTATCTAACGGCAAACTAGAACATGCCTTCTCCCAAATGAAAGTGATTAAGACAGATAAAAGAAGTGTGCTTTCTAATAAGTCACTTGATGATCTCCTCATGGTGAGCATCAATGGTCCACCCCTCAAGGAATTCTGCCCAGATGCTGCCATTGATCTGTGGTGGAAGGATAAGCTGCGCAGACCACATCAGCAACAAAGGAAAGCTTATGCATCTAGGGAAACATCTACTGAAGGAGACACTGCTGAAGTAGAGGGTGTAGAGGAAATGGACATGCTTACTAACTGGGACGACTGGATGGCTCCTTTATCCTCTGATAGTCATACTGACAGTGACTGATGTAGTGAATGTACCTCATTGATTACATGTCTGTATCTACATGACATATATCTAGCACTCAATCTCTATATCAATGTATCTAATCTATATCTAGCACTCAGTCCATTTGATGTAATTAAATTTACACATCCCTACAAACATACATGTAAAAAATGCATACATATAAGAATGTCCGACCAAATCTGACAATGGCAGACCAAATCTATTTTTAGCCTGCCAAATGTCCGATCAAAGTTTAGACCTTATTTTGAGCACTGACAACTATCTCCAAAATTGGAATTAGACCTGCCGCCCAATGTAGTCCAAGCCATACACAAATGCATTTGCCTGGCCACACTGCTCCCAAATCTAGCATTGTGCAAAATGGCAGTTTCTTGTTCGATGCACTTCAGATCTACATGTACATACAGTACATGCAGTAGTAAATTTGCTAAGTAACACCTCCTATAAAAAGTGGTGTAGGCCTATATAATATATCGATATGGTGTGCATGGTGCCTGCATCTTCGTCCATATGCTCAGTTTTTCTACCCCCCCCCCCCCCCCCCCACTTCTTCTTGGCCCCTTGTGCACACACAAATTGGAGACATCAACAATCACCGCCAACACATCATTGACCATGGTATAATAAATTCATGATGCAAGTGTTCAGACCTCGTTTCAAAGGTGTTTCATGTCAACTGTACATATACACAATCATATCCACAATTTCACTCTTTGTATGAAAAGGAATTATTTGCCAGCAATGTTTTAAATTATGGCTAAACATTGCCTAGTAGTTGCCGATCATGAGGAATCTCGCTGTTAGTCTACATAAAGATATTACCTATTATATAAGGGCAATTTTATTATGTTTGTTTTCAAAACAACTTACAACACCCAAAATAGGCGGAGCAAGTGAGCAAGGATTCGAAGCTATACAAAGAAACAGACAATAAAAATACAACCGTTCTATCCCTAGTTTCTATTTCTAAGGTCAAGGCTTTTTTAAAAAGGCTTTGCTCTCCCATGGTTTAGTAGAAACAGCAAGGGCTTTTCTATTATACTGCTGGAGACGATAGAGATGCCATTATGCATACACCTGCAGCTATTTGTTCATGCTTTTCTTTCAATTCAAGAACCAATGCTCCGGTCATAGTGCTTTTTAGTGACCAAAGTGGGTAACCGTGTGACTTAGATTGGTATTTTATGTGTGCATATACATATGCACTTCGCAGTCAATACGAGTCATAAAGATACATGATGTTACTCACGTTTTTTTTTTATGGACACAATCCTGCTCAGCAATATGAAACTGGTAGCAAAATAGGAGGAAATCATTCCTGTTCTATGTGACACACACACCTTACTCAGTTTGATAAACTTGCCTTCAGCTTTAGAGCTGACAATGTTTCACTAGAAAAGGATTTCTTTTATCAGTATGCATGTGGAAAAAGAAAAGATAAAGGCTGTTAGACACTTTTGGTGTGGTACAGTTAAGAGACAAACTGTCATTCAGGAGCATTGAGGTGCAGGGATAGACTACACCAGAATTATAGACTATATATTATATATTATGGTCATAGTTATTTATTAAAACAGTACAAAGCCTGAAGTTCATATATTGGTTAGGTCCAGCTCAGAATGCATTTGATGGAGGGAAGCAAACATTAATAACGGATACCAAGTGGGATGGATAAATTCAAACAATGGTGCTCTCTGATGGAGAAGCTACAGATGCTTGAGGAAAGTGGTGCAGATACAACATCACAAAAGCTAATGATATGAGGAATATGATTAAAAATGATGTCATGATGTCAAAAATGATGTCATAATTTTGAAGCTTCAAAAACTATTTTTACCATGACACTTATGACTATTTACACCAAAATGCCATTCTGAATTAAATCCCATAGAAAGATTTCAATGTCAAAAACACTTGAGTTTATGCAGATGTAAATATCACAAAGACATATGTGCCTGAGGGATAGCGTATGTGTTCTACAGCAACAATTCGATTGTGTAACTTGTAGAGGCTATGAACCGGCATATAGAAATGGATCAATGTTCAGGGAAAGATGTGGATAAGCAATTTAAAGTGTATTAAAAATCACACGGGAGAGTTTTTGATTCATGACAAGATATTATTTCTATATGGCATATCGTCAACTGAATTAAATTTCACACACATTGCGTGATTGGCGTCTAACTAAGGGCCACTAATTGCATCAGTGTACACATGCAAGAAGTTATGAACTTGATATAATACAAGCAAGATCAGATAATCTAGTGCCACAACCTGTACAATTAGAACTATATATCTGATGAAGAAATGACTGCACTTGGTTTGTAACTTTAATTCAGACCAAGATTGACCTTCTGATTAAATTTCATTTAAAATTTTTTTTAGTAGTTTAGACCAATTTATGGTGTCGTAATTCTGGTGCTGGAGTGTACTGTAGTAGTAAATGTATTCCCATGCACTATTTTGGTTGCATTGGAAATAAGCTATGTTTAGAACTTGTATTCATGGCTGCTATATGTATCTAGACAAACTGGTGCTCCCATAACGATACACGCAAAGCAGATGCTACTCTACTACATTGATTCAACCAAAAGAGTTACTCACCCCATCAGAAGAGCAGGGCCTGATACAGATCCTGAAGACTCTCATCCACAGAGTCTCTAAACTTGAAGTATGAAACGGGAGAGGCCAGTACCACCCATATCGCGGGAGAGGAGCAGGTTCTCGAAGAGGACCTGCATCCAGAGGCAGAGCACTTTGAGGCACAGCCAAACATTGTATTTTTTTTTAAATTTCAGTGTATTTACTCCACAAAGATATGAGCACCTTAACAACAGGGCTCATTGTAAATGTGATGTACATGTCAATAATATTCTTAATGTATCAAGTCACATTTCCACAAGTAGTGAAATTAAACTAGTTAACAGGGGTCTGTCATTTGTACTTAAGCCTTCCTAAATTATCTTAGAATTTGACCCCAGCTCCGGAATGTTAAATCAGCCAGGAGCAGCAAGTTCGATTCAAGAAATTTACACCACTGATGCAACCATGACAAATGTATTGTATACGTGAACAAAGGCAATTGCTTTGCTTGTAGTAAGCACTGATAGTTATCACATAAAACTGAAAGGTGATGATGCCACTACAATGGTTAGTGTGGTTTCAGGGGCACGCCATGGTTTTAATAGTTGAACCTAAAACTGATGGCACATGGAAGCAGAACAACATAATGAGCAATGTGACAAAGGTGATAGATGAATGTTTACCCAGGGTGTCAGTCACTTCTGACGTACAACATTGATGCAAAAAGACTTACTGACTACATCAATAAGGCTCCATATGAATCTCTTAGATGGAGGAAAACAGCCCATACTCACCCAAAATGGGTGGTGTGATTCATTGGATCCTATAACAGGAACAGTGACCAGGATAACTCAACAAATGTGGAATCAATTCGACGATGAAACCCTAATTGCAAAAGGAGCCTTGAGGATTTGTACAGAAAGGGGCTTGCCAGGAATATAATGATAATACACAGACTAATCATTATCATTGTGACAACTTCAGTACTATGCCCACGACTTCAGTACTATGTCCAAGCCTACTGACCGACTTCTCTTTTTTGTGCATTTCAAATATTGATATATAAAGCTGTGTATCTGTATCATGTCCTCCCCCCCTCTCCAACACTCCCAGTCACGAGTAACAGTGTTTTCAACAGGTGGCATTCATGGAAAACACAGTGTCAAACATGAGATGTGAGGCATTGTTGTCAGAGCAACATGATTTTTTTTTAAATGTTAAACCCAAACTACAAGATGAAGTGGAATGTAGACGACAGATTCTTCTTTCAAAATGCCATCCAGTACGTATGTTTGTGGAAATGTGCTGGGCACATGCAATACAATATTGCAGACAGTATTGTGGGAACAGTATAATAACTTGGAGAAAAAGTCTGCAATATGCCCTATCTTACAGTTGGATTGCAAACTTCTTTTTCAGAACATACATGGAGACGGAATTGAAGTTCATGTAAATGAATCAAATGGGATTGCTGTATATGAAGCATTAAATGTACATCTGAAGGAACCTTGCCAACATCGAAAAGGTGTATATACACAACCAGTGCCATCAGAACAAGGCTGATTGGCACACACATGTTAAATATAATTGTATGTACATGCCCAATTAAGTGCACAATGTTCTAGTAATGAATCTTCTATTATAATTCAGCCCATCTTGTCAAAAAACCATTCGGCTTACTTTGTGCTTCAATTGATGAGACATCGTTGCTCAACTCCAGGTAATAAATACGCAAAGCAAGAATCTTTGCATCAGAGTCCTTAAGATCAAGCATAAATCCAGACAAGGCATCGAGTTCGTTGATAATGCTATGGCTTCCAATGATGAACTAAGCACGTAAATTGAAATCTCTGGTAGAGTCCACATGGCCAACTCTAGGTAAACTTTCAATCCATACTGCGAAAAGAGTACGAAAGCATTTGGGATGGATAAGATGTACTCCAAATATAATTGATTCGAAAGAAGTATGCAAAGCTTGGTGCAAACTGCAGATTAAGAACATGATGTAGTGTTTATAGATGAATGTACAGCTAGACTGCCATTCTAAACTTTGCTTCAGGAAAATAGGTGAACCCAGATACAGTGTAGCTGAAACCAAAACATAAGCACCCATACTCTTTGCATTTATGGGGTGGCATATCCAAACATGGTTCAACAAAGCTGGTGATGTATAGTGGCATAATGGCTTCTGCCCACTATACACTGGTGGAGTCTCCAGATTTGGATCGAATTGAAAATCTATGGGCTGCTCTATATACTATATGTACCTTGAAGCAACTGAAACCAACGAATGAGGAACCAATCATTGAAGGAATCAAGTTTTTTTTGGAAATGTTTGACACCTACTAGATGCACAAAATACATCCATCATCTGTTTAAAGTAATGCCTACAGTTATTCTTGTAATTGTGGGACCCTCTGGCTATTAAATGTATAAACTCAGGACTCCTCAGAGCTACTGTGCCACCATAGCAAGATACAAGGTAAGTGTAAGTGTACATGCATGTGTGCATACATCATGTGGGCACAAATCCATCAAAGTTGTATGTTTCTGCCTCCAAGCACTGATCCAACCTATGGATCAAGGGTCTAAGAGGCGATACTTCACAAATTGCTTTAGCAGGACCAAGCAAGCCAATCAGTCATTGAAGGCATCAAACACATCAACATGAAAGTGTGATCTACATGAGGGCTGCTGCTTGGGATATATATTACCTTCAACATTGACCAGGTCATTTAGTGAAGTGTTGAGTTGCTAGCCAAGGATTTAGACCACAACCCTGCAGATGAAGACATCACCCACTGGATGAACTTAGGCTCAAATGTGTGCCCTACCATACATATCATCCTTGCTATGCCAATGACACAGCCACTATAGAGCTGCTTTGGGACAAGCTATGGAGTGATTGTAGCATAGGGTTTGTGACCTGCTGTCAGCAAGCATTTCCATGGGAACTGGAACAAATAACCATACTTGAGGAACATTCCTACTTATCCCACGCAAGTTGGAGGTTGCATTCCAATCTAAGCCTACGTGTTACCACAATGAGTGCCCTCACACAACTCGCATTGCAACTGTCACAATGCACTGTATCAATATTTGATGTACATGTACCGAAAAAGTGGTAACCGAAATAACAAGTAAAAATGTGACGGAAGTGACAGGTTGAAATTGTAAGTGCTGTACGTGAAGGCTAGTTTATGTTTATTTGGTTGCAAGTGAGGACTACTGAACTTTTCAGGTAAGATACTAAGTTATCTAAGCCTTGGCGCAGTCAAAACCTAGAAACCTACACTTGTTCTATATTTCTGGTGCGCTGAAATTATGGTTGCTCAGGTAGATTAAGACAAGGCTTATTTATTTTATGCAATTAACGGGGCGGGCGCATACGTTGCTTGGTTTCAAATAACCAATGGCAGCTGATGTGTATGAACAATACACGTAGCTGTAGATAAGCGTGTGGAAAATAGCATTCTTTATGGACTAGTTCAGTTTGAGGTGTTGTTTACAGGAACAAATATTGCTTCTTTTGCTGTGCAGCGTATCACCACCACAATTTGTCGGAATCGAGTGACATGTGCAGCTGTCGAGGTGGCCGTGTAGGACCTTAAGATAAACATATATAGGCTTTGTCGGAGGGGATGCCAACGGGTTTCTGGGTATTTTATTAGTCGGATACATGTGTAGAATCCGTTTTGGGGTTGGGGTTGGAAGGAATAACTACTTGAAGCATACAGGCAAAAAATAACAGTTAGAACCCAAAGTACCGTGCCCAATGTTCAGGCTTCGATCATAACTGTGTTAGTCAATTATCTAAACCCCAATCGGCAAAAACATAGTAGATGTAGATAGTGGTAGCTTTGTTTTGAACCAAAAGAAACTGGTAGAGGTACTTGTTTACTGGTCTGGCAAATGCACACAAGAATACAACCAGATACAACACACTCGCATACGCACATTGTAGCTTCATCCTGCAATGAAAATAACCATAAAACAGTCTTTAAAATGATGGCTGTCAAAACTGCTACCTGTGAGGAATAGTCGGTATTAGAAGTCAAGCGGTTCATTAAAACAATTGAATTCAATTATTGCCAAAAAGCCTTGCCTTAATGTATAAGTGACGAAGATTTTTGACAGGTTAACCTGTCGAAATTTGACAGGTTAACCTGTCAACAGAGTGTTAGGTATTTTATTGTAGAAAAGTTGATGAAAGGTTTACATTGCATTGTAACAAAATACAACTTCATATGTGTGTAGGGTTCACATGCCATGCATGTTGTCTAGGGGTTTAGGGGCAAAAATGTTCATTTGAGAGCAGCAGTACGTTGATGCCTTTCAACACAAGATCTCCCGGTTATGGAGCCACAGACACCAAAGGGTTTGCCTAACTCATTACTGCACTTCAGACAGCAGTAATATGCATTGGGACGAGTACCTACTGGACACACCTGACATCTAACAGATGTTCTATGTTTTGACTCCCTTTCACTTCTCTTTCCACTATTCCCAACTTGAGCTTTCCAATCTGCAACAGAAATGACTTCATGTGCATTGATATCAACACAATCCTCCTCCTCCTCCTCCATCAGCACTGCTTCTCTGTTACGTTTTCGCACCTGCACCTGCTCTGCTGTTTTCTCTGGAGCTCCAGCCCTGTTATTTGTTAGCAATTGCACAGTAAGCTTCTCTACAAAGGTACCATGGTTCTGTGGAGTCACAAGATTGTTTTCCAAGCAGAAACACTTGAAAGCATCAACCTCACACATTCCACTGATAGTGCAAAACACTCTACTCATTTGTTGCTACTGCATCCTCCATTGCCAATCCCCCTTGCCTTAGATGGTTGTGTACGTCCATGATGCATGCTGCCTGGAAATATTCCTTGACTGCTGAAGTTCTAGGCATTGTGCGAGTGATTCGCTCACTGGAACCAGTGACATCATTCAGTTGCCATCGCACCTTTACATGAGGGTCAGTGGACAAGGTGTGGTGAGCAGACCCACAAAGTATCTTCTTTGGCAGTCCCACAGTGCCAGGCTCATTCCATGCATGTCCAAAAATGATTCTCTGGACCCCCTTGATGTTAACTGTGTGTTGAACTGCACGTGTCTCCCCTCGTGTGGCATCATCATTCCATGCAAGTGACTGGAGATACTTCTTAGGAAATCCTGCAGAAGCTGTTTTGAGCATTCCTAAGTAATATGTTCCATGCTCCAGCAGGGCCTTGACTGTCTGCACTGAGGTGAAATAAGAGTCTCCATACACAATATGACCCTTACCGTGTAGCATTTCAGTCAATATCAGGACAAGTGCAACATGCTTTGGTATTGGTCACACCACTTCTTCAGCTGCATCCTGTCTTTACCCTCCTGATACTCCAAAAAGAGCATAATGCCTGACCAAGCATCAGCCATGCATTTATACTCAGCCCCAACACCAACAGGCTTTCTGATGAGCTTTGTGAGATTAGGAATACCTTCTGGAGTATCCTTAAAGAAAGGTATCCATTTCCCCATGCTCTCATCTATGCACACACCAGTTCGAGGGCTCACTTTTTTCTTGCGATTCTCATTGAAGGCAGCAATGAGGTACGACACACGTGCATATGGATCGGCTTCAGCTGCATCAGCGGGCCACAATTTCAAATACTTCCTCCATCCTTCAAATCTGTCTCTCACCAACCCAAACCTACCTCCAACATCCATTGGTTGCAAAAACCCAGTGGCTTTTTTCTTCCACATGTTTCTAATGCTGCCTGATGGTAGAAGAGTCCTCCCATAAAGGATTGCCATACACTGCAAGAACTGGAACTCAGAAAATCTGTCCACATTAGCTGGCAAAGATGCATTCGTCCATCCTAAAGGCCCCTCTTGAGCCAGGAACCAATCGACAGGAAACATTAGATTCCAGCAATCTTCCTCTGTTTTGTGTTTTAGCTGTACCACCTCATGAGGCCAGAGGAACTTGAACTGCCTGTCAGTGCAACCGTCTTTCGCGTGTTGGTCAATTGTTACTCCACCCTCCATTTTTTCCCATTTCAAGACTTCATCGCCCAGTTTGCACTCCAGCGGGTCAGTGCCATCGCTTTCACCTCCTTCGAGCATACTTTCTTCTTCATCCTCAATATCTTCATTTCTATGGTCTTCTTCCTCCTCTTCTATAGCCTCATGACGAGGGTTTTCTGCAATTGAAGTGCTTCCCGCATCAGCGCCATTACCTGATAAAGGTATTTTCTTCGGCTTCCAAAAGGATTTCCCATGATCCAGTGTGATTCCTACACCACCAATGGACCACTTAACTCGCCAAGTGTTTTTTGTGATGGAAACCACTTTGCCATTTATACTAGCTTCTTTCCAACTCGAACCAAATGTGCGCATTAATGTATCTTTTGCCTTCGTTAACTGCCCACCATGATGAGAAACCACTTCATTTGGCTTGGGAGTTGGAAACGATATACTAGCCTTTCTGTTGGGCGCTGATAGGTGGGTCCCAGCAGGTCCTCGTGACGCCATTTTAAGTATCAACTTTCGTCTCCAATTAATACATAAGAGTGTAGGTGAAAATTAACAGGTATACCTGTCAATTGACAGGTTAACCGGGCGCTCGTCGCTTATAGATTAATCACGCTGAGTGACTTTCATATTTTGCAAAACTTTTATACGTATTGAACGGTGGGGATAGAGTTCTGATAAACAGGTTGAAAAGGTTAAAATGTACTTGTCTTTCTTTTTTCATGGCCTTCAGATGATGCCCAAGGTGCTATCAAATGGCCTATGTGTTTGTACTTGATATACGTTCTGTGCAAAACTTACAAAGCCTTCAATGTAACCAGCAATGCTTTTTAAAGTAGTTTACGTAACCTTTCAAGCAACAAAAATAGGTTTTATGTGCTTAATGATCGAGCACATTACAACTCTTAAGTAGAAAGTTCCTTTATCTTCGAGCACTGTTAGTTGAGATTGTTTCATGGATAATGCAACACTACGACCAATTTGAATTCTGTTTTTAACCAATGCCCAAGGTACTTTTTAAACAAGGTTTACATTTTAAGCCTAGTCCCCAGGCCATTTATATTGACTACTTTTTTACTCGGCGCATGCACGTATCATGTTTACTAAGCGTTTGTATTGTTTGAACGAAGTGAATTGGATAGAAAATAAGCTTCCTCTGTTAATTAGAGTAGCCATGTGGTCAGTTGTATGAATAAGTACTGCCATTCTCACATGAAACAAGTTCTGTTACTTTTTACAGTTATATGGTATGAGTTTGTTGTCTTTTCTCCCACACTCAGACCAAGTGCAGGCTGTCTGGACTGTTTCTTTTCAGCAGATTGAAGTGATGTGGAAAAGGACCAGCTACACGTATATGTTCTGTATGAGTTGAGCAGTCCTGTGGCCAGTTATTTTCCACTGTTAGAGTGTTTGCCAAGGTTTTTTTTTCCCTGGATCTCACCTCTTCCAAATTTAGCATTGTATGCCCCGGCCTGCTCAGCTCTTTGTATTGCTTGTTTGGAGAATATTGGTAGTGGATGTTATGCTGCAGCTTTCATGTGCTGTCATGCTGTAGCCGTTGTGTGTTTTCAGGCCGGCTGTAGCGGTGGTTTGTTGGTCATCTATTTGTCTGTGTGTATATAACAAAGCTTGCTTGGTGCGCATGCAACACTGCACAAAGATTGCATTCATGTCATGGAAAGGATATAAAGAGTGAGTTGGACAGTATCAGCAGTTTTGAAATGACAATCATTTCAAAACTGCTGACAATGTTGCAATAGAATTTGCGACAACGAAACTCCAAGATGAGCAGGATGGAATTATAAAACACTATCTCAAAAGATGATAATATATTGCAAAAAAAAACAAAGATTGAAGACAAAAGGTTGATGGCAAGGCAACTACATGATGAGTTCCCAAAATATTCAGTAAAGCACCACTTCGAACACATGTGGTATTTCAATAACCAAAATTGCATTTACCAAGGTCATGCCATATCATTAAAGTGTTCCAAAAGTTCAAAGGTGCACATAGTTACTGCTACCTACTGGAACACGAAGAAAGCCTTAGCCAGGATGACGGAGATGATGTGCATATGACCGCTTATGAGTACGTACATGTATGTTACTGATGACCTAAACGTAACTTAAGTAATTATTTAATCCTATGTATATGCATACTTGTATGTACCCTACACTTAGTTAAGTTCTGGCATAATAATATTGAATGATAGAATAGCTGCAGTAAGGAGAACATAAACCATCACAATTTTTTCTACGATCGCGCATACTTTACCATATACACTCAAAATGCAGTGATTGGAACGCTATAACTTTTGAGATACTAATCCATGCACAAGGTGTCGTTCTACAGCATTTTATTTGCTCTTTTACATAATCAGGACCCAAGGTAGTGGGTCCTATGTAGGATTGGCTTCGGATTGGCTTTAGTGGGCGTGGTTTTTGATTGAGCATTATAAAACAGTAACAAAGCATTACCATTACTCGCCAGCTCGCATACAATCCATCACAAACATGACAGATATGCACATATAACGTGAGCTTCACTAAACAGTGTCATTTACGTGGAGTGACAAGTCGGTACCAAAATTCCGCCATTTTTAATTTTTGTTCTTAGTCTTCCGTTCATCACGTATAACTCGCGACAGGAACATCGTAAGAAGACGAGATTAGCTTCAAAAAGTTGCATTTTATTTCCAAACGTGCCCTTTCATACAAATAAGACCTACAGTTGTTAGCTGGTGATGAAATGCCGTGAAGTGATCCAAGCAGGCGCAATTCATTATCAGTGAAAATTCTCGGTTGCCTAGCAGTATGCAATATGACCGCGTCATAATTTACTGTTGCCAGGCTACGCACACGTACGCAGCTGCAGACACGTTTACAACAGGCGATTCTAATTCAGCAAAGGACCAAGCCAAAGAAAATGGCTCGTTAGCAAGGAGAACTCTCAGTTTAAGATATCCGAAGAACAAAGGGAGGCCTATCAATAAAATAAAAAAGAGGCCTATATACTCAGACTACACACAAGAGGAATCTAAGCGTCCTATACATCGCAACAAATACACTAAGCCATATATTATATTGAACACTTCTGGCAGAGACAAAAAAAATTAGGGGAACAAGTAAATCAAAAACTTCTCTATCGAGAAAGTGATTGGTGGGATGTAGGATTGGTGGTGCAAAAAGCAAGGAAACAAGGTACAGTATGTTTAAGTGTGGTTTGGTAGGATCCTACAACTATAACAGTCCTACATTTGCAAATAGGCTTCTTCATTTGCAAATTCATGACTGTGAGTTGTAGGATCCTACCAAACCTCACTTTAACATACTGTACCTTGTTTCCTTGCTTTTTGCACCACCAATCCTACATACCACCAATCACTTTCTCGATAGAGAAGTTTTTGATTTACTTGTAATACAAGATTTCGTAGTACAAAAACATGATTAAAAATCTTGAAGTACACAACGAGCACCCTCGCACCTCGCATTGCATGTAAGCCGATTTGTTAACACAACGAGCGCTCTCATTGCACCTAATCTAAGCCCGTATGCATTGTTACCACAACACACACACCGCCCCCCCCCCCCCCCCCCCCCCCCCCCCCCCCCCCACGGCCCGGAATAAAGCAGGTAGCCCTGCAACTCTTTAACACACCGTTCAAATCTAGCAGGATCAAGACCAAAAAAGGCACGTTGATTCACGATCATATTATATTTACTTACGGCCGGTGCAGTGAATCGTAGTACAAAACATACGTAATTCCACCTTGTGCTTTGAAGTAGTAGACCTTTGAACACTCTTCTTCTGTACAGCTGCTGCTCTGATCAGATATTACATGCAGCTGCCCAATCGTCCTGATACAGTCCTGGTTCAGAACACAGGCCGTACCTCGGAACTGGACTTGCGATTAGTTTGTTTGTTTTTTTTCATAACATAAATACGTATACAGTATACTGCCATCTCCGGTCTGAAACTCGGAATCAGTAGTAGAAGCAAGGATTATTAACATTACATGGATTGGAAACCAGTTGTCACCATCCTCGTTTCGCCACGTACCCCGACCAAGACGCAAAACTAAGCCTTCTTTAGCCTTTAAAGAGGTTTGTACTTGCTGTACTAAGCTTTTGTATGTTTTTATGTACAGATATATAACAGTGTCCTTTGTACAGTTTTAACTTAACTTGTTTGCTCCAATTGAAATCATTAGGCCTATTTGGTACGTGGCGCCTCTGATCCGTGTGCTGGCTAGTTTCCGTAGGCCTACCGCTGGGCCAATTTTTATCGCTACAACGTTACCATGTAGCCCATGGAGGTTTATAGGCCGAGTTCGTCTCTCAGGTCTTAGACGCATTGCGTTTTGGAGATAATAACCATTTTGTCGCGAAAAAGAGCTAGTTTTGTGGGCATGCAGGCTTGTCGGGTCCAACAAGGGATGGTGCTGTAAATACCCGGCGTTTTTGATGGTATATAGCATCCCTAGTGTATGCGCGTTTCTTTATCTTTAACGGGCACTTTATATAACACTTTATAACTACTAGTATACACATGTAGATCAAATGCCTAAAGTGAAAAAGAGTACGAAGAAATTCAGACAAAACTCTGGCGTTAGTGGCGTACACTACCATGCGCCTCCGTCTCCACCGTCGGTCTCATCTAGCTCTGCATGATGCAGCCATGGGCATTGGCAATCATGAATAATTCATGCACCAGGATAGCGATTTTGCGGGTTTTCAATCCATGTAATGTTAACAAGGCGACACCAAGTTGATTTCATGTTTCTCGGACAGCTGGACTAAAAAAAGTGACCCGGTCGCCGGGGGGGGAAAGAAAAAAAAGTTAAATGAATATAATTATACTTTTGTGAATATGATATTAAAGATTCCACAAGCGCGCACATACCTATGTTATTACATACAACGCTTGCGCATGCAGAGGTTATTACATATACATCGCACGTAATAAAAAGAACTACACTGACACAAAACCAAACAAAAATACAATTCCTTCAACTTGATTGTTGCGTTTGCCTTTTGGCCATGATTGAGGGTTGCTTACAGTGGGGTTTCTTCCCATCGCTTAAACACAAGAAGCAAATGGGATAGACTACAGCGTATCTTTTCTTCAGCTCTCGGATGGTGTCATCATTCACCAGTGCTTCCTCTGGAACTCCACAATAGTAGCACACTGGAGGAAAGTGCACTAGTACAGAGCTGTAGTACTGTGTTTCAATGCAACTAGAACACACTAGAGCTTCTCTGACCACAATAGTGTCACTATAAGATGTGTCAGATGCAAACAGAGAAGCACCACATGTATATAAATCAGATTCTATGATGATATCCAGAGATGTTGACTGTTCTTGAGATAGTTTGGTTTTAGAATATATGCACCTAGGTTTGTGGCATTCACCACATACTATAGCTCTTCTCACTTTACCACATTCGAGTAATGATTTCCTTCCTTTGTCTACCTGCTTTGCTTCTTCAGAAGGACCTGGAATACGTGATGGTCTATCCTTATCTGAGGGATCTTGCCCATAGAGGTCACAAAACTTCTGGTAGTGCTCTTTATTATTGTCTAGAAGAGGCAGGGGGAGATACTTGAGTGAATCAAATACTTCTTTTTGTAAACGTACTGGATGTTGTACACAATAAAAGCAACTTGTGTCTATGCATTTCTTGATTTAAAACATGTACTGTGAGCATTTACAATGACTCTTCATAAAGCTTTGCAATGCATCAGATGCCTTATAGCTTTTAGAACTAATGACACCTTGATCAAGTGAAGGGTCAAAATTTAATGCATACTGAAATTGCTCACTAAGTTGGGCATCAGAAGCCGGCAATCCCTGTTTCACTGAACTTTCCTTGATCTTCATTGCCATAAACCTCTGGCTGACAGCTATTATTGGATGTGCCATTGAGTCCCTGAAAGCAGAACATAGTTCTGGGCAATTATGAATAGCTTCTCTAACAGCAGTCAGGGAATTCTTGTTTTTAACAAGTTGTTCAAATCTATCAGGCATAGCAGTTCTAGCTAATGAAACATTTTGTAGTGCTAAATTAAGAGTTGACATTACCCGCTCTGCCACATTCTGCCATGATTGATAAGGGCATGTCCTTTCACACACCAACATATCCAAATTCAGGGCACAAAAAATAGTCAGTGCAGCCACCTGGACAGAGGCAAATGTAACACGATGGTCATGTCCACCATCACTAATCAAAGCAACTATTGGTTGGGTTGGTGAGCTAAGAGACTTAATCGAGTTAGTTACCTCAGTTGCATGCCTGAAAGCATTTGAGGGTTGTGTGACCTTGTCCTTATTTGTGACAAAAGCTTGACCACTATAAAAAGAATCTGTTTCCATTATAGGCACATTGATTATGAATGCAACTGAGGGAACAATACCATGCACATGAAAGTCATGATCTAAAGCTTCTAGTTGCGGACCATGAAGTGGAACCAAAAAACGGTTGTGCCCACGAACACCAGTAGAAACAGGGCAACTGGGTTCACCAACAGGTATAATGGATTTATCATCAACAGAAACTAACATCATATGATCAATATACTTTACAGAAAAGCATCATACATACTGAAGAAGAGCACTAACATAGTGAGAATCTGGATGACTTTAACGCAACTGGCGGACTTGTACTCCATATTTCACTTAAAACGCCCAGTGTATTTAAGAGCTGTATCAGTATATGGATTGGATGGCCAAAATTGAAGGCAAGCCCACTCTACTGAAGGTATGGGAGGTGCTGAGTTGATGTATTTTTTGTTCAATCTTTCAGTAATTAGATCACATAAATGGCGAATGGAAATTGCAAAAGGCATATGCGTGGGATCAACAAACATAGCGTTGTTTGAAATAGAGACTTTCTCCGCTGTAGACGTCAGCTGCAATTTATGGACGATATCTCCAAACGTATCTTCAAATGAGCACTGCAAAACTTTTCGTGGAATGACAATGATACAACCACATTTCACTAATGACACTTATCCGTAAGAACGAGGACATATTAGATACTCTGACAGTACAAGACTGCAGTCAAGTGCACAGCCGCTATATTAGAGCAGTAAACTTCTAACAATCGATGCGGCATTATTGTGAAGGAATAATAATAAACAATAGTGGCGTGCGCAGTGCATGGTTGCGGTAATAATTAGAGATGACACACCCCTAATTTATATTTTTTTCTTGAAGTTCAATTGAAATGACCCGCCGGGTCCGAGAAACATGAAATCAACTTGGAGTCGCCTAATCCTTGGTAGAAGGTAGCCCGATCTTCACCGACGCGTTACGTTATGGCCAAATTATACGGACTACACACCCGCAGGAAGCAGTTGAAAATTGATTATGCCAGCATAGTGAATTGCAGCTAGGAGGTCTGAATCAGAACCTCAGAAGCTAAAACATTTCGTACAATCTGCGTTTTTGGCTCAAGAGAACAGGAAAATAGCTATGCATTTTCTGTAGGACTGAGCAGATGCACTGCCACTTCGCGTCCCTGACAGCAATGCATGCACCTGTGTGACATGCTGCCCAATATACATGTTCCAGTGACAGGAAAATCTGCCATAAATATATATTGAACGGGCCATTTGTTCTGAAGCAATATACCTGCTCATCCCCCTTACAAGTAGAGTCTCCACTGAAATGATGATAGATCTGGTAGCGTACCCCTGTCTATTGCCTGGGCTGCATCAATAACATAGTATTCTGAAAGACATGTACAGTATCCGCATGTTGGGCGCAAATTGTGAATTTGCGCAATTTATAAATTGCGCTGCACAATTTGTGAATTTACAATTTGTACAACAATTTTGCAAATTGGGAATCGTACTACCCACGGTCCATTTATAAATTGCGCAATGACAGTAAAGTTGCGCAATTTGTGAATTGTATATAACTACCCTATAAACAATTCATTTCAGTCCTACAGGCAATGCACACGCGATACATTTATCAGTTCATCCTTTGACACGCATGGTGCATTTCCAGTCACAATTTGAATGTCTAAATACTGCATCAGGAATATGTTCACATGACTTGTGATACCAATCTTTGCATACGGTACATTGGGTCATGTGATGTTCTGTTTCAGCTGGCTTGCGACATGTACAGAACACATATGTGTACTCTGTTTTGGGCCTTCATGGCTTTATTGACTTCAACGGGAATGGTACAATCTGTTTTTTAGACAAGCATTCATGTGACCTTAGCTTTGTCTGTTCATATTCACAAGTAGCTGGGTTGTTGCCATATGCCAAATCAGTAGCAAATGCTATAGATTACACACCACAGTCAGAAGCTCTGTCTTGAAATTGATTTTCAATGTTATTCTTCGATTACCAGTGCGAAGCAAGGAAGCTATTTGCATTTTTGTGTTAGTAGATACTGAACTGTATACACTGTCGTAAATTTACACAATCAGATGATATGTGTTCGACTGCATGCAATCCAGTGATTTCCATCGACATGAAGTATTTGAATGAAGTTAGCCACTGGGTAGGATAGATTCTGGCCTAATAAACAGTCATACAATCCTGCCAAAGTGGGGAACTGGCTCTTAATCATTTCTAAAGCAGCATTTATGTGAATATCTCCTAACCATTTACCTTCTTTAACAGCTTTATCTAGGTTTTCAGCAGATGTACATGTAGTTGTAGCTTCTTTGTAAGAACCCTTCCATATTTTGCTCCATTTTGGTTGGCCTTTATCTTAGTAGAATTATCAAGTTTTGTGATACCAGTTATTTCGCAGTCTGACTCCATTTGATTGGTTGATTGGCACATTATTTGGATTTAGGGTGGCAATGACTGCTGCAATTAAATCCAGCAGCTCTAAAGGCACAATGCTTATCTTTACATCCTTTCTTGCAAATACATTTTAATTTGTTTCTTCCTGTCTGAGAGGCTTCTCTAAGTGATGTGGTAGGCAATTTGGAATGAATGAAAATGGTATAGACCCTGAAATGGCATTAATTCACCACTTGGATAGGATACCATGTTCACTCCTGAAAATAAATACGTCATAAATGCTATGTGGCTATGTAATAAAATTTATAACTCCGCACCCCAGAAACATCTAACTCAAAGCAGTAAATGTAGTTTGACTCTACCCATGTCACGAAAGTTACACATACACATGTACAACATTTACTAGTAACTTACTGTAGCTGGTAAAGATCTCATCTAACTTCAGTAACAGAGCACAGCAAACGTGGCATGACCATTCATTTTTTGGTACCCACACCGTAACACTATCTACAGCACAATAGGTATTGCACTGATCAATATCGCTTACGCTTGGCATACTAGGTCTTCATCCTTTCAACATTTTTGCACGAGTACTGGTGGTGAAAGCTGAAGCAGTTGGCAGTGGAGTTTTACATGTGCTACTGGTATTTTTACAAACAGCAGGCACTGATGAATGAGCATGATTTGATGGTTTATTAGGAAAGGTACAAGTTCATGGTATAACAGGAGAGGTGATTGAAGGACTGTGAGATGGTGACTTAACAGGTGGCACTGATGAACGAGCACGGGTTGATGGATAACATGAGAGGTGATTGAATGAGTGTAAGATGGCGGCTGAACAGCAGGCACTGACAAATGAGCACGAGTTGATGGTTAACAGGAGAGGTGATTGAAGACAGTGACTGAACAGGAGACACTGATGAATAAGCACAAATTGATGGTTTAACAGGAGAGCTATGATTTGATGGTTTAACACGAGAGGTGATTGAAGGAGTGTGAGATGGTGACTGAACAGGAGATACTGATGAACGAGCACGAATTGATGGTGGAGAGCTACGAGTTGATGTTTTCACAGGAGAGGTGATTGAAGGAGAGAGGTGATTGAAGGAGTGTGAGATGGTGACTGAACAAGAGACACTGATGAACGAGCACGAATTTGATGGTTTAACAGGAGAGCTGGTTTAACAGGAGAGGTGATTGAAGGAGTGTGAGATGGTGACTGAACAGGAGACACTGAAGTATTAGTTGGAGATTGAACAGAAATTACTGACGAAGAAGTAGGACTGTTTACAGAGTTGCTACATCTGTTTGATGTTTTAAAGATCAATGATGTGTTTGGCAACAGGTGACTAGATGCATGATTTGGACTCTCTGAAGGAGATACATTTTCACTGACATTTGTCAACATCTAGAGAACATGATAAAGAATTTACATTGCTGAATTGTCTTGTTCACACAAGTAAGGTTTATACGTACATACCACTTGTCAGTTCAGCCACTTCTTCCTCCATGATACATGATCCCTTTCCAATAGGAAGCTCTGCAAATGGTGTAGTTCTGGGAGGCTGACCATAAACCACTTCATACGGACTTTCTTCAGGGTGCAGCACAGTTGTGTGTTTAGGTTATCTGCATGTGTAAGGAAATGGTGAATATTACATTTGTCTTACAACCATAAATAACATACATTGAATTCGTGGCAACCAATCAGTCCATTTCCTGTGCCTCCCCATTCGTTTTTCATAGCGTGGATCTACATCTCCACACAGTGGTTATCCCTTTCCACCAATCTTTGCAATTGAGAATGGCATGACCTGACCATAATGTCAATGTTTCTTTGACAATTTCATGTACAAATTCCCAGCCATTATCTGACTGCAGTATCTTGGGAAGCCGCAAATATGGAAACACTTTTGTTGCAAGCCCAACAGCAACCTCCAACTGCAGATTTTCTCATCAGAGGCCACATGACATGAAATGTAGACCAGTGATCTATGTAGGGTGCTATGTAGCTGTATGAGTCATCTTGCATATGCCTCATATCTATAATGTCAATCTGAAGTATTCACATAATACAATAAATCTAAATATTACTGTGACTTACTTGACAATGGGTCAGCAATCCAGATGCAAGTATTGGCTTTAGTGGATCAGTGCTGTTTTGAGGCTGCTCTAGCTGACAGATAGCACACATGTTGCAAAAATATTGGACAGCCTCCCCATAGGTAGACATTCATAGGATCTCTGAACCTGCAATTGAATAACATATTGATACATGTATATTGATTTAAAGATTCCCACGGATGCTTTACTTCAACAAGTGTTTTCTTATAGCCGACATGTCCATTCTCCAATGTGTGTATACACTCCAAGATACATGTATCATAAAATTTCTTAACTGTCACAACGACACGGTAGTGTCCAAACACATTTTCATTCCGCATAGGAAACAAAACCAAAATGAACCAACCATCACATCTACGTAGAAAGCAGATGAATTAACTAAAGTGTATCTCATAACACCACTGAACGCGTGTGCATATTATTCACCTTTGTTTTTGCTGGTAGACAGAGAAGTTGAGAGAACATCAGCCAATTCTAACTCCGGATAGCTAAGTAGCTTAAATTGTTTAGTTCTGTTCACCCAGTGCT
Organism: Spongilla lacustris; assembly: GCA_949361645.1. Taxonomy (NCBI): domain Eukaryota; kingdom Metazoa; phylum Porifera; class Demospongiae; order Spongillida; family Spongillidae; genus Spongilla; species Spongilla lacustris. The sequence goes on from OX442426.1 coordinate 3,083,858, forward strand.
TAAATGGTCTGTGTATAAAACTGCTAACCAATTTATCAACTGTTCGATAAATAAAAATTACTATTTTGACGTACTAGTTGCAAATTTTGTCGATTTTCGTAAATTTCGCTAAGAGAATAATTGATTTTCGTGTGGCGTTTTCAATTTTTTTAATTTGAATTTAAATTTAGGAAATTGAAATATTTAATCACAGTTTCACGCAACTGTTGTTTAATTTATCATTTTTCATTATGGATTAATTCTTTTTCCTATGGAATGGAACCGAGTCAACCGACTCTTTGTCATGGAACCCTCCCCTCTATAACTGCCGTTATTCTGGGAACGAGTATTCGCGTGTGCACTTGAATGAATCTTGCTTGATTAATTCAGAATCGAGATACATGTGTATAGTCCTCTGTCGAGTCAAAATCGTACCGTTAAAGACGTCCACAGAAACGCTCTCTCTCTCCCTTTCTCTCACACACACACAACACACACTCACATCCACAGTGACACATGCATACGGACTACACATGGCAACGCACACAAATTCACACGTGCTCAAAGAGAAATACAGATACATATGTTTGGCAGACAATCTCAGGTATGTACTCGTTCCCTTTATTACGCAGACCTTTATCATACCTTTGACATTTGCAATTTTGAGAATGAGGACATGCTTTCATTCGTTTATGAGTTGTGACAAAGTCAAAGTCGACCCATTAAGGAATGAGCCTACCATTGTTAAACATGTTTCATCTATATATAAATTTCTCTCGTTCCCAGACCCGAATGTACATCACGATTGCCTAGTAGAGGTAGCTGCAGCTGACCTTCATGTAGCAGCTCGCATTTGTTGTAGTTACTGTAAATCAGTGGATTTAGCTAGAACCACTCCTAGCCATCCCAGATGATGGAAGCTAGCACAACTTAGCCTCAGATTTGGAGGACTTGGCTTTCATTATTTATCTTATCACTCATGTGCTGCCTTCATCTCATCTCTGTCTTCTTCAGGTTTTGGTGCTTTTTCAATGCTCTTGTGTCCCCTACAGAGGCCATCACAGTGGAGTCTGTTTTGTTATCTCCTCTCACCCAGCATGCATTGTGCAAGAAGTTGGGTGATCATCTATTTCAGTCTATCTAGATGACTTTCTCTCATGCCAATAAGGAGCAACTTCTCTCTGCCTCTGCACCTCGTGCTAGTTTAGCGTGCTGAACATGCTTAATCACAGCCTGGTACGATCTTTGAAGACGACCCTTGAGAACTATGGTGTACTGAGTAACTGAATCATGTGATTGAACGGGTAGTGAATATTGAATGTCCTCAGGGAGACGGGGGTTGCGCCCAAACATGAGCTGAAATGGTGTGGTTCCAGTAGTTTCCTGGACACTTGTTCTATATGCCAGAAGTAACGTTGGCAGAGAAAGGTCCCAGTCATGTTCATCAACCACTGTAGTGCTGAGCATCTCCAGTAGGGTTCTATTAAATCTCTCCACAAGTCCATCGGACTGCAGGTGATAGGGTGTTGTTCTTGTCTTTGTGACTCCAAGAAGGTGACATATCTCTTGATTCAAAATTCTTTCCTTGATCTGTATGAATTGAATCAGGCACACCAAACCAGCAGATAAATTCATTAACCAACACATTAGCTATAGACAATGCCTCGATATCTGGTAATGGGTATGAAATAGTCGCCAACCACAAGTATATAGCGATTACCTCGAGGTGTTTCAGGTAGGGGACCCATTATATCCATCACTATCCTCTCCAAAGGTCAACTTGCATGGCTGACTTCAAGAGGTGCTTTATTCTTTGGAGGAAACTTCCTGGAGTTACATGCAATACAGTTAGAGCACCACTTCGCAACATCACTTTTCTGCCCAGGCCAATAAAACCACCTACGAACCTTCTCCAAGGTTTTCCTGACTCCCACATGACCCCCTATGTGTGAATCATGCAACCCAACCATGATCCCTGGTATGTGTGCAGGAGTGATAACTTACACAATAAGTATCGATCTTGACCACCACTGGGATATCCTCCCACTGCCTATAGAGAATGCCGTCTTTCAACAACTGGTTTTTGCATTGAGTCCAGAGGGATTGGAGTTGCCAAGTCGAATCCTTTGGACATTGTTGGGGGTACTGAACCAGACTGCAACCAGGTAATATCTTGCGCTAGGTCCCTATCTGCTCTCTGAAAGTCTGCCACCTCTTGGTTTGTCCAGGCTGGCAACAAGGAAATTTCACATACTGGACACACCTCATCAGTCTCCAATTCAACCTCCAAACCATGCTGTCGGCACTGTCCACGAGAAAGTTAGTGAATCTGCATTAGAATGTTGCTTACCAGGGCAATGTATGACTTCATATTGGAACTCAGCCATGGTCTCCAACCACTGAGCCACCTGGCCTTCGGGCTCCTTACAATTGTGAAGCCAGCATAGAGAGTTATGGTCTGTTTTCAAAAGAAACTTCCTAGCATAAAAGTAAGGCCTAAAATGGCGAGATCCTCACACCAATGCCAGCATCTCCCTCCGAGTAGCACAGTATCTTTTTTTAGTGTGTGTGAGTGTTCTACTTGCATAAGCAATTACGTGCTCCTTACCATTGATGGTTTGTGAAAAGACTGCCCCCAAACCCTCTCCACTAGCATCAGTATCAAGGACAAAAGACTTACGAAGTCAGGCAACATGAGAACAGGGGCAGAAATGAGGTTTTTTTTTGCTCAAAGAATGCTTCCGTACATTCAGTTGACCACTGCCAGGGTTTTCCTTTGTGTACTAACGCATGCAAAAACATGTGCAAAAAATTTCATGAAACGCCTATAGTATGATGCTAGGTTCAAAAATGATGATAACTCCTTAGAGGTTAATAGGCCAGTTGGAAACACATTTCACATTCCCTGGATCTGTTTCAATGCCCTTAACTGACACTACATGTATATGCCCAAGATAGTGTACACTTGTCTGCAGAAGGTGGCATTTGGCAGGTTTAACCTTAAGCCCAGCCTGCCTCAGTCTAGAAAATACATCCCTTAGCAATGCCAAATGCTGTTCAACAGTTTTGCTAAATATGATTATATCATCCAGATACACTAAACAGGCTGTCCAATGTAAACAACTTAATACCCGCTCCATTAATCTTTGGAAAGTTGCTGGGGCATTACATAGGCCAAATGGCATGACCCGAAACTGGTATAGCCCATAAGGTGTTGTAAATGCAGTTTTTCTTTACTTTTGGGGTTCATCACCACTTGCCAATACCCACTGGCCAAATCTAGAGTTGAGAAAAAACCATGCACCACCTAAAGCATCCAATGATTCACCAATTCTCAGCAGAGGCTGGGCATCCTTGCGTGTGCAGTCATTAAGTTTACGAAAGTCCACACAAAACCGTGTCTTCCCATCTTTTTTCCTTACAAGAAACACAGGTGATGCCCAAGGACTGTCGCTACATTCTATTATCCCACCTGGATAACATGCTATTAACTAACTCACTCACTTCTTTGTGCTGGTGAAATGGAAGCCTTCTTGCATGTTGACAAATGGGTTGGTTATCTCCAGTGTCAATTGTGTGGTACGATAATGAAGTTTGCCCAAGGTCATCGTCCAATTTTGCAATGACATCCCTCCTGCACCACCCCCTGTGATCTGTGGTAGGGATTCAATACTACAGACAATATCAGAATCTGTAACAGGCTTGATCACGCCCACTCTAACATCCTTGTTATCAACCACAGGAGCCGGACCAGGGTTGAGAATTTGAACTATCAGGTGCCTGCTTCCCTTTTGTCAAGGGCAGAGGCAGAGATGTACATGTGACAGCAGCTGGTACTGTCACTGTTTCTGAAATACTCACAAAACACACATCTTCTGCCACCCTTGAATGATTAAACTGCACTATTTTGCCATCAATAACAAAGGTATGTTGTTGTGCATATAGATCTACTACACACGCATGTTTAGTCAAAAAATCAACCCCTAGTATACATTCTTGTGTGAGATGATTCGTAACAAGCACCATGTGTCTTCTAGTCACCCCTCCTATGGTTATACTTACTTCACCTTGCCCCACCAACTCCAACTTTTCTCCATTGGCTGCCACAACAGAGTGAACTGGGGCTTTGGTTGTCTTTGGAGATTGTTGCACTTTTTCCACACATCTTCACAAACCAAAGTGACAGCCGACCCTGTATGTATTTAATATCTTTACAACAAGCTTACCAAGCTTTCCATCAACTGACAAACAAGACCCCACGGCTGCAGTTTCGACTGAGGTCTTTAGTTTCGGACAATTTCATTTAATATGACCACACGCCACAGTACCAGCACACAACGCCGGGCCATCGTTTCTTTTCTGTGCTACAGCGTCGTTTGGGCGTGATCTCAGATACATTCTTCCATTGTTTGTGGCTGCTAACTGTAATTTCAAAGTCTCAATTTGCTTACCTAGCTGTTCCACTTGGGTTACCAGACAACTTGGTCTTGTGGCATTTGTTGTAGCAGCAACAGCCTCGCTCTCGGAGTCATCTTCTTTACCAACCGCCATCGTCTCCACCTTAGCTGAAACATCGTGTAGTCTTTTTTGCTATTCTTCCACTCCCTGATATTGGCAAGCCAGCTGCAATGCTTTGTTTAGTGTCTTTGGTCTTTCACGTATTAGTCTTAGCTGAACGGTAGAGGAACGAATACGACGCATAAATTGATCCCTTACGAGTTCATACAACTTTTCTGTCGGCCACTTTGGATAGGCTTTGTCAGCCAAGGCTTGAAGCATCCCCGCATACTCAGGCAGGCGCTCTTCAGGTTTTTGAGTACGCTAAACTGCCATTCCAGGTCGTTACCCTCCGGGTTGTATTGATCCATTAAGCACTTCAATGCCGCGCTATATTCAGAGCTTCCGTCAAATCCTTGCTGTGTCACTAAACGAGATGGTTTGTCATCCAAAAGAGGAAGAACCTCACCTGGACACTGGTCTTCTGTTATTTTTGCCGCGACGGGCATAGAGATCGAATCTCTTGCGCCACAATACAAGATTTGCTCCTGCTGAAAAACGGGAAGGAGGTCATAAACTCATTCTTACTACTTAATGCGCCTGTTCCAACGGAGTGCGCGAGTTGCCGGTGTCATAGGGTATACGGTCCAGCCCAATTTCCAGTCAGGGAATATGGTCCCCCTGGACCCAACTCCCTAGGGAATACAGTCCGTCTAAAATATTGTACATCCTGGGAATACAGTCCAGGGGAGGAGGCGGACTCAATTCCCTGACAGAATGTAGATTTCATTTTGACGACCACTGATAATTATAGCGTGTATAATTAAAAAGAGAATCGATTTTCACCGAAATAGCAACTGTTTTAAGGCAGACAAATACATTTATTTAATGAAAACAATTTAACCTTTAATCTCCAGGCAGTGGTCCTTTATCAAGGACCACAATGGTCCTTGATAAAGGACCACCACATGAAAGCTTTTTAATTAATTGAAATAACATTGTATTTTTAAAATTTATATTTTGTTATGATCTCCAATCATATTGAATGAATGTTAGTTGAAAAAAGCACTTTAAAAAAGTTTTATTTATTTTATAATAAATCCGCAGCCAAATGAGTTTAATGCAAAAATAAGCGAAAAAAGTGAAGAAAGTGAATCGGTTACTTTTTTTACATGCAACTTCACACCCATATTTGCTTTTTTACTAGGGAACACGTTTCTACATTAGTGTAACACTGCCCTATAACTGTATTCATGATATATGCCATACTCTTTTCTCCAATCCTTATGTTTGATGAGATGAATGAATGTGGTTTGAGTGAAATCTATGAATGGCTCATCGTCACTAAGGCTACTTTCACTTTCCACATCACTAGAAGAGATTTGAGAACCACCTTCTTCAACATCTTTATCGAGATCGCAGTTCTTCCGCTTTCTGCATCGCTGATTCTCCTCAACCACGCCTTCTTTATCGATGCCCCGAACTGTTTCCTCCGTTGTTGTGCCGTCCGACCACTTCACCCGTATCCTACACTTGTGACCTGCCCCTATGACCTCCACAATACTTCCAGAACGATTCTGGTTCTTTTTTATCTTTCCTACCACGGCATCACCGACAACAAAGTTCTTCCCCATTTTCGCCGTGTTACCCGCAAATTAATAAGTTCGCAACGTTTGAAAGCTTTTATCTCGTGACGCAAGATGAAAGATAACGAACAAAGACCATTCCCAAGTAGCACGCGCTTATCTAAATCAGCCGGAGTATTGTTAGAATTTTTTCAGTAAGCGTTAGTTGTATTCCGAAGCTTAGTTTGCCGTCCTTGATAAAGGACGATCGTCCTTTATCAAGGACGGCTGGAGATTAAAGGTTAAACACAGAACAGAAGTTCTAACTGAAAATTCGGAAGTTATATAATGAATGCAATTTTAAACCAAGTCAGAAGTTCTTTCACAACATCAGATGTAATGAATAGCTAATTTATAATTTAGACACAAGACAGAAGCTATATAATGGAAACAATTTTTAAACACAAGACAGAATTTATAGAATTTAAACACAAGACAGAAGCTATATAATGAAAACAATTTAAAAACAAGACAGAAGTTCTTTCACGACATCAGATGTTTAATGTAATAAATAGCTGATTCTTCGTACGATGTTTCTGGACTGTGCATGGTTCATCCTTTGCAGGAGCATGATCATTAGCTACAATGTAAAGAATAAATTCCACCTCATATAATTTTGATGTCCTTACATGTATACGTACCTCAGGGTAGAGGACATCCCAAGCAAGAGTATTTGCTTGAGGGCCCTAAAACCTTCATGTATTGCAATCCCGAACAAGAAATATTGGACTGCCTCTACCTGTGCGATAAAATGCATAAGAATTTTTGCACCATCTTACACTAACGCACTACTAAGATATTATTGATTGGCCATCTTGAAAAATAGAGCTTCAAGTTCCAATTTTTTGCCTCAGGCAGTGCTGATAGTAATGGGTAATTGGAGGTGGCAGTGCTTCTTTTTTTCTGCTCTTGGCATGAAGAGTGTTCGAAAGAATGATTTTGATGTATACTGACAGATTGTTCTTAAAAATTCCTTCAGGATAATAAAAAGTTCATATATGGAATAATTTGTTGTATGCATTCTTTGAAAACAAACAAAACTCTTTTTCAGAGCATATTTTTCAATGCAATCTTCATGTCACTAAATCAGTATCCACACAGTATTGGCTGGCTTACTTGTTGACATAGGGTGGAGCTTTTCCTGCCTTCGATAAGGCAAGTGACTTTGCACTCCTTCACACATGGAGACAAGTTGCTGATCCAATACCTGCATGTGTGTCAATGTTTCAAAACCAACAGTTGTATTTTAATCATTTTGGTGCAATTCACCTTCTGAAGAGCTGTATAGTGACATCTCAAGTTGCAAGCATGGCTGTAAGCATCATATCTTGAACAGCCTTATAATTAAAATATGTGACATGTGGGCTGTTAGTGTTGAATGTGTGTTAGTACAATAATTACTTGTGTGCTTTATAGCTTACCTTTGAGGAAGCCATTTTGCTAGCCAAGAAAGAAGCTCAGAACTTTCTGTCTGTGCGGTCTCTTCCCTGATGGCCTCCACTTTTGGACGCGTGATACAGTTGATACTCCGAAAATGCCTTTGTTCTATCTTCTTCTGTTAAAAGCACCACTCTTGCATCTTCGTTCTACCCTCCCCATACAGCAGAACATCGTCATGGCTTAGCGAGAAGTCTATCGAACACTTTCGTATCAGCCGCTTCTCTGACTCTGTAGCACATAATGGGTACATCCTGTCTTTTAGATACGACTGTACCAGTTTTTGTGTTTAACATATTGCATGAAGTACAATGAGTATACTGACACATGCACTGAAAAAGAAAACAATTCAGTGCTACCTTTTAAGTGGAACAATGAGTGCTCAGTCTCAGACGTTCATAACAACCTACCATTCCACGGCCTTCTTGTTCTCAGTGTTACGTGACACGCATGCACGTGATTTTAAATTGGTATGTGCTTGCGGGCTTCTGCTGCTTGAGCTGTGGAGCCTGATGTGGTGCATGCTTGATCAAGTGATGCATAAGAGAGAGGTGACGACAAGCTGGGGGGAGTGGACCGAGCTATGTGAGCCAGCCGACAAAAACTACCACACACACGAAGTAGGTTGAAAGCCACTTGGGGGTCAATGATGGCAACATTCTCAAGCTTGGAAAGCAACTTTAAAACCTCAACCCACTTGGAGGCAATTAATTTGGCACAGTGGATATAGTCACCAATAGGAACACCAAGGATATCCAGGTTGGAAGAGTGAGTGGCTACATTTGGACAGATTGATGAAGATATCTAATGAGGGGCCCAAGTCCTAAATGATGGTGAGTGCCCTGAGCAGTGATGACTTAGTCCCAGCTAAAACCCCATCATCCAGGAACCATGCCTGTACACTAATAAGTTAAGGCAGTCATCATGCCTAAAGGATGAAACAAAAGAGGTTGAGACCCATAACATCATGCTGCCCAGGGAAGAAGAACTTTCTGGAAGAAGAGCTTCTCAGGAGACAAGGTTTAAGGCATTCCTCATATCAATCTTGATGATGGCACTGACCAATGATGCTCAATGCACTTACTGTCACATCGCCGCTCAATGTCGAAGTTTTATCAGAAGCAAGTGTGACAGCTAGGTCTGCAGCTTAGCAGAGAAAACACATTGCAAATGACCTCAAGTGCAATGAGCTAGGTTTGGTGCTGTAGAACATTATGGGTGCTCGGGATCGGAAGCTAACCCAACTCGGATCACATTTAGCTTCTCTGCTGCGTTTTTCCAAATCTCGGCTCTATGGGAGACTTAGCATAACTCTGGTGAGGGCTGTGTGTCCAGGCTATGAATTCTTAGTGTAGTTATTTTCACATTTGTTGAATTTTATATTCTAGGTCGTATTGTTATCTTGTACCTATGTGTTATTATATATTATATTATAATGAAAATAATAATAGTTCAATACTATTGCATGTCTCATTTGCAATTGAGAGGTATGGATGTTAGGGAGCAGAGGCTAGACGATGTTTGTCTCAGACAGCAAATCGCCTTGCAGTGAGAATGGGCTGGTGCTCCTGGACGGACTCTATCATGATAGACAGATATCCTTTCATCTTTAGTGTCAGAACTTTATAGTATGCATGAACGCCCTCAGGCCCGCAGCATGACTTTTCGAGTCTACATTTGACTAGGAGACCTGGTGATTGTGTATTGATGAGGTGCTAGCCATCTGCTTCCCCATAACCTAAAGAGCAGATGAAGGCAGCACATGAAGCCCCAAAACTCCATGGCACAAATCTAGCTGGGCTTTTTGCCAGGCCCAACTTAGCTTGCACGCATGCGTAACAAAGCATTACTGCATCCCTCTGCTCTGAAGCTATGTATCCAGCACAATGACATCCCCAATTAGTTGCCCCATGGATGTCCAAATTTGGCATATGATAGCTTACAATCAGTGGGGGGAAAGTACTGAAGAACTCACATGTACCCATGTTTATACAAATGTCCAATGGTGGAACTAGTTCTTCAATAATTATGGAAGAGTGCATGGAGCACTACTACATTGCTACCAGCCTAAACATCATCGTCTAGGAACCAGGCATGGTCATCAGTGTCTATAGCAGAAGCAATCTTGTGCCCTCTCTCACCCTGCAGACCTACTCTTCAGCTGCACCTTGCAGGTGCATATTTGCTTCTTATCCTTCGGCAAGGCCAGTGCATATTTTCAATCACAATTGTACCGAGTAGTGCAATAGTTTTGTAATAATGTACCACCCAATACACTTTTGCCCTTTAGAATCTTTGCATGATAGGCCCGTTACTCAACACAAAAATGCATGTCATGAAAAGCACTAATTACTTGTAAGTTGCAACTATAAATGTAGCAATGTGTGATGCACTGCTATATGCCTACATTCATATACACTTTTAACAGCAGGACGTATGTTGCAGTTAATTCCTTGGCAGAATTTTGAGATATATTGCATTCTTAGGTGCTAGGGTAAGCCCTGTTGCAACAGTTTGAAGAGGTACCTAAATTTCAGTTTTAAAAAAAAAAAACAGTTGACAGTAGAGAAAATCTCTCACCCACCAAAAACAACATATCTGGCTCAGGTTTACTTCCCATATTAAAAAGTACCCTATTTATCATACAACTTACTTGTATATGGGACAGTTACAGAGCAGTTAGCTCACTCTGAGGGTTCATTACTCCTCAATACGAGATGAAAAAAGCAACACTTTATGAGGGCTAATAAAACATTCTGTGACTCATTCACAGTTTGCTGATGAGTGAATTAACAAGCACTTTTTGTAAAGGGCTGTCAGAATCATCAAACTATATTTTAAAGTCTATGCCTTAATCAGAAACATTAATTACTTGTCATTGATCTATTGAACTGAAAGGTGGAAGGTAGCATGCAAAATTACCCAACTGGGTTGGTAGTGTTTACAAGTACAAGTGTTATCAACAATGGACCATACTACTAAATCTAATCACATGGGATAAGAGTTTGACATACATGACTGTTGTTACACACATGTCACATTGTGTACATGAACATGTAACAAGAATATTTAAGCTACCTATTGATTGGATTCTAGGAAAATATGTATTCACAACCTTGGAAACAATGATAAAACTCATTTTAGTGATTTATCAACTCTTAAAGATTTTTAACCCGAAGTATACAGAGCCAAGTGCAGTATATAGCTTATCCCTTCAGTGAACACCTATAAGACTATTTCTCCATTGCAATACAAGCAACCCAGCAACAGATTGAAGCTATATACAAATTTCTTCATCTACATATCTCAATTTTAGTTATTACGACTCACTTCTGTTTCCAATGCTTTTGCAAATTTGTACTTCTGCAGTACGCTAATGAGGGTCATCTTGATCTCCATGAGTGCGAATCTCATTCCGATGCAGTTACGTGGGCCCCAGCCAAATGGCATGTGACACAACTGAGGTCGTATTTCTTTCTCTTCAGCAGAAAAGCTATATGTACATAAATATATTTCAATAGTAAACAATGTAGGTACGCTGTACCGTTCAGGTCTGAAGTTCTCTGGATCTCCCCATATTTTCTTATCGTGGTGTATGCTCATGACTGGGACTAGAACGGCACTTCCTTTTTGTATGTTAAGACCACCAACTTGAACATCTTCCTTACTCATTCGTCCAACCCTGGAAATATTAAATATATAGAGCCAATCTCATTAGATACAAACGTGAAAAAAATGACAGACAAGACAGTAAAATGCTGAATGCTTTCAACAGTACACCAACGTACACAAGAGGTGCAGGGGGAAATATTCTAAGACTCTCTTGAACCACCATATCCAAGTATTCAATTTCATGAGTTGCCTCATAAATACCTGTGGAAATCTAAGACATCGGAAAATATCTGAATTATTTGCTTAGCTCTAATAGATGGTTATTTATATGTTGTGTATTTTACTACTGTGCCTGTTTGGATGTATGGTGTACTCACAGAATGGGCTTTAAAGTAGTCATCCAATTCTTGACACAGTTTGTCTTGTACAGCAGGATTGACAGCTAGCAAGTAACTTGTGTATGCCAAGCAAGTTGCCGTAGTCTCAAATCCAGCTATCAAAAAAGTTATGGAATTGGCTACCAGATCACCATTTGTAAACAGAGCAGGTTTGTTTGTGTTATGGTTGCTCCCATTTTCACTCTCCAAATCTAGCATCAATTGCAAAAAATCGTTGTGCTATAGAGGACACAACGTGTTATAACAAACATGATGCTATTACATGAATGCTTGCTCTCCACATCATGATGCCATGTTCTCCCTTCCCACCTCTTATATAAAACTTAATTACAGTTACCAACACAACAATTGCACTCCATTTAAATTTTCATTTTTTACAGTTGACGCTGTACCCACTTATCAGCAATGATTTTAAAATCCAGTATCAAATGTGCTCTTCAAATGTAATTGTTACCAGGAAGATTTATATCAAAATGTCTATTTCTAATGTTTTGAATGTCAGAATTTCAAATAAATATTTTACCAATTGTTAGAGCAACCTTTTCTATTAATGTTTAATCTCCAGCTCGTCGTCCTTATTTAATAGCGGTTATCGTCCTTAAATAAGGACGAACATTTGCAGTAAGTTTTTGTAAAAAATAATCGATGCATTTGAAAAGTAAAACCATTTCACTATACACTATTCTACCCTTGTTCACATTATAGCCCTATGTATTTAAACTAAGTGTTTTATTGTATGGGAAAAAAGTTTAAGTGCAATAGTGTATTTGTAGATCATGTTATTTATGGCATTCAAAACGTGCATTCCGGATTTGTTTATTAATGACATTATAGAATTATTTTCTAACTCTAATGCGTAAGGATTATCAGACACTTCAATCAGTCTACATTCAGAAGATATAAAAAAGTTTGCACATATGTACATCCAAATTGCTAATTTATATGCTTTTTATTTCCCATAGATAAACTGGACTGTCACGTTGAACAATATTTTACAGAATATTTTAATCTAATAAAGCGTCCTGAGAGATGAACACAAGTAGTTCTATGTTATGTCAAGTATATGAATGCATCTTTGACTCTTTGTCAACTGCATTTACTTGTGTATAATGCAGTGAATGTCTGTAATGATAAAAATAATTTCATAAGTATTAAAACTCATTCCAGTTAGTTATTGGTATATTTAATACCCTTTGTAATGCATTGTGAGAGTGTGAAATCAAATTTGTCTTGTTGATTAAAATAAATGAAAATAAATCAGGCCAATCAATCAAAACCAAAATCAATTCATATACCCTTGAGTTGAACATTGAGTGTTATTATTGATGTCATTTATAGCTGTGTTGCACTACTATCAGCAATGAGGGTGAGGTGCTGTTGAAAGCAGTTGTGTTTTGTACTTGGTTTGCAGAGAGTGTGAACATAACCTGTTGTAGCACTGGAGCATCCTTCACAACAGAATGATGACTTTTGTAAACAAATTTTGCACTTCAATTGCACTTGCTTTTTATGATCACTATAAGCTTTCAAGGTTGACAATGGAATCGGGATATGTTGTTTCCCAATCTAATGAGAATAAAAAAACATTTTGTGGCAACGTTTCAGTGCATTACAGCAATATTACCTGTTCTTCTGATAACTTGTCTCGTAGAACCATTCCTTGCCCCAATAACACATTATTGATAAGCTCATATGCAAGTTTTCCCATAAAGGTTAGGAAATAATCTGGTGTCCCATATGTACTTTGCACTTCAAATGTGTAAGCCAGGAACGAATCAACAACACACATCCCAAAAACTGTGGTAAATATACGATGCCACCACTTGTGTGTACACCATTCACGTTCTAATTCAAGAGAACCTTGACGGTAATGATCATGTCTATCAATGATACAAAAACAACTGAAGAATTCCTCTATCATTACTGGTCGCTTGACCTCCTTGAAGTATACAACAGTCTCCAACACATCATTTACTTCCTCCTTCTTGTGCCTTTTACGCTTGCAAGGAGTTCCTGAAAGTGTTGAACCAACATTAGACACAATTGTTTTCATCTTTTTATCAGCCCATCCAAGAGCATAGAAGGGTATACCATTTTCAGCCTGAGTCTCCAATAAGCAGAAATCCCCCCGAGCTGGTACTGCTTCATCTTCCTGACCTTTTCCCCAAGACTGTAAGTATGCAAGTGGATATTCTTTATGTGCTGTCTTTACCATACCCATGAAGTACAGTCCCCTTTCTTGTACTTCCAAGAGGGTCTTCACTGAGGTGAAGGCAGAATCAGCATGCACCACACGGCCACTACCATAGTATTCCTTGGTTAGGCGATTAGTTACTGCTGTTCCCTCTCCATACTGTTGGAAATAGTCCTTTTTTCTGTTGGCTTCTTTCCCTTCCATTATCTCTAACTTCAGAATGATACCTGTGTCACCACAAGCAAGTGATTTGATTTCAGTACCCACTCCTTTAGGTTTGCGAGGCAGCTTTGTCTTATGAGGCATACCGTCCACAACATATTCACCATCAGCTCCTTTCCAAGAACTCATACATTCATCAACAACTAAGTGACATCCAGGAATGATATGCTTTTTTCGTGTAAGGTTGAAATCATCAATGAAGCATCTGATGCTTTTCCATGGATCCTAAAAACATTGCATGCTATCAACATTCTATACAACTTTGTATAATTACTTACATCAGTGCAGGTACCTTCAACATGAGGTGGAACAAAACTTAAGCACTTCAGTATATCTTGGAAGCGATGTCTAGTCATCCAATAATGACCAAAGTCTGCACCTTTGAACACACTTCCAGGTTCACTTCCAGTTTTCCAGTACACATGAATAGGACCCCGTTTAGGTTTACAAGCCATAGCAAGCCTCAATCCAAGAAATTTAAAAAAACTCACCCTTGTCAAGGTGACTCAATCCATTTGCATTCATGTTGATGTTGGTACACTGCAACATGCTATCGAGTCCACACATGGGATATAACAAAGTCTTTGGTTGACTCTCTTGTACATGTGACCACCTCACATGAGGAATGGAATTATAACGCCCTCCAGCTGAGGGATCAATGAGCAAAGATTCTCGCCATTTCCACATGCGACCATGTGGCATCAAAAGGGGGTGGAACTGGGTCTTCAAGAAAATCTTCATCCGTATGCATTCTATATGAATTATTAATATTTAAAAATGTTTTCATACAAAACTATCTTTACCTTTGCTCATGTTCAACATCACTATTGCTATCACTTTCTGATGACGAGGTCGAAACGATGCATTCAATGTCAATGTTTGTGACATCCTCTTCCGCGTTTGCCACAGACGAGCTGTCTAGTTCAAAGCATGAAGCTGGAAGTGTGCTGGCTTCTTCAGTTTCTTCAAGCGCTCTAGCTCTTTTGCGACGACTGCACTTTGCCTTTGGTTCGAAGCCGCGTGCTAAGCAAATGACGTTAGTAGAGACCGTTGAAACTTTCCCAGTTTCCCAGCGAACAACATATTTCCTCCTCCTTCCATTAACAATGACTTCTAGCACTGTTGCTTTTTTGCCCATCGTACTTATAAGTTTGCCAACTACACTATCGCCAACTTTGAATCGCTTCGCCATTTTGACCAAAAACCAGTTGCCTAGATAGAGCACCGATAAAAACCAGTTTACCCTGATACAGTTTATCAGATCAAAACTTGACATCGTAAATTTTAAAGGAAATTTTGCGTACTTTAGCTGGAATGAAGAAATCGTCCTTGTTTAATGACAGAGACCCTTAATTAAGGACGATTGGAGATTAAACATTAAGCACCTATCATTGTGGATTATGAATGATTAATCATAAATAAGTAGCCACTTGAAAGTCACATGGTCAACCCCTAGCCTCAAAGAGATACATGTAAGGTTGATACTATATGTATATATATGGGACAGTGTCCAGCAAAATCGGGCTTGTGGGGTTATAATTTTATCACTATAAAAATTGCACGTTGTACTAAACAACACATCTTCGCGACGGTACTACGTTTTCCTTTCACATTTCGTACACTTGTTCCCACACCATTTCTCTCTGTGAAAATCGATTTTTGTGATCTACACCTTTTCCGTGCCGTGGATACAACAATCGTTAACCCCGCGGGTTAGAATTCCTCATTTCTCTGCGTACGAGTGTTGAAAACGCGTCAAATTCGGGTTGCACATAGAGGAGTCCTGTAGCTATTGATTTGTTCTGTTCGTTAATTTCTATTCATCCGTTACGGAGATACAGTTGAACAAACTACGGGCACGTTTTCCCGCCTGATTCGCGCCAATGATTTTGGAAAATCGCGTCCCGCGCAGTGAATGGGAAGGCGGTGATTATATCATTGGCGCGAATGAAGCGGGATAATGTGCCTGTAGTTTGCTCAACTGTATCTCCGTAACGGATGATTCAGAAACTAACGATCAGAACAAATCAATAGCTACAGGACTCCTCTATGCACACTCCGAATTTGACACGTTTTTAACACTCATACGTGGAGAAATGTGGATTTCTAACCCGCGGGGTTAACGATTGTTGTATCCACGGCACGGAAAAGGTGTAGATCACAAAAATCGAGTTTCACACAGAGAAATAGTGTGGGAACAAGTGTATGAAATTTGAAACGAAAATGTAGTACCGTCGCGAAGATGTGTTGTTTAGTACAACGTGCAATTTTTATAGTGATAAAATTATAACCCCACAAGCCCGATTTTGCTGGACACTGTCCCATAATTATATTGTTTTAGTCTCACATAAACAGAGCTATGAATGCTAAAATTGACCTACAGTAAAGACTCTGCCCTAAGCGCTGGGGAACAGCCCCAATTAGACTGAGTACCTGAGGGATATCCTCAGTGACACTCCATCTCACCGAGGATATTCCGACGGTGCCAAATTAGTGATGCAACATACTTTTCAACCTTACCATTTAGTGGAGCCAAGTCCCTGACCATATATTGGGGCCTGTGGTGCTTATTTTACTGATGAAGCTGCATGGTTTTATCAGCACAAAGTGAAACGCCACTTATACACTTTGCTAGGAACTGCCTTACAATGATTATTCACCTAATGACCTGGGTAGCTATTAATAAGCGTCATCTTTGCGGCATATATGCAAATATATATCCTCCACTAATCATTTGTAACTTAACTTTAACGAATACCAAATATAAATCCAGGAGAAATCAGAAACATTTGCTGCACACTTTTCCACTAAAACTCATTAATCCACGAATTGCTACAGTATATGCAATGCCACTAACCAAGCATAGATGTAGAATGATAAAACATAAATTATACAACATGTACATGTACCTTCACACTCTGTCCTTCTTGGCGCCTGCTTTCAACTAGTGCCTTTGAAGTTTCGTATAAATACCGAAAGGAGTTCATCAAAGCCTTGGGTGTGAGGTATGGCATAAAACGATTCACAAATGGTAGCTGAGCTGTGCAGGCGAAATAGGTTTAGGCAGCTTAGCTCTTGACCTTTAATGAATATATTTGTAACTTAATAAAAATATATTTTAAAACATTACAATTAAAATAACACTAATTCAACAAAAATATATGTACATGTATATGGTGATGGAATCACTATGGGTTCAAAAAAGTGTAATCCTTATAGGACTGCACATAACAAATGTATCATTTTGCTGTAAAGATTATTGAACATTATTATAACTGAAAGATGTTATTGATAACTTCACATGAACATAAATGTATGTGATCTGAATTTAGTTTGGGTAAAACAACGTCATTTTTGCCATTGCAACACAATATAAAAGGTCTTACATTTTAGTGCCACAACAGTAAATAAGTTAGATGCGGCTCCGCTATTGGGTCGTTGTACATCGAAAATTGTCCTTGCAGCTTTGGTCAGTGGATCTTCTTCTTTGTCACTTGTATGCAGCTCCACCTGTCTTCCAAATGCTACAGCAAGGATGCTCTCCATTGTGAAGAACCCAAGGTGCCTATATAGTCAGAGATGTGTGATTATACAAAACCCACTATAGACAATGCATTAAACTAACTGATAAACATGCAATTTATTTACAATCCTATTGCACTTTTTTTTACCAACTGCTGCACACATGTATGTACATGTACAAGTGAGCAAGCAATTGTGTTCAGAGCAGAAATAATGAATGTGTAAGATTTCTAATAACTTACACAGCCACAATTAACTCCCTCTGTCACTATATGGATCTTGATCTGTCCAAGCATTTCAATGATATCCTAACCTTTGACATCACTATGTATTTTTTATTATGTGTATATTGTAGTTAATGACATTGCTACACCACAATCAGCAACGTGCATCATTAGGACAATTATGATTGTCGACTGCCATTCATGAATTTTAACCTTGTGCTGATACTGATGCTTAAGTATTATTACTGCACTATTTTCAACTACAATGATGTTTTTCAGAAATAGTAATTGAAGCACATTACACCATCTAAGCACTAAGACTCAATTATAGTTACTATCAATGAACATACTTGTACCACGAGTGCTGATCATACCTTTTGATGTCAATAGTCTCTCCTCGTTCAGAGAATTTTCCTAAATTCATCTGCAGCTTATCCATACATTTTTGGACAATAGGAACCATCTGAGAACATCAATGTAGAAATATATGTACAGTGTACATGCATGTACAAATCTTGTATGCATATGATCACTTCCATGTATTAGTCAGCTTAATAATCAAAATAAGATTATGATTCATGAAGAATACTCAGAGTTAGGCTGGGTATTCATTCCCTTTGTGTGTAAATGTATGGTCTAAAGCTATGCAATCCAGTAAATTGGTTGGCAACCAAAATCTTATAATCCCTATGGAAGACTGAGTTTGGCACTCAGCAGAGCTAATTGTACAACTGTTGTCAAAATCCCCATGTCTATTTGGTATGTTTTCAATGGTACTGGACCTGGCTGCAGAAGAAAGTTTAACATCATGCTAAGGGTACAGGGTTCAGCAGGGTCTGCAATGATGCAGAGGAGCAGAAGCCAAGAAAATGCTGTCCTCTCTAACCTGCAGTATTAACTCCCTAAGCCCTTGCTGTACTCCATGGTAGACTAAGCATGGGATTAGCTAGAAGCAGTTCGCAGCCATTTCTGTGTAGGTCATATGGGATGTCACTGTAGTTTCATAACATAAATAGACGGGTACTATAAACTATCATCAATTTAAGAGGTTCAATGCAAATTTTAAAAATTAATTATATAACATGTACATGTATAAAGGAATGGGACAGTTTCCGCGAAAACATTTAAAATGCTACTTGTTTGAATCGCTATATCTCACCAACGGTTAAAGCTATGGACTTTCTATCTTTAACACTACATACTACACTATTTCTCTATGGCAAAATACAGGAATCTTGCACTTGCTCCTTGCCAATATTGCAAAGTTCAACACCCCACCTGGTTCAAACCCGCCATAACTTTAGGTAGGAGTAATCAAATCGCTTCAAATTTGTTTTGTAGGTAGAAAGGTCCTATACCTATCGATTTGTTTTGTTCGTTAATGAGATACAGTTGAACAAACTAGGTGGTTTTCCAGCTTGATTCGCGCCAATGTTATAAATCCCCGCCGCGAGTTAGTCTCGAACCCAGACCCACACTCGCAGCTGCTGATGGATTACATCACCGCTACGCGAGAAACCATTTCTCGCGCAGCGGTGATGTAATCCATTGTGCAACGTGCGATATATGTAATCCATTGTGCAACGTGCGATATATATGTAATCCATATCGCACGTTGCACAATAATCCATCCGCAGCTGCGAGTGTGGGTCTGGGTACGAGACTAGCCTCGAGTGGCCAAATCATTGGTGCGAATCGAGCGCGAAAATGTGCACGTAGTTTGTTCAACTCTATCTTTGTAACGGATGACATAAACAGCAGAACAAATCAATAGCTGCAGGACATGTTTACCCACAAACCGAATTAGAAACGAGTCGAACATTCCTATCGAAAGTTATGGCGGGTTTGAACCTGGTCAGTTATCGAATGTTGCAATACTGGCAAGGAGCAAGTGCAAGACTCCAAAATGTATTTTACCATTGATAAACGGTTTTGTATGAACTTTTCAAAATAGGAAGTCCGTTTAGCGTTCGGAAGAAATAGCGATTCAAACAAGAAGCATTTTTATTACACGATTATTAATTTTTATAAAATTATAACGTAGGTTATAATTAAATGGCCTAATTTCTTACCTGTTTCATTTTTGCTCCAGTAAATGTAGGAGAAATGGCATGACGAGAATTCTTCCATTGTTCTCCTTTGCTAACAACTAAAGAAGGTGGCAGGGCAAATTTTTCACTTATACCACGAACAAGGATATCCTAGAGAGAATATAAGCAGGGGGAAATACCAGCAGTAAAGAGCACATTCTCAAAGATTTGTTCCTATACCCCATTCTACAGACACTTTCAATATCTCGCATGTTCATGTTACACACATATGCAAAGCTGTCCCCTTGTGAATTGCATACGAGTGGTCGATAATAATATTGTGCTGCAAATCGATATGTGCACAGTCATTTATATATCACCTTTAGCAACCTTAACTTCAGCTGGCTACAACCCTTGATTTCAGATGTACAGATTTGGCATCGTTATGTTGAGTTACCAAGCACAAGCCTTCCCATGACAATACATATGCATATAATTGATGCCATTATCGGAATGCCATCGAGGGTATATACGATTTGTTTGCCACTTTAGACTAGCAAAGTCAGAATGTCTTCACCGGAACGAAAGAGAAAAGCCAAACGACGAGAGGAATACCTCCAAAATCGAGACGAGTCTGTCTGAGGCAACAATTCAAGTTTAGGGGGAGTTAGCATCTCCCGAGTTCAGTTCAGTACAAATTATTAGTAGGCCTACATCAAAAAAAGAGAGAGTCTGCTCGCAACAGCTAGCTTGCTAATGTAGAATCTAACGAAGCTGTAGAAGAGTACATGGAGTCATGGAACATCGTGAAAAGCTTGGCGCCCGAGTTTTTATCTATATGTAGAACAGCTGCAAAGGTGATATTACTGTGTTGCTATGCAATAATGACATGACATTACAACGGCTGGGTTTTTATGTCATTCAAACCATTATGTTGTTCTTGCATGTATTTTACTACATGGGTTGTGCAATTTAGTCACTAATACAAAAAGAATGAAACAAGATATTTAAAGAAATAAATAAACATTTTCTCTGGGAAAGTTGGTGATGTATAGGATTTGAAGGCAATAGTGATGTAAAAAGAAGGGAACCATGGATTGGAGATACAATGAACACAATATTCCTATATTTAGCAACACAAATGTAATGTAGTTCTACAAATGTGCTAAATGTGTTTATCATAACTCCAATCCCTTGTTCCCTTCCTTTATACACCATCATTGCCTTCAAATCCTATACATCACAAACTTTATATCTTGTTAGAATATTTTCTTAGTTCAAAGTGATCAATCTTGAATATAAATACTGATACATGCATACTATAATGTGTTTTTGCATGTGTATATGGATCTCAGTACTTATAGTCAGCATTGCTTGTATCTTTCTTGCAAATACCTTGGCAAATGGTACACACACAAGTGATATAACATTTGTAGAACTGCTCGTAAGAACAAAACATACCAAATGTTGTTTGCTGATAAGGTCAGAGTTGAAACTAATAACTTTGAATATGTAGCATTCCTCTATGTACATACCATAGTGATAGCACATAGCTGTAGCCAATAATAAAATTTGGGGGTTGGGGGTTGTGGCTACTAATTATATTCATGCCAGGAGTTACATATTTGAAGAAATCAACATGGAAAGGGTCCCCAAACTCCCCTGCAAGCAAAGGAGGACTACTAACATTTAAATTTACATTGTGTTAATGCTCGAATGTATATACTGATACAAGCATTTATATGAATGAAAGTGACAAAAGTTCCAAATACTGTCTGGCGACTTGAATTATAATTGTGGCTTACAACTCATTTGCAACTGCGGGAAGGTCTATAGCACGTGTAAATGCATGCACCTATTTAACTGAATCTGCTTTCAAGTCGAAAGAAAATTCCGAGTTGTGATCTTCCAACGCTTTGTAACATACTTCAAAATATAGAACAATACTACAGCACCATCATACAGAACATCTAAATTGGACCATGAGATATACATGTACATAAGCCCAAAGGTTTTGGGGGGGAGGGGGGTTGGCTGTCTTAAGCCCCCCTCCTGGCCACGGCCTTGTAGCACAATAGGTAGTGGGTAGATACAGTTAATTAAAGCACAAGGCAGCAGACTGGATCGGAACTTAAAACGAGATCAAAGTTTTTTATCTTAATTTATAGCTGAAGTTTATATAATTAGGAGAGTTTTTTCATCCAAATGTTGAGTTCTATATAGTTCACATGTGTCAAAATGTTTATTTTTCATTCTACAAATTAAGTGTGCAATATTGGTATCCACATAATAAATGTGAAAAAAAAACTTACAATGCGATCTGTAAAGGAATCGAATTGCTTCACAAGCACCAACTTCAGAAGTTCCTGATCTGCAATCACTATGACCGGCATTGCTCCTATGTAGAAACTGGGAAATATTGTAATTTTTAATGTAATAGTATTGTTTAGCTAGGCCTTTGTGACACTTTTGTTGTAACTGTGCTCATGGTCCAAATAAATTCCATTGCTTTTATTTTATTCTTCGGATGAAAGCATGGCTTCGCTTTTTTATAATCATAGTGGCACTGTGGTTTGTGTGACAGCTATTTAGGAGGTGTATTAAAGCTATTGCATAATCGTATTTTAATGCTCAATAATTGATAGCAATTCGAACTTAAAACAACATCACTATTAAAGTTTTACTACTGTAAAGAATGATACAGAAAAATATCATCTAGCCATGACTTAAAGACACTTACCCAGAAACATCACCATAGGTGTCATGTAGCTTTTGTATCATAGCAAAAGGGTCCTGCATAGATTAAAAGTCTGATCATGTATATGCACTAGTGCAAAACAAAATCACAACCTCTACATTCATTAATATATCTTTCAAATCGACACTTCATGTCATCAATACTACTAAGGGTGAGAATTGGGTGCATGTCACTCACTGCTTTGTTCAAGGATATTATGTAGCTCATGATAATTCACAGGAAATGATGATAAAAGCACAATCACAAAAAACTGCACTCTACCAGTAGTTTGCAACAGTGTACTACATGATGAGTCTAAATTTGCATCCCTTTACATGATGTTAGATTTTAATCTACGCATATCAGTTTATAGTTTCAAATATATTGTAAAGGCACAATATTATACATCACATTTACACAAAATAGGAAAACTATCCTTTGAAAAGGTACAGCGCAATTACTCTGGCTTAAGCATAGCATTTTAAATTCAGAAACCAGCTGTTATTACATGCACCCCCTTCCCCCCCCCTCCCCCGGCCCAAAATCCTGGATCCGCCCCTGATGCAGCAACGGTACATGTACTAATCAAGTGCTCAATGTAGGATTACTAAATTTTTCGTACCATCCATTGTTCCCTTCCTTTATACACCAGCCATTGCAGTCAAATTCTATACACCACTACCTTTCCCAATTCCCAGAGAGAATGCTTGTTATTTAATATTTCACCGGCGTGCACGCTTCATATCAGTCTCGTACCCAGACGTATTAATATTTTATACGTCTGGAGTCCTCGGTCTGGCGAAAATATAAATAGCTAAATAGGTCGAATTTCGTCGACTAGCACCAGAAATGCTACCAATCATACGCAGGCAGTCCTGTGACACTCCCACAGTCATGTGATAGTGTACATATATTTAATTACATTCCAAGTACTTTTATTAATAGTTTTGTAAGGTCGGGACGTTTTTGCCTGTCTCCAGTCCTAACTGGCAGCGCATGGGAAGTGGAAGTGTTGTGCTTCGCAATCTTTTGAGTTTCATACCAGCTGTTGTGGCTTAGCAGTGCCTGAACGATCGAAAAGGAGTTTCTACCATGCTATAGCCGTATAGGCGTAGGGTACTTTAAATGCGTAGTCTGTTACCATGCATATGATCATAGATACTGTCTATGCTATGCGGATGTATGCTTTGGCTGATAGGTTCTTTTTGTAAGCCATAGTTTTGCCCTATATAAAGGCAGCTAGCAATGTCGTCAGGCGTCTAGAAGCAGTTACATGCAGCAGTACTAGTGATTACATGTATTTCATTGCCTGATCCATGAGCCCGCCAGGGCTGCTAGCGCGAGTAACTTGGTTTGTTAATTGCATTCCCAGCTGCACGTCTGTGTACGGGGCAGTTTCTTGTGCGAGTTAGATAGCATCTATCTATTGCCAGAGGGCACCGGGGGTTGGGTAGGCAGGGGGCCCTTTCCAAGCTATGGCCGAGTAGGCCTATGGCGCCTCGGCCATTTCCGGCCCATCCTAAACAATTACAACGATGCAAACAGATTAATTTACACCACGTGGCTGTAGTTGGTACCACAATTTAGCTTCGATCTTATTCTAGCGTTCGCTTGCATGTGATTATCGGTCACGCCCCATTTTAATTTGGGCACCTTCCCTCTGGTGAAACAACTCGCAAACAGCTCGTTACGAATGCATTAAAGAGCAAGCGTGCACATCAATTGCTTTTAACATAACTCTGGACGAGTTACGCAGCTGTGCCTGCATCTATGACTAGTCCCCTAAGAAGATTAAACCGCTTCTGCAGTTGCGATATGGATGGTACGGCCGGGGATCAACCGTAGCGGACTTACTTTCACGAATTCCTTTGCATTACCCCAGAATGGGCGTGGAGCTGGTCCTTTAACACCCATCTTCTTTAGAACTCCATAGGGCGCGTATGCAAATCTGTAAATAAACAACTTAACGTCAACCACATACATCTCAATGTATAGATAATTACTTGTAAATCAGAACGGCAACACTAAGAAATGAAGCGGCGGCAATGACAAGGCTCAACATCTTGACCAGCAGCGTCGAGTTTAAAAATTACTGATTGCACTGACAAATCATGTGTTATTCATGTACATTTATACAATGGAATGTACCCTTTGCACTCATGATCAGTTGTATCATAGATCTATCTATGGTTGTATTACACTTGTACACGTTGCAAATTATAATAGAATTAACACATCCATATTTGGACGTAACTTACATCCAAACGATGAATTTATTTCACCTTGTCAAATTTTAATACATGTAGTACTACAAGTTGTTATTTAATTAAAGTCAGTAGGGACCACATTCCTAGCCAGTATGGCCCTTGCTATGGCTCTAACCAGGGTGACATTTAGCCTTCTAAACATGTCACTGATCACCCTGGCTTTACGAAATGAGGAAGAGCCAAAGGCCAAACATGTGGCCAGTAGAGCAAAGGTTCCTCTTGCCTCCTCACCCCAATTGCAGTAAGTTTCTACTGCTAGAGGCACACACCTCCAGCCTAGTTCAGCACATTTAGGGTCATTGGCTGTGTGCTTTCTGTTTTCTGCAGCTTCAGCAGCAGCACCCACCTTCCTACTTGCCCCAGCTAAAATAGCAGGGGTAAGAGGAGATGTGACCGTGATGTCAAAGGCAGCCGGCTTGCCTTGTGCCCAGTCCCTCACTAGCACATCAGCTGGGCGAGTGCGATCCAGTCCTGGAGTGAGGCCACTTCCAGCTTCTAACCTTGCTGCAATGTGAGCTTGGTGGCAAAAGCTCAGGAAGACATCACGCAACCTATTGTGGCGTATAACGACATCACCACCACGCCGGCAGGTAGCTGCGTGATGGCCCAGAGGGTCCAGTGCCACACCAGGGCAAAAAGAGCACATGAAGAGCCTCTGGAAGTGTCCAAGCCCAACCACCACTTCACTGCTATCTGAAGCTCATTGGGATCTAGATGTAGCCCAAGACCTACAGAAGGCACAACTGAGAGCCAAGAGGCTGCATGGGGTGCAGATGTAGAAAGAAGACGTGCTTTGTCTGCGTCAGTTGCAGCTGCAATTACAAGCCCAAAAGAGTGGTCATCCAGCCTCTGAGACAGGATTCTCTGTGGGATTGTGGAAGCTAAAATAGACTCCACAGAGATGCCATCTGGAGGTGAGACCAAACTATTGTACCTGACAATCGACCGCACCAGGTGAGGGTTGTCAGCACTCCCCAGGCCAGAAAAACTCAATGATGCAATGTATGCCACACAGGAATGGTGTGAAATTGAGCGCAGACCAAGGCCACCATAGCTCAAGCCAAGTTGAGCCTGTTTCCAGGCTACATCAGAAATGTCAGTGGCTACACAGTGTTAAAAACACATCCTGACATCACTGTCAAAGGACTCCAGGGAGCTAAAGGCCAGGTGAAGGGGTGTTGTTCGAGCCACATGTACCATCTTGCAGAAGCCACCACACAAACGCAAGAGGATGAGAGCTACCTGAGGATCAATACTGGCGACCTCTTCCAATTTAGAAAGCAGCTTTGAGGCGATCTTGTGCCTAGAAGCAATGAACTTTGAGCAGAACAAGAAGTCACCTATGGGGGCCCCGAGTAGAGAACTCTTTATCATCACTGGGAAGGTGCTGCTCAGCTCATTACGACTATACAGCTCACGCTTGGCAAGGTTGATAAAAATACCAAAGGGAGGACCCAATTCTTGAATCAAGTGCATCGCTCTAAGTACCGGCTGCAGATTTAGTGCCAGCCAACACCCCATCATCCAGGAACCATGCATTGAAAAGCATCTGAATGCATTCTACATCCATATTGACTGCGGAGATGATTTTTTGGAGCACGAGAGCAAAAATTAAAGGGCCTAGAGGGTCCCCCTGCTGAACCCCTGATTCTGAAGACACGCGGCCCATCGGATGCCATAGTGCTGAATGTGTACCATAGCACCATAATACCCAAGGTAGGAAGGAGTTCAGAGAAGAGAGAAGCACATTCATCCAGGATGGCTTGCCTTGAGACCAAGTTGAAGGCATTCCTCATGTCTACCTTGAGCACCACGAAATCCTCATCATCCCAGTGGTCTTCAATGCACTTCCTCAGGCCATGGATGATCTTCTCTGATCCTGCATGCAGTACATGCTACTCCAAACTGAAGTGGATGGAAAAGCTCAGATGCCTTGTCCTTGATGACAGCGCACAGGCATTTCCCCGTCAACCTCCTTAATGTCTCCCCAACTGCGATGGGTCTGATGTCTGGTGGACAACCCGGCTTCACCTTATTTAGTGCAGTCAGGGAGCCCCCAGCCAGGTAGGTGGACATCTCAGTGAGAGGGTACATTCCCTGATGCCATGAGGTTGACAACATCCCGAAGTGCACTGCAAATGGATGTGGGCAAAGGGATAGTGGCAGCATCTAGCAGGTGTTGGATCCTTAAGCCTGAAGGAACTGCTGCAGTATCCTTAGGGAAGGAATGTAAAATGGCAAACATATTAAAATCAGGGCCAATAGTGGCAGGAGTGGATGGTATCAACGGAGCTACATGAGGTGGGCAACTGCATGGGGTGTTTGGATAATAATAATTGCCATGTGATATCTGTATTGGGAGCTAGTCCAGAAGGGAGAAGTAGACGGCTAGCCTTTCCAAATAGACCGGCCCTGGCCATGGAAACTGCTGATTCAATTTGTCTTTTTTCGTTTCCGTGAGATTCATGTGCCATTGGAATAGCACGTCCTTTGGCAAGGTTCCAAAGTGTGCCAAACTCGTTTTTGGACCACAAGTCACATAAGAAGTTAATCGGTGTCTGTTTGAGGTGTCTTCCTTTGCTCTTTGTTGAAGGGAGTACACATTTCGGTAGCATCATTAGCTATAGTTTTAGCCATGCGTCTTTTGAGTTGTCATTTACAACTGATATGAGGGTGCTTGCAAGAATTCTAGCAAAGGCTGGCCTTGATCTGGCCGGGACAAAATGCAGGGTGGGGCAGCGAAGCTGAAAAACCTCTTCAAGAGATGGGAGGCTGTGGCTGGTTGTGGAGGTATCTGACAAGTTGGTGGGAGGGAGTACTACATCTGGAGTGCTTGCTCTAAATCTACAGCGACTGCGATGTGAAACTGTCCTAGTATTGGACACAAGTTGATGGCAAGAAGTGCAGATAGAGAGGTTCTGATCAGTCATCCAAGAGCTAGGGACATCTCCTGGGAAAAGGCCACGTGCATGAAGTGACATATGTGAATGCCACATGGTAGGAGCTAAGAGAGCTGTGCACCCTGGAACAAGGCATCTCGTCCGAGTAGAGTGGAAGCTTGTAGGATTAAGTGTCAGAGGGGAATTGGTACTTGGTGGTCCTGGCAGCATGTTAGATATTGACAGCTGGTATTGGTCAGATGATTGCTGAAGAATAGGAACTGAAGGAGATGGAGAGAGCTGAGATTGCGCATCCGAAGATGATGAAGAGGATGCAGGTAAGTATGGAAGAAAGGGAACACTCTGCAGGGGCGTCGGAAGGGTCAAAAACTCGGTACGGCCCGGGGGAGGGGCAACCACACCCATCGTCCCGGGGAGGGTGCGGGAGGGGGGCACCCCTCCCGCCCAGCAAGGGGGTGTGGGGGAGCGCTGTAAGCTCCCCCACCGGGGTCTGGGGCTCCGCCCCAGAAGCCAACGCTTTTAGTAGAAAAACTCATGCAAAATCTGCTCTGATTGATCAGATTGCTCGTGTCGTTTGAATTTTACTGTGGCATCTTTCCAGTTCGAATACCCAGAACTAGAGAAAGTAGTGTCATTATGCCCACTCGAAACATTGCCTTCAATACGAGCATTCACACAAATGTAGCACAACACTAAGTCACGCGCTTTATCGTAGTGCAGCCAATTCCAGGTTTTAAACCGAAATGATCGCTTTTTCGGGTGTACTTGGGCAAAACTTCGTTTAGGAAAACCCTGCAATGCAATGATGGTTGATTTGGCGCTATTATTCTCTCCGTAGGCGTAGTAGTGCGCAACCCCGTGGTACTAGAGCTAGAACTCATTGATTACTGGCTATAAAAAAAGGACAAAAAAAAAATCAAGCAGCTGCAAAGCAATCAGACTTTGCGCGCATGCGTACGGAAGTCATATTATATACGTATGTACATACGTATATGTATGTTATCGATTCATTAACTTTTCATATAACCTCAATAGTTAATACATGTAGGGGGTGTGGTTGGGTGCAGTCCTTAAAATTTGGTACGGCCATGGCCGGACCGGCCCTATAGGGCGCGACGCCCTTGCTCTGTGCTGTTGCAACGTGTGAAGTTGAACAGGTATTAGAACATATGTCATGTTTTCCTGGGTCACAGCTTGTGCAAGGTCTCTTAAGCCTGACGCATATGCAGGATGTGCATTTGATGCTGGTGCCGCTGCCCTTACATGTACAACACGGCACTGTACTAGTAGTAGTAGTAATTGCAGGATGCAATATGTTTAAAGAAACCTGCTGTGTATTGGGTGGGGAAGCTTGCCGTGGTTCATCCACAACTAGTTCAATATTATCAACGAGCGAAGACGGAGACTCTGGAGTCACCGGACGACTCGAAGTCTGTGTAGTGTCCAGCTGAGCAGCTGTAATGGCGGATGCGACAGCTGCTGCGCTGAAGTTTGCGACAAAGCCCGTGGCTGAGAGACGGGTGACGGCAACGAAGGATGAGAGATCGGCTGCGATGATATTGCGACTGGCAATGGAAAGTCCAAGTTTACATTGGGACAGCATCCGTTTTTCACGAGGCGACAATTAGTACAGGCACGCTTGGCCTTAACACACGCACAAAACTTGCATCGCGCATTGGTTCCATTGCAACCGCAGCAAGGACCTCTTGGGAGTGGGCCTTGTAGGTTTAATTGGTGATCATTAGACATATCACTGCGTAGAAACTAGAAACTAAAGCTAGCCGCACAATCTCTACATCATCCTACATTGATATGAAATGATCAATAGTACTAAAATTTAGTAGAATCTGTGTTCAAAAGTTTTGATATCATAAAATATATGAGCCTTCAAAGTTGGGGCGGTGGGCGGGTGGGTGCCCTTGTGCCGGGGGCTAAATATTTTTCACCATATGTGTTTGGAAGGAGAGATTTATGTTTCTAATGAAAATATCACGGTTAGGGGTTTAATAGGATGGTTGTGAGTGTTTATTCTAAGCTTGCGTGCATGTGCTGTCCTTGCTGAGTTAAATGCATATATGGTTCTCCATTTCTTTCCTAAAACTGAATTGCGAAAATGGTGGTGGATGAGTACGACGATGACGACCTTGCGTAGGATTGTAGAGGCCGAAATACAAGCGAAACAGTACAGAAGTAGTATAAGAGGCGTATGTAACGGTAGGTTACTCGTGAGGCCAAAGATGGAATGTTATGATGGGGGTTCAGAGGGGTTCGATCGAACCCCCCTCCGGCCCGGCCTCCTCTGAGTTAAAACGGCATCAATTGCTAGTGTACTTGCAGTCCATCTCGTAGGGCAGAGGCCATCGTTTTCAAACACCTTATCAGCAAAGGGATGCTTTTATTTAACTGAGTGTTTTTGCTGTGAATAAATTTTCCTCCCCCCTGCCAACTAGTGCCAAGCCCCTGTACGTACATGTCATTAAAGCACATGAAATGTGGGGCACAAAAAGTACAACATTATTTTATATCAGTCTGAATTGTACCCTAGTCTCGTACCCAGACCCAGATTCCCACAGCTGCGGATCCACGTAGCGGTGATGTAATCCATCCGCAGCTGTGGGAATCTGGGTCTGGGTACGAGACTAATTGTGCCCAGCCGCAAACAGCAGTGAAAAGTCGAAAAGGCACTTCCATATTAAAATTAATTAACGTAATTAACAATTTTAATAACACTATACATGTAACAGATTCAAACTTTAACACGAGTTATATTTCTATTTCTGGACAAGGTGTTGAAAATTGGGCGGAACGAATTAAGAACACTATAGCGGCCAATTATTTGCTTTATAGTCGTAACATACCTTAGTCCTATGACGACTAGGAAGTCGAACCATCACCGGTTCTCTAATTAATAAATTCGGTCCATTGTTATATCACACGCGCCAACCTTATCACATGCACGCACTCGTGATCATGAACCGATCGCGATGCACGCGTATACGTCAATCAGGCAGCGCTCTAGTCTCGTACCCAGACCCAAACGTACGTAAGCATTATCGCTTACAGTCTGGTAAACAGCCTACTGTAACAAAAGTCGTTCTGGCATCATCAGTGGCGTAGCGAGGGGGGGGGGGGGGGGGGGGCAATTGCCCCCGGGCGCCGACCTAAGGGGGGCGCCAAAATGCCTAGATGTTTGCTATAAATAGCATTGCAAAGGCTTATGTTTATGCTCTTATGTTTATTGATTAGAAACAGCAAGTCCGTGCATACTGTTGATGAAATTGGGATTTTATTTTCGTATAATTGGAGCTGAATTTTGGAGCAAGAAATTAAGCAGCAGGGCGCCCCCCCCCCCCCCCCCCCCCCCCCCCCCCCCCCGGCCCGGCAAAACCTATCGATACTGATCGCTTTAACAGCGCAACGATCCTCCAATACATGTAGTGGTTGTTATAAATGTCCCAACTCACATGATGTAGTTAGATATTAAACTATTTATATGGATCGTTGAGCGGATATACCGTATATCGGTTCAATAACGTGGCGTGCAAGACTATAGGAAAATCTGGAAGCAAGTTATTTACTATTCTACCTGGTTTTAGCATGTTTCTACGCAATTATGCTATGTTTTGTGACTTTAAAAGTGCGAAAGTTGCAAAGCGGCTGGGGCTCCGCCCCAGACCCCGCTTGCAGGGGTAGGCGTGTCCCGCCACGCCATCCCTTTCCCCTCGCACCTAAATCCTGGATCCGCCCCTGACTTGGCCAAACTAAAGGGAAACTCGAGTGGGACCCCCCCCCCCCCGCCCCCCCCCCCCCCACCCCCCCCCCCCCCCCACCCCCCCCCCGTATTCGGATTTAGCCAAACGCGAGGGGTGAATGATCTTGGGCCTGGGGGGGGGGGGGGGGGGGGGGGGGGGGGGGGGGGGGCGCCATTAGTGCATTTTGCCCCCGGGCGCCCAACACCCTCGCTACGCCACTGGGCATCATGATCTGCAAAAATAAGCGTACAATCAGAATGCAGAGCACCCGTGACGTCACAATCAGGGTGCAATATGTTAATAAATTGCATGGTTATCGAAACAGTAGAGACAATGGTACTGTGTATTTCGCTTACCAAAGGTCCTAACTCGACCTAAGCGAAACGAACCAAAGGGAGGGAGTAAAAAAGGCTGAGCTACGCCTCCATACATGTACTTTCAACAAACTACAAACTGTTTTTAAGGGCGCGCATGACCCACGTTAACTGAAGTTAAACGACGGTCGTTACGTGCTGCTGCCTGGTTGTTGGCTTCCCTTACTGCCACGTTGTGTTTGACAGTATGGCGGCGAAGCTCCGCCCTTTTACTCCCTTGTTGCTATTAACTAACACCATTAATGAGACTTACACCCATTACGTCACTATTGGCGCGAAAGTGCCTAGAACGAGGCTGTTTACCAGACCCATTTCTATCCGCTACTGCGAGTGTGGGTCTGTGTACGAGACTAGCAGCGCTCAGCAGAAACCTGTAATGTATTTTCCAACACGACTATTCATCGTAACGAACTATGAACCTAACCTTTACTAAGTAACGCATTGTTAGTAAAGTGCATGTCGTATTCATCATTATCGTCGTGTATCAATATAGAAAAACCCCGCTGTGACCAGCGTGTGTATAAAACAGTAAGCCGTGCTGTATGATTTTAGTACTACTCGGTATAATCTCACTATTACTTCGCTGAAACAATGTCTGGAAACAATTACGCCTTGCGCAGCGTCTCTAGTGGACAGTACCTAGATGGCAGGGATCCTGGTATGTCGGAACCTCTACTTAGCAATGGAACAAGAGATCCACACACCGATAAGTATTTGCAGTTCACGATCTCTTCCGTCGGCTGTTCGTTGCACTCAATTCGCAGTGTGTCCAGTGGGCAATTTCTTGATGGTCGTGATAAAGGGATGTCCGATCCGTTACTCAATGGAACTCAAAATGCTACAACTAATAAATACTTGCAGTGGCGCATTACTCCTGCTGGCCACCATCATTTTTCTATTCGCAGCCATTCAAGT
Source organism: Spongilla lacustris (assembly GCA_949361645.1). Classification (NCBI taxonomy): domain Eukaryota; kingdom Metazoa; phylum Porifera; class Demospongiae; order Spongillida; family Spongillidae; genus Spongilla; species Spongilla lacustris. Next base: position 3,116,543 of record OX442426.1, read on the forward strand.
GAGCAGTATTTGGATGGAAGGGACGCTGGCTTGGAAAATCCCCTTCTAAGCAGCGGGTCAAGGGACCCGAAAACGGATCCTTACTTACAGTGGATTCTCGTCCCACTACACTTCTGCTAATAATCTGATACTACCGGGTATACTAAACTGATCGGCTGAATCATGTTATTGTAGCTTAATTGTGACGTCAATCGGATCATGCATGCATGGTGTACCAATTAGAAATATTTTTAAAAGGGTGTGGCGTTAGCAATGCCAACGTTTTTGTTCTATGTCGGCGAGGTGGATACGATTCATACGAACATTGCGTTCGCCCTCTGTCGTCATTGCGATTTTGTTCGACTTGCTTCTTCCTTGCGGCATAAATCAATAAGTATTCTTAATTAGTAATAACATCAGTGGCGTCCGCATAGGGGGGGCATTTGGGGCAGATGCCCCCCCCCCCTCCCCGCTTAATGGAGCCCCCCCCCCCCCCCCCCCCCCTGCTTTATGGCGCCCACCCCCCCCCCCCCCCCACACACACACACAGTGACACGCGCAAACGCATGCACGCGTACGCCTCGTCAATAAATTTAGCACCTTTGTTTCGTGTGAAGTTCCCGCCCGTATGACATCATTGACAAATTGATACATGCATGTAAGCTTACCGTATTACGTTGGTTTCGAATGTAATGTCGAACACGAAGCGAAAACCGAGTGGGGCTGAGAATCGAAAATGCAAGTTGCAACGTCAACTGCATTCAAGCGCAAATGGTCTGTATGTTCACCTATTGATCGTCCGGATACTCTTGCATCGGCACTAATCAGTTGTGATGAAGAGCGGTTTCCTAATATTTTTCACTTGATGAAAATTGGTTGCACACTTCCAATCACTAGTTGCACCTGCGAGAGTAGCTTTTCTACCTTACGTCGTCTGAGAAACTGGCTAAGGTCCTCCAGGGGCGGATGCAGGAATTTGGCGAGGGGGGGGTCCGACATGAATAATTGATGAGGGGGAGGGGTGCGCGCGAAGCGCGCGAAAATTTTTGTGGTGTGCATTCCTATTTTTCCACAGATTGTATATACAGGGGGATTGTATGTACGCTACGTGTATTGACACGTGTAGTACGCTAATATACATTAATTATATTCATATACAGGTTCGGGGGGGGGGGGGGGGGGGGGGGGGGGGGGTCCGGACCCCCCGGACCCCCCCCCCTGCGTCCGCCCTTGTCCTCTATGACCTGTAGACGGCTTTCTTCGTTAGCACTTATGAATATTCATTACTCACATCCAGTAAACTATGACACAGCTGTGGAGATATTTCTTGAGATCCACCCAAGAAGAATAGAATTATCCAATCTACTTATGGAGTAGGGATAGTTCATGCACAATCTAACCATTCAGTTTTTGTAATTAATTTATTTGCTCAATAAATTGTTATATGAATTTCTGCATGCCTAATTGATTAGTCAGAGCCACGCCCCCATGGCGCCCCTCTGTTTGATTAGCCCCCCCCCCCCCCCCCCCCCTTAGGGACGCCACTGAACATATACAAGGCCATAATGTGATCGTCTCCGCTCTCATCATTATAGACCACCCGCGTAATGTCCATTATTCTAATTATCGGAATGCATTTTCAATTTTTTTTGTTTGAGATGGTATCACATGCAAATGCAACGTTTCTCGCGTAGCGGTGATGTAATCCATCCGCTACTGCGAGTGTGGGTCTGGGTACGAGGCTAGTTTTGTGTACTGTGCAATTCTTAAATTTTTTACACGCCATATAATCACGAGTTTCAACCGATTAATCTTTCGCCGAATCTATGATGTACTAATGATAAAAAAGCCACATTGTCGGTGATAGTAGCTATCTATTTGTTTTGAGTTCTATCATCGTCAATGATGTTTGTGTTACTAGTATCCATTACCATAGATAGTTTATTTAGCTGTGCAAAGTAATTCAGGCTCTTTGTAATGTATGCTAGTATGATTGCTATCACAATGACATGACCATAACACTTTCTTTCAGTGCAATCATGATGGACTCTGCAATTGCGCATGCAGACGACAGCAAAGTTAATCTCTAAGGTCAGCTTGTAAAAGTCTTTGTATGTATGTGCGACCATTACGGTTGTACAAGTACTGAAGAACAGGAGCTTGTAGTAAGTACAACAGCCTTAACGCGGGTCTAGATCTACCCCGACCTTATGTTGATCGCTCAAAACATAGACTAGACTGTGAGTGGCGCAAAAATTATCCATTCCTCGTTCGTTATTCATTTGTAGTGCGCACGTGATAATGTTTCTAGAAAACGCACATCCATCATTGCATGCTATTATATTCCAAACGCATGCTCCCAATAGCTCGATCACGAGGTAAGGTTCTTACTAAGCGGTCGGATTGGTTTATTTGCGTTCCGATTTCTCCTCTTCCGTTACCTTTCTTAGATGCTGCGTATCCTTTGTTCACTGCCCAGACCGATACTTTTCGTATGCAGTGACCTGGACTAAAATACGCATCTGGCCGGCAAAAAACTGTGGTCATCGCAAGCATCGTTTAATATAGTGAGTAGTAAGTATTCGACTTCCACTTGATGACGATGCATGGGCGATGATTGATATCGTAGAAAACGTATAGGTGGTTTTGGTGTGTGGTGTCGGCGAAACGGTGCACGATATGATGTGTTGTCGGCTACGTGTTATTAATTTATAGGGTAGAATACATATTGGTGCATATGCATATGAGTACATTACAATACATGGTATTGGCATAGTTGCTACCCTTGAATTCCTTTAAGATTCAGCAATGGCACCATAAAATTATTAAAATGAGATGTACATGTAACAGTTCTGTAACAAATTTTGACCAATCAAGTTGATAAATACACACAATGAAATGTTTATATGTTGAGCCATGTCCCTCATAACATGAAGTATGGTTGTTTTTATAATGATTTCTTTGTGTGAAGGTACAGCAAATTACTAAATATTTGTATTTTAATTTATTTTTTGTACTCTCAGTAATGGTCGCGTTTGTCTTAAGCAAATCAATTAAATTTTGTTGCCATGGCATTGATGGTATCTTCACCACCATGTTCTCTGTATGGATGGTGTTCTTTTTACAATGCCACAACAGACCTAGTCCATCCTCCAGCATAGTTGGTCTCTGGTGAGGGTATCCTACCTCCTCTGACCTGGAGTATGGGTGGCACAAACAGATATTTAGCATATGAAGAAAATGTTCAACATATAAAAAGTACCTATTTTTGAATGTGTGAAGGTAACTAGACGAGGAAAATACGATCTTTTGTATCAATTGCTATGTAATTAACGAGCCTTAGAAGTCATGTGACCTATTTCTTTTTCAAGCTTATATAGCCAAGTGGCATAGACAGATATGTGCAATTAGATTTTAATAAAGATGTAAGGCTGCTGAGATGCTCCATTTGAAAGTAAAAGTTAAAGTCCGCGACACCATCGAGGAAGTAAACGTTTATGGCTTCTTAATGAATAACATTAAATTCATGCCCACAATACCGCTATGTTGTAAAACCTATCAGCTATTAACAGTATCAAAACGGACACCTTGTGCCGCGCAAAACCTTGTCAATATTTTCAAGTATATTGGGGGTACTTTTATTTTTTAATTCCAATTTGAGTATTATTTAGTACCGCATCCAAAAACCAAAATCATATTTTGATTCTACGTGTAATTGTACCTCTAATTGCAAAAAATCTCGTATATTACTTACATACTATCGGTTTGGTTTTCAAGAACAGAATCTTAACGTTTTTGCCTCATTACTGGCGCCATCTTTAGACACCTCATACCTTGTGTCAACAAAAACAACTCGCTAAAGTAACAGTGAACCAGTTTGCTCAGCGTTTCATTGTACATCCTCCGCATCCATGAGCCGTTCCTTTGTACCTTCATTCATGAATTTAATTACTAGCCACACGTGCTTAGCGTTAACGATCGTGAATAATTATGCCGTCGTTATTATTCAACTCACTGAATTTTTTGGTTAAACGAATTGGGGTACTGAAAATAATGTATCGCGCCCATTATTCGGACCCCAAACACACCAAAAATGTAAAAAAAATGGCATGTTAATTTTACTTCCTCGATGCTGTCGCGGACTTTAATACATAAATTTGGCCAACTATCATGTTCTCCACTGTTGACACAAGACAAGAGCCATTTGATTTATTGGTCTACTTTTCATGTTAGCAGTCTCTATGTCAAGAATGGGCTGTACTCAGCACTTCACTTGCTGCCATTCTGTGCAGCACAGCGCATCCAAATCCTGCCCCTCATGTCTCTGGTAAGCAAGTATGCATACATGTACATGTACATGTACATATAGATAAAACATTGTAAGAATTGTTACCATGGCATTGATGGTATCTTCACCACCATGTTCTCTGTATGGATGGTGTTCTTTTTACAATGCCACAACAGACCTAGTCCATTCTCCAGCATAGTTGGTCTCTGGTGAGGGTATCCTACCTCCTCTGACCTGGAGTATGGGTGGCACAAATACATTGTCCACTGTTTACCTTACCTGGTTCAATGTACATGTACATGTAATCTCTGCTGCAGTAACACTGTAAACTGATAAGTTGACCCTCCACTGTTATGTTTTTTTTTTTTTCTTCACCACTCTTTCATGAGTTCACTTAATATTGCCTCAGGGATAAAATAAGGTTTCATTTCAATTCCATTTACACCTGGTAACGTGTTTGTCTCTTTCAGTGTATCTGTGTTTGTGGGCGGATCTGCCATGAATATATTGTACCTCCTTACCCTTGAGCTGCTCATTCCCTTGATAAGCAGGTATGTGTACGTGTACAAAGGAACTTCCCTTAAAAATGATGATTTGCTTGAATGTTTAGCATTAATAGTACTTATACAGTCTAACAAAATGGTCATTTGGACACATGTTTGTCAACAAATTTATAACGACACCTATCTCTTGGTTTTGTTTTCAGTTTCCAGTTAGAGCAAATTGACTTAGTCCCCAAACCTCACAAATCATTTAATCATTTCTATATTGGTCAAAATGTGGGTTTCCCTGTGAGCAAGCCAAACCAGGGGTATTTGACCTACAGTTGGACTCCTTGCTTTGATTTTGTTGGAACCTCATTTTATTTTTTTCTTCCTGATATTTAAGTAACTCTGCTTAAATTTTTTTTTTTTAATGGCGAAATACACCCTTGCATAGTTATATTGATGCTCTTTTTATGTACAACCAAATCATAATATGTTACAGGTTAAATGGTTAAAATGGTTGTTTAACCCTTTAACCACTAACAAAAACACATTATACAATTATATCATCACCAACAGCCGGAAGCTAAATACGTGTGTGGACTTATTCCCTCCATTGGTGGGAAACTGTAATGTCACTGACACCTGCACTGCCATCCCCGTGAAACTCAACAGGTATGTGTACATGTATATGTAGGTGCTACATTTTATAATTACCATGTTGCCATGGCATTGATGGTATCTTCACCGCCATGTTCTCTGTATGGATGGTGTTCTTTTTACAATGCCACAACAGACCTAGTCCATCCTCCAGCATAGTTGGTCTCTGATGAGGGTATCCTACCTCCTCTGACCTGGAGTATGGGTGGCACAAATAGATATTTAACATCGCTGATATGTCCACTAATACGATGTCATCAACCACACCTGTTGAACTTATCCTTTGATTAGTTATGTCTGCTGATCACTACAGTGGGAATACAATGTAGTGATAGTTGGACGAAATAAGATTGATGTTTACTTGAATTTAAAACAATAACCACATGTAATATTGAAAATCTAACTGCACAGATGCATGGGCTATACAATTGTCATCAAGCAGACAAAAACATGGTGTATCTTGTGACTATCATGTTCTACAACTTTCGTTTTCATTGACCCCGGTCTTATCAACTACGTTTTCCTATATATATCTTCACTCAGGGTTAACAGATCAGGATCTGTAATATAAACTAAAGGCAACACATTGAAATGTATATGTTTAGTTAATGATTTTAATTCTTCAATGAATAATCAGTTGATAATATGTAAAGACCATTCTGTACAGCACATATTGCATGTCTATTTATTAACAGAGCTTAACTATAGCCAGGGTTTGTCAGATAATTGCCTAGTTTTGCTTTTCACCTCTCTTTTGAGTTTTGGATGAGAATGACTTTGTTGGATGTATAGTACTGTCCATACAGAAGTTCACACGAGTGACTTGCACTTACTAGATCAAGTTGAAGTACTAAAATGACTTGCATACCTTAACTCGAGCGAGTGGGATGCACTTTTCAGTAGACCTAGAAAATAGATTTCTGATGTGGTTCTACTGTTTACATACATGTAAGTTGCATGTAGATGTAGGTATATAAATAATAATAACTAGCCCACACCATGATAAATAAAACATCTTCCACACGTGTACTTTCAGTGACGATTACCTTTTACAGCAACAATATATTATGCTACAAATCAATTGTTGAGTGTTTCAATACACTTATTACTTTCACTCACTTATTCCCCCCTATACTCGTGCAAGTGTGAACTTGTTAGTGGACAGCTCTGCAGCTTGATTGGGTAGGATAAGGTTTCTTACAACTTGTAACATGTTTGCCTTCATTGTCAAATTTCATAAATTGTACCTTCCCTATACACAATGAGATGGAAGAGCCATTTGATTTATTGGTCTGTGTTTCTGGTTTACAGGCACATCCTCATCGTACCCAACATTCATTTGATAAGCAGGTATGTGCACATGTACATGTATATGTATATGTAGGTGCTACATTTTATAATTACCATGTTGCCATGGCATTGATGGTATCTTCACCACCATGTTCTCTGTATGGATGGTGTTCTTTTTACAATGCCACAACAGACCTAGTCCATCCTCCAGCATAGTTGGTCTCTGGTGAGGGTATCCTACCTCCTCTGACCTGGAGTATGGGTGGCACAAACAGATATTTAGCATATGAAGAAAATGTTCAACATATAAAAAGTACCTATTTTTGAATGTGTGATGGTAACTAGACGAGGAAAATACGATCTTTTGTATCAATTAGTATGTAATTAACGAGCCTTAGAAGTCATGTGACCTATTTCTTTTTCAGCTTATATAGCCAAGTGGTATAGATATGTGCAATTAGATTTTAATAAAGATGTAAGGCTACTGAGATGCTCCATTCGAAAGTAAAAGTTAATACATAAATTTGGCCAACTATCATGTTCTAGACTGTTGACACAAGACAAGAGCCATTTGATTTATTGGTCTACTTTTCATGTTTGCAGTCTCTATGTCAAGCATGGGCTGTACGGCACTTCACCTGCTGCCATTCTGTGCAGCACAGCACATCCAAATCCTGCTGCCCCTCATATCTTTGGTAAGCAAATGTACATCTAGATATTACGTTGTAAGAATTGTTGCCATGGCATTGATGGTATCTTCACCACCATGTTCTCTGTATGGATGGTGTTCTTTTTACAATGCCACAACAGACCTAGTCCATCCTCCAGCATAGTTGGTCTCTGGTGAGGGTATCCTACCTCCTCTGACCTGGAGTATGGGTGGCACAAATAGATTGTCCACCTGTTTACCTTCCCTGGTTAAATTAGTTACAATATATATGTACATGTAATCTCTGCTGCAGTAACACTGTAAACTGATAAGTTGAACCTCCACTGTTATGTTTTTTTTTTTTTCTTCACCACTCTTTCATGAGTTCATTTAATAAGGTTTCAATTCAATTCCATTTACACCTTGTAACGTGTTTGTCTCTTTCAGTGTATCTGTGTTTATGGGCGGATCTACCATGAATATATTGTACCTCCCTACCCTGGAGCTCCTCATTCCCTTGATAAGCAGGTATGTGTACGTGTACAAAAGAACGTCCCTTAAAAATGATAATTTGCTTGAGTGTTTAGCATTAATAGTACTTATACAGTCTAACAAAATGGTCATTTGGACACAACAAATTTATAACGACACCTATCTCTTGGTTTTGTTTTCAGTTTCCAGTTAGAGCAAATTGACTTAGTCCCCAAACCTCACAAATCATTTAATCATTTCTATATTGGTCAAAATGTGGGTTTCCCTGTGAGCAAGCCAAACCAGGGGTATTTGACCTACAGTTGGACTCCTTGCTTTGATTTTGTTGGAACCTCATTTTATTTTTCTGTCCTGATATGTAACTCTGCTAAAAAAAAATTTAAAAAATGGTTTACGAACTCTGCTTAAATTTTTTTTTTTAATGGCGAAATACACCCTTGCATAGTTATATTGATGCTCTTTTTATGTACAACCAAATCATAATATGTTACAGGTTAAATGGTTAAAATGGTTGTTTAACCCTTTAACCACTAACAAAAACACATTATACAATTATATCATTAACAACAGCTGGAAGCTAAGTACGTGGGTGGACTTATTCCTCCATTGGTGGGAAACTGTGTAATGTCACTGACACTTGCACTGCCATCCCCGTGGAACTCATCATACCCAACAGGTATGTGTACATGTATATGTAGGTGCTACATTTTATAATTACCATGTTGCCATGGCATTGATGGTATCTTCACCACCATGTTCTCTGTATGGATGGTGTTCTTTTTACAATGCCACAACAGACCTAGTCCATCCTCCAGCATAGTTGGTCTCTGGTGAGGGTATCCTACCTCCTCTGACCTGGAGTATGGATGGCACAAATACTGATACGCCCAATGATACATTTACCTCACCTACATTGTATTTAGCTTTAGTTGCCACTGCTGGCACATACATGTAGATGCATTCATCCACATGTACATGTACGTGCTGTTCAACTAGGCAATTAGTTTTGAAGACAACTGGATTGAGTCAGTTTAGGTTTCACAATAGTAGGGTACTTTTGTTGCCGGGGAAAAATGAAATAAAAACTAAACAGAAGTGTAAACAAGCACATAAATTCAAAGATTGATAAAATGCAAGTAGCTGAGCATTTTGTGTTAAAAGTGGCTAAGAGAAGTAGCGTTTAGAAATGTACTATTAACTTTGTCTTGTAGGGATAGGAGTAAGTTTCATGTGATTAGATGATTGAGATAACTAAACTTGACTTACATGATGCTTAGGGCTGCCAACTCCTTGATCGAGTGGCTTTCTAAGGGGCATGAGGCTGAAGGAAGAATTAATATTGGTTGTATCAATGATGAGTGAGAAGTATAACTTTCATTCCTAGAATTGTTTTATAACTAAATAAAATTACGCCATTAATGTGACACCTGGCAAGTTATTTGCAGTCAAATGTCGCGCTTTGAGTGTGCAGTGGAGAACATGATAGTTTGCCAAATAATTTTTCAAATTTCAAATGGAGTATCTATCTCAGTAGCCTTACATCTTTATTAAAATCTAAATGCCTATATACATGTAAAATGAAATAGGTCACATGACTTCTAATACTCGTAGTTTTCGCCTGGTTCTGAAAAGAACCATTTCCATCAACACAGGCAACACCCTCAGCCAATCGAATAACCAGAAATAACCGACCAATGCAGTGTTTTAAAATTATGGTCATAGTATAATTAATCAAAATTATTTGAAATGGCAACACTACCAAGCCACTGATGTTATATTTTAAGATCATGTTTTGTATGGTTTTGTATCACAATAAGCTCATAATGTAGTCATATGATTACCTGCAATTCCTGCAAGGTATCAAAAGTGCATGGGAAATGTCGATCCTAGCACTTTAGACCCTAAAACGGCGCTTTTCTGTGAATAACGGCACAATTCTGGCAAGCCATTGCTGTAGGATGGGGCATCTGTATCAATAACATTGAAGTCAACGTACTTCCAAATCCAGCCTCGATCCTGAGTCACCAACTTGTGTTTCTGCCGCTCTAACAATTGGATCTCTGACAACCTGTGCGGCAATATCTCCAATGCAATCTCTGATCTCATTATGTCTCTGGATAACTAGGCCACCAACCTTACAGTCAAGAGCAAAGGCAGCTAGATTATGACCCTTCCTAAGTGTTGAAAACATTTTCCCCTGCCGTTTAACATAAAATGTTCAACATATAAAAAGTACCTATTTTTCAATATGCGAAGGTAACTAAAATATGATCTGTTTAAAAAGTATCAATTCATTCAACTACTATAGGAACACAGCTGAGTTCAAAATTGCAGATAAACAAAACAAACGAGCTTCCTTTTTCGCTTTCAAAGGACAATTCCAGTCACAATTTTCATCGCATTATTAGATCATCATTTTTTTGGTACACGTGTACATTAAATGTTCAAGTACCTAGTAAGGCTGAAAGGTTGCTTACGTACATGTAGGTCCTTTAGTTACAAACCCAGTTTCCTTGAGATCCAAACTCGACAAGCAAATTTGTTTTGGAGAGGGGTCATAATCTACGAGCCTTAGAAGTCATGTGACCTATTTCTTTCTCAAGCTTATTAGCCGAGTGGTATAGGCACAGATATGTGCAATTAGATTTTAATAAAGATGTAAGGCTACTCGAAAGTAAAAGTTCATTAAAAAAAATATTTGTCTACCATTTGATTTGTTGGCCTACTTTTCATGTTTGCAGTCTCTATGTTGTACTCATCAAAGACACTTCACCTACTGCCATTCTGTGGAGCACAGCATATCCAAATCCTGCCCCTCATGTCTTTGGTAAGCAAGTACATGTATGCATAGATGTACATTACATGATATTTTATTATAAGAATTGTTGCCATGGCATTGATGGTATCTTCACCACCATGTTCTCTGTATGGATGGTGTTCTTTTTACAATGCCACAACAGACCTAGTCCATCCTCCAGCATAGTTGGTCTCTGGTGAGGGTATCCTACCTCCTCTGACCTGGAGTATGGGTGGCACAAATAGATTGTGTAAAAACCTCACAGGGGTGAGGGGGCAAGTAGGATGGCTATGTATTTTTAGTCTGGGCTGACTTAATGATAAGAAGTAGCCTGTAGGATTGGATCCAGGAATCATGTAAGAAAGTGGAGTGGCAGTTGTTTTGAGCTTTATTTGATATGAGCAAAATGTCGATGCCTAGTACATGTAACGCAGCATGTGAGTATACATGTACATGTATATCTATGTGATATAATGAACAAAATGGGGGTGGCCTATCCCATTGAGGCCTAGAGAAATTTTTACCCAAACCATCTAAAACAAAGAATGCAACAATTTTAAAAGTGCAGATAGTTAGTTAAGAAAAAGTAAAGCATTTCAATGAGATCTGCTGGATGTAACTCTCATATATAAGATTGGCTGTCATGTTTCTTCAGTCTGCAGTAGCACACAAATCTATAGAGTTATATGCTCTGCAGCAATGATGACATCTGTAATGTAATGTACATGTAACATATTCAGTACAAGCTGTCTAAGATATTAATGTTTAATCTCCCGCAATCCTTATTTAAGAATGCCAATCCTTAAATAAGGATGATGACCACTTACTAAAGAATGTTGCACACTAGTTGCTTTATTTTAGATTAGTGATTAACTAGATTCAAGATCATGCAGATCAGTGTTACTGCCACAGGTTTGGCTTACTTTTTAAAAAACAGTATTATGGTCTCAATACAGCGAAACTTCCATTTGCCATTAGCGATATACATGTAGTAGTGAGCAAATTATATAGAACTAGAAAGCACACTGTTCGATGGAGCCGCGGCAGAACAACCACATGTACGTCCATGCTGGCGTTTGAGCAGAAGCGAGCATCTACATCAGTACACGTCATTATACAAATGCATATTCCAAACTTGATATGAAGTGTTATGATGTAAGAATGCATAACCTATTAACCACAAGTTATTTCTTCAATGAATCAAGGTTGTGAGTATAGCTGGAGCGAATAACTATCAGAGAAATCAAGAGTTTTAATACCATTATGGTGTCAATTCTTACATAAGGATATGCCAGTGCCTCCCTGTTCTAACACATAGACATTGATCATATTGACATCATTTAAAGTTTGTTGAGGAGGCTTTTTTATCTACATGCAATTTGTTTGGATGGCAAAAACATGCAATGTTAAAGACTATCCTGATAATGACATTCGTAAATAAGGTATTTTCCCTGGAGATTAAACATTAAAGTGTGTAAGTTAGTCTACATGTACATTGAATTTTAATTGTCTCTAGATATGGAGCAGAAATACAAGGATTGGTGTATGAGTACTTGCTAGTTGTATTTCTATTTGTACTTTTGTCCTGAATATTGGGTGTTGCCTCAGTGTCAAATCCTTTTCACACCTTGCATCATGAAGACAAATATCACCCCTTGAGTTGATCAAATACTCCTCTTCGTTTCAGCACATCCACCATGAATGGGCTGGACCACTCCACCTACTCCCATCTCTGTGAGGACATCTGCCAGGTGTGTGGAGCACAGCACATCCAAATCCTGCTGCCCCTCATGTCTTTGGTAAGCAAATGTACATCTACACTGTAGATATTACGTTGTAAGAATTGTTGCCATGGCATTGATGGTATCTTCACCACCATGTTCTCTGTATGGATGGTGTTCTTTTTACAATGCCACAACAGACCTAGTCCATCCTCCAGCATAGTTGGTCTCTGGTGAGGGTATCCTACCTCCTCTGACCTGGAGTATGGGTGGCACAAATAGATATTTTACACCAATCTATTGATGTCATCGCCCACACCTGTTTAACGTACAGTGCCATTCACCCACAAGTTCACACGTGCACGCGAGTGCAATTTGTGAGCACAGGGTCTTCTACATGAGTGCTGTCACTCAAATACAGATTTACGGTATAGCTACATGTACAGATGATTACGTTAGTTTCAAGCTATTGATTGTAAATGTTTTTGGACCAGCTGTTTTGCTTTGAGTTAAGGCAATTGAGTCATTGTAGCACTCAATCAAGCCACGTGTGGGTGGATGGCACTATACCCTTTGATTAGTTCTGATGGCTGAACAGTATACTGCATGCGAACTCATGCATGTCTCGCACATTGAAATAATTGTGCGCAAGCTGAGCAAAAAAAAAATCCATGGGAAAGTGTCCGGCAGAATTACCCTTGTGGGGGTTATAATTTTATCGTGAATTATATGAAACCACATTCCTTTGAATTAATTTTTCAAACACTCGTTTTTACGCCATTTCTTTCTGCAATTAGATTGTGGAACCGTTACTTTTTTTTGCTGCAGTGAATATGGAGTGGGTTAGAATTCTAATATGTTAAAAGTGCAGGTACATACACAACTTTAGCTAAGAAAATGTGTATCTCACAAAAGTCTCTTGCATGACTTGCGTGTAAAATTAGCCTGTTTTATTTATTCAATTTTTTGACGTATCATAACCATTTTATAGAGGTACCACAGTCATGTTTGTACATTGTGGGGTATGTGAAATAAAGTTGTTTTGCGTTCTGCCATTTACAAATGTAAGTATTCTACATGTACCTACAAATGTATGTTTGGCTGTTTTGCCACGTATACATGTACATGTAAGTCCTTCCCTGTTTGGGCTGAAGCTTTGAAAGTGTATGCTTTGGCTCTGGTTATTTGGTACGTTCTCAATCTATGACACATGTTACGTACTGTGGGTACAGCTGACGGTCTTAGGTTTCAGGAACATAGCAAAACAGCCAAACTGCTGAAACAACAGAATGCAACCGAATAGAAAAAAAACTTTGTTTTGTGTACCCCGTGATGTACATATTACCTTTCATTACTTAGCCTAGGACATTAATTTAGACATTAAACATAAAAGAAAAAGAAAGAAATGTACATGTACAACTATTGTCTCATTATTCATTACCACTCTTTAGAATAAGATTACTAAATGTCACCTTATTGTATAAATAAAATAAGGTTTCAGTGGCATTATTAACATCTTTTCCTTGCAGTCAAATGTCATGCCTTGAGTTCAGACCTTCCTAAAACATGCACAGAATAATAATCTTAAACTTATTTGTGTTCAAGATTATTGCATACAATTTAGGTGGCTACTTTGTGCACATTTTCTTCTAATATTCTAAATATAGAATATAAAAAAACATCTGGGCTGGACAATTCTATAGAGGGTTTTGTGTCTCGGCTTTCAAAGGAAAATGCATTACAGTTATGAAGTAGTGGCTTCTTAATGCACACTTGAGTTACAATAGAGAATTATGTTACATAGCCTACTAATTGTACATAAGGTTTGAAAAATATTTTGGAGTTTGTGCGCTCTTGCGAATTGATAATTACCTAGTCTAGCGTTCAAACACACCATACAGAATAATTAGCTGATATATAGTTGCTACGCATACTTTGTCCTGTTTTGATAGTCACAGTTAGATATTGTTTTGGCCTTTTTATATACACAGTGATATGGAGCTAAGGACATGCAGAATGGGCGCAGAGCAATTGAAGGAGAGGATGAGGAAGGAGGGAGAAGGTCAATCACAACACAACGAGGTCAAAGAGATGCTGGCCACATGTACTTCTGTACAACTATTATTAATATTCTTACATGTATTATCAGTCATGTATTTTATTTGCATCACAACACATTGTTACTAGGGCCAGGGAGAGGTTAATGGAAATGTCAATCTATAAAAATCGATACTGGAGGAGTTTGTTTCTCTTTCATTATACCATGCTAAGTAGATTTTTTACATATGCTTATATGACTTGGGGAAGCGAACTGATTATTTCAGTGCGTTTTTTAAATTTTACGTTGTTCCTCATGTTCTTTGGAAGAGTGAACCATTGCAGCAATATGAACCAACCTTTTAATATAACCAAAAAAATTGGATACCCATCCATCCTTTCATGTCAGATGTAAAGGAAGACCCACTAATATTGATGACTTACCTTTTATGCTTCAATCATATACTACAATACTAGGATTCCAGGAAGCTGACTGCATGAGCCCTGTCTTTGCGGCTTCATTTAGCAGCTACTTCGCATCACCCAAATGTTTTTTCCCATTCCAAACAGCCCTCTTTACGTGTGCAGAAATGCCGTTGAAAGCTCCTTTGCTGCAATTTTCTCTTCTGCATGGCTCACCTATGAGGACAAGTAGTAAAATTACATATTAAGAACGACCTTCAATAAAAAGAAAGGGCTTCGTGTAGATTACTTTAGAAAAGTACGTTAAAAAACCGTTTGTGTACCCGGATGTGACATCCGGCCGTTGTGATTATATTTGCGGCCGCGGGGGCGTTTGTACATGTGCGTCGTGCACCGCATGTTCAACGTTAAACATACATGTATACGTATAGGATCGGATGACGGATTTATTTATTGATTGCAATTTCCGCGCTGC
The DNA here is from genome assembly GCA_949361645.1 of Spongilla lacustris. Lineage (NCBI taxonomy): Eukaryota > Metazoa > Porifera > Demospongiae > Spongillida > Spongillidae > Spongilla > Spongilla lacustris. The sequence continues at coordinate 3,131,839 of OX442426.1, forward strand.
GCAAATTATATAAGCTCGCTGCTGTGATTTGTTCCTGCATTATAATATATCAGTAGCTTTGAAATGCTGGACCTAATATGCAGGGTAAGCTACTTCTTCGCGGGTAATGTTAAACATGTAGAAGAGTTTGTGCGCGAAGCTAAATTTGCCGCACAGCAGCCACCTGCATGCCATTGCTTGCTAACATCCCATAGTAAGCTTATTGCTGTTGAGCTGAGTGCGATCCGTATGCATGTCCATTTGCGATCCGCAGTAGACGTGGCTAAGAATTGCACGGGTACGAGTTGGGGGGGGGGGGGGGGGAGTGTAGTTTCTCGTGTGTCAGGGGCAACACGATGATCGATTTATCACCTTTCGCTCGGGGGGAGGAGGGTTACACTGAATCGTGTAATGGAAATGATACTTGTCGTCACTCGTGCAGGCTTTGCTGGTGCTTCTGTCAGCTGCTCAAGTCATGTGCCAGGCGCCGGCAGACACTAACTGCAAAGTTGATTCCAAAATTCCAAACATATTGACACTGATGGATTCGAATGGTTACAACAATCTGCTTGGAGAGGTTTGGACAGCTACTAATGGCGACAGCAGCAGTACAACGGTATGTTAGATGATGTACCTCAAAATTATTGTTAATTCTTAATATTTTAATAGTGGGCGCCGGGGACTGGTGGTAACTGCCAGAGGACTTTGCAAGTGTGCGAGGCGAGGACTATGTTTTTTAAGGCCAACAACTGGCTCTTCACACAATACATTCCAAGACCACAACTGGAGTACGATATAACAATTTACATCAATGTTACACTGCGAATGACGACCTCGTGTTCGTCACAACCCATGGCCAACTGCCCAAGGTTCTTACTTGTGTACAATTACATTTCTAATCAGCAACAAGATGTCAGTGTGTATACAAATTCTTCAAAGTACACGCTGCTAGGGAACATCACAAGCAGTAGCTCAAATTCTCCTCCCATTACCACCACTCTCAACTTCACACTAAAAGCTGGTGACAGTGGTTTATATCTGGGCTTTAGGGACCAGGGCAGTTGCACAATGCTGAACAGAGTATATGTATACAACTACCAGTGCCCCCAAAAACAAATTGGACTTGTGGATTTACCTTTGACAGCTGCTCCTATTGTGAAGAACTCTCCAATGGCCATTCTTGCGTCGTGTGTGGCAGGAGGCATCAACACAACATCCCTCAGCCTTCAGTGCAGCAGTGGTGGAGTCTGGAGCGGAAGCTCCACTTGCATTTGCAGAGCAGCGGACGGTTACAGAAACGTTGCAAATAGGTGTGAAGGCTGTGGTGCTGGATTGTGGCTGGACTCCACCAGCATCACATGTAGTGCTTGTCCTGCCAACACTATGAGCAGCATGCCTGTAACATCTGTGTGCCCCTGCAATCAAGGGTTTTTTAGAGCATTCGACAACCTCCCAAGTGACAACTGTGCTGGTGAGTCTGAATGTGGTACCAATGATAGCAGCATGCTGTTTTATTGGTAGTACTTTATTCACCCTCCTACAGCTCCACCTCATGCTGCCAGCAACGTTCAGGTCACTCAAATCACTGTTGACTCCATAACTGTTCAGTGGGACTACATTCCTGACCTCAGTGAGAGATCGGACTACTACTTTGCACTGCAGTACAAAGATGGAGATATGACACAGTACATCAAGGCTGCAAATATCACAGCTTTGACATACACAATTCATAATCTTAGTCCCTACACTATTTACGAGATGCAACTTATCACTAGTAACGGAGTTAGTGATCAGGACACAGCAAATGTATTTTTTAGGACAGTGACATTTTCATGCAAAACTGCCGAAGGAGGTAACCTGTTAGTGTGTATTCCTAGTAACGATAAACATTTCATCTCGTTCTTGCTCATATTTTAGTTCCTGGCATAATAGATGACATCACTATCAGTAGTCGAAATGTAATATGGCAGCCACCTGCACAGTCTGGTGGTGATATCACTGGGTACGAACTTCTGGTGCTTAGGGGCTCACAAATGACAAACAAAAGTGTGGAAGGAAATTTTTATTATGTGCGGGATGCTGATATACCGAATGGAAATGGAACCATTTTTGTTCAAGTAAGCCCTGTTGCATTTAATAAATACTAAAGGAAAATAGCAGTGTGACACTAATTTTTTTTTCATAATTTGTAGGTGCGTGCAATAAATCTTGCTGGCTCTGGTGAGTGGAGTGCAAAGCACATTCTTGGGAGCTGTAAGTTACATGTACATGTATATCAGAAAGGATAAATTCATACCCCTCGTTTTTAGCCTGTATTGAGGCCCCACCTGTGACTCTACCAAGCCATCTAGCACTCCAATCATCAGAGTCATGTGTCATGTGGCCTATACCAGAAGGGGAGGTTACCCAGTACAATATCCTGTACAACAATACAATCATAACACTGAACTACACCACAAACTGGCATTGCTTTGTATTGAACCAAATTCAAGACACAATCACCGTGCAGGTATGTGCGTCCAGCCTTAATGATCAGCCTCCATTGCATGACTCACTAGTGGGCAAGGATTTGTTACTACAAAATTCCATGCAAGGACTTGCTTGACATGCAACTCCATTGATCTGTGTTGTATTTTTGCCTACTCCCCATTGCAGGTCAGAGCAGTCAATTCTGCAGGAACTGGACCTTATTCGTCAGTGGACCTAAAAGTAAAGAATGGATTGCTTAATTTTAATCAATCGCTTTAACTATATTTTTTGTACTTAGAACGTACTATTTCATTGTCAAAAGCCCCATGTATCCAGCAAACGAACCAGTGAGCCAACTCTAGCATCCCCACATGCAGGTAGGTGTCAGCTAGGTGATACTCATGATGCATAATTATCGTGTTATCTACTATTTGGAATGTTATTCCTTGCCCTCCACAGTACGCATTTACAATTTTTCACTTTTACCATTGCAGGATGATGTGAACTGTGGGACAGCTTATGTATTGTGCATCTATATGTTTTGTAGCAAATCTACTGTATATGTGCTTATTGTTCATGTATTTGAAAAGTATTACATGGTTTTTGTTTTAAATTGATCATTATATATTTCGAGGCTTGGGTCAACAGTACAGTAAAGTCTTTGCACTGGGTTTATAAGAAACATACTTTTGTACATTGAGCAGTGTCAAACATTCATATAAAACATACAATCATATTTTAATAATTAAATTTATTGGCTATGGCCACGGTCAACATCGACTGTCTTCTGCCTACAAAGGTGTTGGTGCGACGACGATGCAGCAGCGAACAGTCCGTCAGGGAACTTAAGGAAGCACTATGGAAGACTGCTGAATTTGTTAGCCTCAAGGCACCCGATATGTACACCATTGTCTTCGTTAACCAGAAGGCTGAACAACAGCGGTGTACGGACGAGTCACAAAGGATATGCGACCTTCAAATGTTCACTCCCTTGCTGAAGATTGAGGATAAAATGGAGGGACTTGAGGCTACCGAGCTGGCCAAAGGCATAAGCCAACTGATAGGAGTTAGGGCAAAGGACTGCAGGGACCAAGGAGCTGCCATTGGACAAGAGCTGAACGAGTACCGGACTAAAATGGCTGCCAGGTGTCAGAAGGTCATTGAGGAGAGGAACAACTTTTCTTGGGATGAAAGGGTGCACTATGCAGCTCCTCCAGACCTTGAAGGTCTGGGCACCTGCACTCCAGCTGGCCTTAAGGACTATAAAGAATTCAGTGTCTCTGTGTGGGTTTCAGTTTCTGATCAACCCCCTCAGAAGTTCCAGGTAGCAGCTCTCAGTACTGACACTGCTGCTGGCCTAATAGGAAAGGTTCTACACTGCTGCCCATGCACAGGTGACAAAGAGTTGCTAGGTGATGATTTTGTTTTGAAGGTAAGGTTTAAATGGTTCAGTGTTTATATTTTTAAAAAGGCTATGTATTATTTTTCACAATGAATTGAACTTTGTGTTTTCTTTCATTCTGACTATCTCCCAACAAAAAAAAAAAAGAAATAATTTTTTTAAATGATCGTGGTGCACAGTGCACAGTTATGGTTGCCCTCTTGTCATGTACAATGTTGTTTTGATGTGTCTATGTGTGTACATGTTATGTGTGACCTATGGCATCAATAGCAACCACAAGTCAGAATCGCATAAATATATTCAGACAGTTTCATATATTGTAAAATAAATTCCCATGTTAAAAATAAATAAAAAGATTTCTGAATCATCGTTGAACTGGGAATGGCATGTAGAGGCATTAATTAGAGTACTCCTAAAGTAGTAACATTGTGTTGTAATATGAGTGCAACTTGCAATTTTAAAAGTGAATCATCCATCTTCCAAATGATGGTCATAGTGTTCAACAGAAAACAAAGGTTAAACATGATGATAGCAACTAGGAAGTAGCCTTACTTAGGCACAGCTTTGTGACAGTGTTAGTACATCTTGATGCTTGTTTCCATGAGAACAATTAACACCAGTCTGGAAGGGATATTAGATTTAGTGCCTCCCAGCCACAACAGTGATGGCACAGATGTCAGCAGGTTCTCTGAACATTCGTTCTTTGCAACAGAATTAATAAAAGCATACTTGTACAACACAAGGCTAAGGGTTTGTGGAGGGATACGCATTTTGTGAGGTCATGCATCAACTTGTTAGACAGGGGGATATCAAAGAACAATATTTTATACCCACTCCCCCCTTCATTCCCCATCCCTTCCCCCTCCCTTCCCCCTCCCTTCCCCCTCCCTTCCCCCTCCCTTCCCCCTCCCTTCCCCCTCCCTTCCCCCTCCCTTCACACTTCCTTCCCCCTCCCTTCACACTTCCTTCTCCCTCCTTTCTCCCCTCTTTGGTTCTTCAGATATGTGGATTGGAAGAATACTTAACAGGCAACTATCCTCTTAGTCATTATTCAGTAAGTGTAATTTCACCACATCTGTTGACACGTTTAAGCTCTGCTGCTGTATGTTTGTCCAATAGTATTTTAGCAGGACCTTGACCAGGCACAAGGTACCCATTCTCATCTTGAGGCCCAAGTCAGCAGTTCTGTTGCCATGTCTCCCGGAGCAATTCATAGCTCCCACTACATCAAAGGACTGGAGTACCAGGAGGAGTAAAAGTGTGTAAGCGTGTGTGTGCTCCTGGTGGCGACGAGGCTTCATGTGTGTACTATAGTCATGACCTCCTACAAGTACTCTGCTTACACCTCTATGCTAATGTAGCTCTTAGTGTGTTGTGGGTAGCGTATTTATGGTGATCTGCAGCGTTGGATTATTGCAATATATCACTGGATACAGACGCCCCACGGAAAATCGTGGTCAGGGATACACTCACATACAGCAATGAGCGTGCCCTAAAAGACACCTTACTGCGATGCTAATACACACTGTAGTGTATGTGGTCCATGCATACGTGTATCTTGAAGTGTGTTTCATGAGATTTGAAGCACGGTACATGTAAATGGGATGTGAAGCATGCACACGGTGTATTTCAGATGCTTACTTTATTAATTTTCATCCATTTATCCCTTTCCAGTGCACACCAGGGACACATGGGGGATCACAGAGAATCTGAGGATAAGAGTGGTGAATGCTTGTAGGCTGGCAGTACCCATGGATACCTTGGTATGTGAGGCCCCCCTCCCCGCCCCCCACCTCACAGCAGTACTTCCTCATCAGGTTGAAGCACACGTGGCTTTGTACTGTGGCCATATGTTGCTCTGCGCCCCACAATCCACCCGTCCAGTGTGTGCGGACATCAAGTGCAGTGCCTCTGTGTGGAGCTGGGATGAGGTGATGGAACTGGGCATCAGTGTGAGCGACCTGCCCTGTGGTGCACGGGTGTGCCTGGAGCTGCATGCAGTGAGGGGCGAAGCTGCAGGAGGGAACAAGGTGTGTTGTGTACAACTGCTGGTATATTGTATCTGATTTATTTATATATTGGATGTATGGTTTACACAATGTGTGGACCCTTGCCATGGTAGATGATTGCCATGGTAATTAGTTTGCAAATCTACAATTTTTCTCTGGCCCAATAATGTGTTTTAGAACTTCGTTTTCATGCCATTAGCCTTAGAAAGACAGCACAAACTCTACGAGCACATTGAAGAGCTGGCTGTGGTTTGTGGCTGACAGAGGAAATAGCAATTTCCATAGCAATTATCTGTCATGGAAAGGTGTCCCCTGTAACATGTACCCATATGGTTAGTCAAACCCCTAAGTACATGTGACTTTGAGCCAGGGTTAAATCGGATAGTTTTAATTACTTCCTAGGAGTTATCTACATCTACATGTACATGTATGCCATGTACATGTATGTACATGTACATGTAAGTGTGCGAATCACACACGTGTACATATGCATATGTACGTGTACATTGTACATGTGCTTTATTAATGGAATGAACTGTCTATGCATGGTAGTATGCATGTAGACTGTTACGTAAATATGTAGCATGTGAAGTGATGTGTTATTGGAAGATGTGGGTAAAGATACCAGAGCACCTTTGAACTCTACATTGCTTACATAATGAACACTACTAACCATGTGTGTTATTGATCGTTTGCAAGTGCAAGTTGTGCATGAATTTCAGTTGATGCAACGTAGGGTATACATAAGGTAGGAGCATGCAAATAGTGTGGTACATCTGCTTGAGTTGTCACTAAAAGGTAATACTGTTTCGGGTTTTTGATAAGTGATTGGGAGGACTGGAATTTGGTATAGTTTTAAAGATCATTTCATCTACACGTACATCATTCATAATTTCAGTTGTAGGATGAGTGTGGTGTACGATGAGTGTGGTGTACACATATTACCAATACATGCATGTGCATACATGACCAACCGATCCATTACATGTACATGTATGTACTTGTATTCGCTTCTGAAGTTATGCTCTGCATTGGCCTGGGTCAACCAACCTCTGTTTGACTACAAGAACCTCCTACGTACGGGAACTGTCACACTTTCCTGCTGGCCATTTGACCCAGAGGATCCGACCAATGAGAATCTTAGATATGGATATCATGGTTAGTACAATGTGCATGTACATGTCTGCATACGTGATGGTGTGTGGGGTACTTCTGCAGTCATGTTCATTTTACATATTGGTACACCTGATATTGTGTGTACGTTGTGTGTCAAATGAATATCAACCAATTGTAATGATGTATAATTTCATACTGAAGGCATAGATTTTCTTTCTGCATGTTGGAATGTAACCATAGCAACCAATGGTTAAGTTCCAAACATTTTGCCGTTACGCTCGATACATCATCACACTCTAGCTGCCACCTGTTATTACATAGAGCGGCCATTAACATACATTCCAGCAATACTACCTTAATTGTGTGGCCAGTAACAATAAAACATCATCTACCCTTATCAGTGTGTGAGAAAACATAAGCAGGGAAGAACATAAAGTTATAATAAACATAAACATTGTTTAATTTAGGCTGCCAATGGATAAGAGACTAATTTTATGTCACCTCAGATGTTATAAGGGTCACCTCTAGTCTACAGTAGACTGGGTGACATAGTCACATGTAGGTTGATAGTTTTATCAAAACCTCTCATCCAACCTCAGCATGTAGTTACATGTACATGTACATGTACATGTAGGTATGTACATGTGTATTAATAACAGATGGCAGCATCCGTGTACATGTATTTGTGTGTGACTGTGTGTGTATTTGTGTGTGTGACTGTGTGTGTTTGTGTGTGTGTGTGTGTGTGTGTGTGTGTGTGTGTGTATGTGTGTGTGTGTGTGTGTGTGTGATGGATTTAGACCCTTTGTGGTACGTTTTGTTTGGTCTAGCGTATGTACTTCTGCAGTACAGCCCCTGGGACATCTAATGTGATTGGAAAGGACCTAGTCATCTGGCAATTTTGAGTATAGAAGTACATATATAATATAACCAAGGTTGTTAGTTTATGTTTTCTCACATTAGTGCACACAATGTTTGTAGTAGTGAGGTATAGCAGTACAGTGTGTAATGTAAGATGAATAATTTTTAGTGGCTCTATCAAACCTCTTCATCTTCATTGCCTGTAGAGCTTATGTGTATTAATATACATGTACATGTATTCATGAATTAGAAAATACACAACATGTGTACCAGCTTGACCATGTTTTCATACATGTAAACCCCTAAAACCTTCTTTGGCATGTACATGTGCTCAAGCCTTTTCCCTCATTGATGATGTAGGTACTGTGATGGTGAACCCAAATGTGAAAGATGCCCCTTCAATCATGATCCAATACACAGAGTATCCTGAAGGTGTCGTGGCATATCCTGACATGGCCAAGGTCCTTGAACTTGGCAGAAGTATGTCAACAGTTAAGTGATACTCACAAATGTGCTTGGGAGCTTGTACATGTATGTGTCAATATGCACACATCACTTCACACGGCATCCACTCACCTTGTATACTCACATGTTCTTGTGTGAACTGCATCCATAGTAACCTCTAAATGTATTTATTAGATGCACCCTGTAGATACAAATGCATAGCATGGTGTAATGTCTACAAGTACTCAGCTCCTTATTTCACACGTTCTGGAATCAATACAAGCACTGGCAAATGTTATAGCAGAAACCTGTATATGTGTGCAGTGTAACTCACACTGACTGTTTATTGCAATGTCTACATGTGTGTGTATGGCTCTTAAATGCGTTCACCACCATGATGAATTGCATTCACTTACACACCACTCTCATCACACACCACTCATAACTCACACACCACTCTGAATCACTCACACATAACTCTATCAACTCACACACCACTCACCAACTCATCACATGCAGTGCATAGACCATCCTTGTCCTACTTGCAATGAGGCTTTGGAGTTAGATTCTATTGTGTCTCGGCCTTGGGTCACTGGATTGAATGATAGTGAAAAGGACCTCATATGGAGATTCAGGCAGGTGACCATATATGTGGAGTACATAACACAAGGATGTATAGACCACATTATTGGACCACATTCTGTTGGGTAAACATTGGACACATCAGTGGCATAAAAGCCATACATGTATGGGCATAGTGGCCAAATGGGGACCTTATGGTCCAATTTTTACTTTTGTTCACATGCACTGGACATGTGCTAGACATGGCTTCAGCTGTACAGGTCAGATGTACAAGCTTTGCTGTATTGAAATTTAAGTAAGCCTTTGTCCCAGACCTCTAGCTGTGCATAGAAGTGCATTAATTAATAGCTTAATGAGCTCATCTAGTTCAGCTATTGATGGTGTGTATTGTGCAGCTTCACTTTATTTCATGTTACACCATTATATACTGCCATTTGAAAAGCCACCAGTTGTCAAAACAAACATCTTCATGGTTCTTTATACATGCATGTACATATGTACATTTAGTAGAATACCTGTCTGAACATTGCTAGCAGTTGTGCACTTGCACGTGCACAATGTAAAGGAAAATCTCTCCAACTCAATTTTTTATTGGTTTGTATATTTTCTGCCTTCATAGGCAGAAACTGTATCATATTTCACGGAACACCTGGTGGGGTGTAGTCAGTCACGCTGCACTCCAGCCAGTGTGGAATGGCGGTAACCCATCCAGGGTGATAGGTTGTGTGCTGTTTACAGAACACACCTCGTTGTCAAAGGATTGTCCATGTTAGCACATGTCTGCGTGTCGTTTGAAGTGCCACTGCCTCGCTCTGCCTGAAATGACATAGCCAATTAGTAGTGCCTTTGATGTCTCCCTTCAGCACGTATATAATGGTCAGTTTGAATTACAGTGTAGTATCACACTGCACTGTGGTCCTTACCTCATTGTGCTGCAGCTATAACCCAATACACTGCACTTCATCAGGGATGACCACCCCAAGTGTTCTAGTTTAATTCAATTCAGACAGATCGCACCTCTTTGATATGAATCACTGGGTAAAGAATGGAGGTGACTTTCCACCCTCCATTTCAGAGAACATCAGGTTAATCAAATTCACTATGTGTTACTTAAAGTGGCATGTGCAAGACTTAGATTCACATGCAGGCAGTAACACTTATTGGTGTATGTGGTGAGGTGTACATTGTAGCTTTGTTAGGGCTGCCACAGGTGGCCACAACACCTGTGGAACTAATATGACACTATTACATATGGGTCAACAGCTGCAACCTCTCCCCCTCCTCCCTCCCCCTATCCTACTGCCCTCAGATCATGAGGTGACACTTATTCTGGTTCTTATTGCTCTACTCCCACATACAGACTGTACCCACATGCGCATCTTATGATAAAGCAACATTTGCTATCAGGTGTACCACTGAGGCAATTGAATTAGGTGTACAATTACAATTGAGTTACATGTAGCTCTGTGCAGTCAATATGCACCTGGTCTACTGTTCGTAATAAACAGCTGTTAAACGGTAGGCATGTGTATTTGCAGTCACATGTACAATGTACATGTTTACTGCCATACATGTCCAGGAACCCACATACATACATGTACTGTATACATGTATATACATGTATTCATGTCCACATGTGCATGTACTACATCTAAGATGGTTATATGTATTGTGTTATTAACATTATGCAGGTGTATTGTTATTGGAAGGTGGGAGGTAATGTGTGTGTACGTGTGTGTATGTGTGTGCGTGTGTGTAGAATTTACATATACATGTACATGCACATGCTGCACCTACATGTTTGCTACATCATGCTACATGTACCATTGTGCATGGGTTATCGTGTACACGTAATGTACATGTACATTGTACATGTATGTGTCTATGATTTGTGCACACATTGGATAATATTGCTGCTTTGTCATCTGATACACAGGACGTACTTCCTTGACAAGCCCTCATCCCTTCCCAAGATACTGAGCTCTGTGAAGTGGAATGTTCATGAAGATGTAGCCGTGGTTAGTTCAGGATGTACAGAGTAACTACATCACATGTTAGAGGGTACCTGGTAATATGCATGTAATTGGTTAGGTCAGGATGTGTATACTACAAGTTAGTGCACAATGGATAATGAAATATATCATCCTTTTAGCAACATCCTGCCAGTGAAATCAGCTAATTGTCTGCTTACAGAATAGAATACTAGTGGCTTCATGGTCTAGTCTCTACATCTCACTCTTCACTGTAGCTACACACCATGTTGAGCGTTTGGAAGCACCTTCCACCATTGGAAGCTCTGGAGCTGTTAGACTATGCCTACCAAGACCCTCAGGTCAGGGAATTTGCTGTCAGGTCTGTTGCAGAGTTTAGGTGAGTCCTAGTGTGTGTTTGCTAAGCAGTGCCTGGTGACACTGGTCTTGTGTAGTGACACAGAGCTGCTCCAGTACCTGTTACAGCTCTGCCAAGCCCTCAAGTATGAGAGCCACTTGGACTGTCCCCTGGGGCGCCTTCTACTGGAGAGGGCATGGAGGAACAAGAGGATTGGACATTTCTTGTTCTGGCACCTCAGGTAAAGTGTGTGGAGCTCTTGTATATACATGTACATGTGAGTCCCTATACATTGCCTATTAGCTATATGTATAAGAGATTGTTATTTATACCCCCTGCTTATTTTAAAAATGCCTGCAAGCAATAAGTCACCCCCATGTATATGCTGGCCTTAAGGTCAATTGCCGCATTCAATTCTAATCATGTTCCTTCCCACGTAGTTGGGACAACACATTGTACATGTACATGTAGATATACTCTTAAGTTGAAATGTGAGTAGTGTGGGATGCCACATCCCAGACTGATTCACACCCTTGTGTGTGCTGTGCTGAACATCTAAGGCAGAGGCTGCCATTCTAGAGTCAATTTTTTTTTTTTGGGGGGGGGGGGTCCAACTGCAGAATTGGGGAAAGGTTACAAAATAAAACTGCAGAAACAAGATTGGGTGTGCAGAGGATCTACATGTATGCACCACCAGACAACCACCAGGATTTTGGTTTTGGTTTTGTGATTGCTTGCTCTGTTTACATGTAAGGATTTATGTTGTGTAGAATAGATACATGTACGTGTACATAAGGGTCATAGATCAATCAATCCCCTTAAGCTGAATTGTGAGCCCAATATTCAAATATGTTGGCGAATTGTTTGCTAATAGTCATTGCACCAGTCATAAGGGGACCAAGCGATACCAATGTTCCACTACCATTGACCTGCACTGTAGTACAGACACACAAATGATTCTTTGTCTTCTCTATTCCTCAGGTCAGAAATAGAATCTCCAGAGGTGACCCTGAGGTTTGGATTGGTGTTGGAAACCTATGTAAGGGGGAGTCCCAACCATATTGCTGAACTACAGAAGCAGGTCATAGTACTTTTCTAGTAGAATACAACTAATTATTCATGTGTGCTGCCTACACAGGTTGATGCGGTAGAAAAAATGATTGTAATATCTGAACTTCTCCATTCAAAGCAATTTAAGGACAAGGTACATCATGTACATGCATGCTTGCATGTATGTCTTGCTTGAAATTCCTTTTACATGGGGATCTCCTATACATGTACACATGTACCTTACATTGCTGTCATCTGCACAAGTACATGTATGCTTCATTTTGGGGGTCATAATATAGTATTCCTTACTACATGTACACTGCCCTGAGTCTTTTTGTTTAAGTTAAAACTTGAATAATGAGTTTCTCTTTGTGTACATGTAGGTGCATTACATGTACATGTACAGTATAGACCTCCATGTATGTTATTTTTGATCAAAGCACATGTACATTGTGATTCAGTACATCAAGTACACTTGGGGGTGTAAGAGCGAAAACAATAATTTGCTTGTTCATTGTTACACAATTGGTATTTTGTAGATTGCACATATATGAAGTGTCTCTTAAATGTGTATGCTACTGCTGGATCAATATTGGATTCACAGTTCTTATATATACTATATATATGTACATGTAGGTTGATAGAGACTCAGCCTACCAAAGTATGAAAAACTTGTTATTTGACGAAACCTTCCAAAGGGCACTCAGTGAGATTGGTTCCAGTCCCACCAATCCAAAGCTACGGCTTGGAGAAATAAGGTATGGTGTTGTGTGTACATACTTAAAAATATTGCAGTGTGCATATATATATATATATACACACAACTACATGTACATATATGTGTCCTGAAGTTGTCATAACGTAGCATACATACATGTAGGGCACTAGGTTGCTGTACATGTAGGTGCATAGTTAAAAAAAAATGACATCCATAAACTGAAACCCTTGTTATTAGTATATCCCTAGTAAGGTGCAATTATATATTTCTAAATAAGAGCTTCAAAATGACAAAAAATAGTTCTTTTTTACTGTCCCAAGTAACATAAAAGAAATAAAATTAAAATTTGTTTTGATTTCGGAGACGCTGATATACACTTTGAAATCTAACTAAGTTTTGATACATTTTTCTACAGTGTTTTCCCTCTTTTCGTTGTTCCTGGGAAGTTGTAACAATAGTAGCACTTACACAGGAATGTATATAGAATCATTTCATAACGAAATCCAATCGTGGTCTTACATGTAAGTGCTTCATCTACATGTATATGTAAATATTTCCTTGTACCCAAATTTGTATATATTGTTCATGATTTGCATTTTTCAGGGCAAATGACTGTACATTCTTTGATTCTAAGGGGAGGCCCCTTTTACTGGTCTACCAGAATGTTGATATATACGATGAGTGCAAAGAAACCTCAATCATTTTCAAGTTTGGCAATAATGGTATTGTCATAAATGTACCTTTAACTTACAAAGAACTGATGTTGCCTTCATCTTATGTTGCTCTCAGATCTGCATCAGGACATGCTTCTACTTCAGGTTATCAGAATTATGGAGAAACTGTGGCTTGATGAAGGCCTTGACTTAAGGTATTACAACTCACATGCTTGTGGCAAAAAAAAGGAAACACATTGCACGTCAGGGGGCGGGGTGGGGGTTGTGCATGTAATATTGGTTTTGTTTTAATTTTAGCTTGGCTAGATGATTCCTGACATGATTTTAGTGGTTCCGTCGGCGATATGACCACTGCACGCATACAGTGTACATGTACAGGTACAAGTATACATGTATCACCTGCCTAATTTGTATCAGCCTAGAGTCCTCATGATATTGAGTTTTATGCTTCAAATGATGCTGTGTTGTTTAAAACTATACACTGTACATGTATTTAGCATTGTCAGCTTACTGTTCAAAAGTATTATATATAATGTGCAGAATGCTGCAGTGTCTATATACATGTAGCAGTGCCACTGTATAATTAGTTAAATAGTTTATTGCTTTTTGCACATTTAGTAAATAGAATTGGATTAATAATCTGTTGTAAAACATGACAAAGTGTGGGTATAGAGAGGAAAAAACGTCTGTTTCACAGGTTTTTTTAAAACCAATATGTATGCTGGATAACATCATCATGTACATTATAGATGGGCTATAAAGCTTTTCAGTAAAATTTCAGATTCATTTCAACTGCAAGCTACACAATGTACCTGTACATGTATGATACAATCCATTGGAGTAACTATTGCACTTTGTTTATGAAGCAAACTCATATCTCATGAAGTAGAATAATTATGCTTACATGTATTTGGCTGATGAACATATCACCACCAAAGTGACGTGATGATATCATGCTATTTCAGTATATACATGTACATGTACATATGTTATGTAAGAATTCTATTTAGATCAATGCCCCAGATGTAGTGATGCTGCCAGCAAAAACATGTATGCATTTGTTTTGCTATTGCTTGATGTCTTCTTCACCAAAGAAGAACTCCTCTTCTCCACTGCTTCCAGAACCAAACCAAATCAAAATTTGACCCTGTGAAGGTCAAGCAAATAGTTAGTGAGCTAGGCTTATATGTTGTTGAGTTCTAAAAACATACATTACTTCAAACATGAAGCTTTTTTTTTTCCCTTTCTCAATCGAAACAAATCAGAAGTGTAGAGATTCTTATAACTTGTCAGTGCTGCCCAAACATAAAAATTTCTAAGTAACGGCACATCATAGTAAATCATGCAGGGCAAATCATAATGATAATTCATGTTTGCAAGACTTGCAACCTCATGGCATGACTTGTCCAAAATGTATGTCAATTCCAGTGTTCCTACCTTTTGTTTTTCACGAGAATTTTGTTTCATAAGTGTGCATAAGGCATTTGTTGGTTAGTCTTCTACTCACAGCAGCATCTCAGAATTTTCTGCCTTTGATATACCGGAATAAATGGCAACCTCTGATGGTACATGTAGTATAGAGCCTGCAAAAAAATTAATTAAAGCACATGTTTCAATACCTTGGCGAGGGATTTTGGTAATGTGACATCAATCTGAGGCATTGAGGACTTACATGTAAGCCTGAGCGGGCCGCATGTCATTTCCCTAAGGAAGTACATGCACATTGGATCGAGTTGTCAAGAGGTTGATGGGTACTTGGACTGACAATGCCAAAAAGGTTTACAGGATGCCATTAGAACACAAGATTCTACATGCCTTTACAAAGATGTAATTTTGTGCCAGAGAGATGAAATCTGCTATTGGCTATTTATCACTTGGACTTTAGAATAGACCACTTAACTTGGGCCTCTCGTTTGTGACTTTTTGTCCTGCACCAAAGATGCAGCTCATTAGTGATTTATAAACCTGAAAGCACTTTTTATGATCGATTTATTAATTCATTGAACGTTGCTCCCTGTACATGTACATGTATATTTCTCTAAACATGCTAGATTTGTCATTTGAGGAGCAAATTATTTTATGCTTCTATTGGAATGCACTTTGAATGCAGCCAACAGTATGTACTTGTACATGTTGTTGGAATGAGGAACAGTGGAGGAGGTCCCCACATATACATGTAGTGTAAAAGACAAGTTCTGCAGACATGTGAACATTCTATAGACGTGTACATATCACGGCTGTTCTCCATACTAGTCTCATAACAGTTTCACCTAACATATATTGGTCTCACATCCATTGTTTTTCAAGGCAGTCAAACTGCCCCCCGCTAGATATATAGCATCCTATTGAGGTGCTTTCCCTGCTGCTAGCACATGTACATGTACCTAGGAACAATGAACTGAGGCTAATATACAATTATACAGCTAAATTTCACTTGTTATGAGGACCCCTAACTACGCGTAAGCAGTGGACCTTGTCAAGGTTCGGTTCATCTTGCTGTAAGGGGTCATTGAGTGACTGTGCTCCTTGCATATCCTGAATCAATGGCTATTCAGTGGGCGAGCCTTGTCAGCGATGGAGGACATCCAGAAGAACCTTGAAGAGGTGGTCATCCAGCTTGGAGGAAGGGCTCTTTTGGGTGACTGGAGTCAACAGAAGTGCCTCTGGGTTAATAGCCTCTGATGGTGGTACAAAAGAATTTGAATTGCTGAGACAATTTGGTGTTGAGACTGGGAGACAAATCCCGAGGTACATGTACAAAGTGAGGCAATGTAAGCTGCAGGGGAGTGTTGTGCGAGGGAACGCAGACCCAGACCACTTCCTCTACTCAGACTCAGCCTAGCCTAGTGCCAGATCAGAAGTATCCACAGCAGTACATTGTGCAAAGCACTTACGTACATCCTCATCAAATAATTGAAAGGCCTTTGTGGTATGCAAAGGAGGTGTAGTGCGAGCCAGATGGATAAGTTTACAGAAACCTCCACAGATATGAAGGAGTGTAAAGGCCACATGAGGGTCAACTGCTCCAATCTCTTCCAGACTGGACAGGAGTTGCTTAACAGCATGTTTTTTTTTTAAAGATGAAGGACTCCCTAAATTAGGCTCAATTGTCTGTTTCATCTTAGGGGGAAAGGAGCTTAAACCCATGCAGCTGAATACCTCACACTTAGAGATGTTAATATGGAGGCCTAAGGGAGGACCCAGCTCTTGGATCAATTTCAGGACTGAACACAAAGATGACCTTGGACAGACAAGTGCATTGTCATCCAGATACCAGGCATGGAACAGTAGAGGACAACTGCTAGCTTTGGCAATTGCTATAATCAGGACAATCAGCACAAGGGAAAAAACAGAGGACCGAGACGATCACCTTGCTGCACCCTGAACTTAGATCTCAGTCGCCCTAGGGGATGCAGCTTGTCCAGGGTAGCAGTTCTGAGAAATGTATACATAAGATATAATATGCCCTCAAAATGAATACACATGAAAAAGTTAACCTACAGCCTAACTATTAAAATTGGGCTAAGGCCTCTTCCCAGGATGGCCTCCTTCCCCCAGTTACCATACATTTCAACTGCCATTCCATCCCAATTCTCCACACTTTGGGTCATTGGCAGCATGTTCTCTCGTTTCTGCAGACTGGGCTGCCACACCTGCAATTCTAATTGACTCTTTCAAGGAGACTGGAGTGAGGGGAGAAGTGACTGTGATGTTTAGATCACCAGGTTGGCCTTCTCCCAACCCTCCACAAGAATGTCAGCTGGACGAGAGTGATTGTTATCATGATACATACCATGTCCTGCTATTTTTATTTTTATTTATATGTAAACAAATCAGATTCACGTGCTTTAACAACCACACACTATATAAACAATTACATACAAAGTTCATCCACCTGCTGCACAAGGTGGGAGTAGCAACGACTCAGTATGGCACGAGCATTAGCTCTGATTAGTGAATGACTGAGGCGACCAAATAAGTCAGCCAATGCCATAGATTTAGGGGAATTCCCACAAATGGCTAAACGAGTGGCTACTTGTGAGAAAGCCTGTAAAGCCTCTGGACCCCATGCACCATAACACTGTACCACCAGTGGAATACATTTCCAACTTAGTTCACATTTTGAGTCATTTTGAGTGTGTTTTCTGAGCTTAGCTGCTCTTGCTGCTAAAATTGATGTACATTCTTCTGTTTTATAATATATATAGAGTATGTACACAGATAAGTAATTATACCCTTACCACACTCACATACTGCAAACTTAAACAACTGACGGCCTTTGACTTGCGGCACGGCAACGTCAACGCGTGACGGGCAGCCAGCTGAGAAATGGAACACTGAGCTTCTGCACCCCAACAACCTTACGTCTCTACTGCCAAGCACTTGGGATCATCGGCATTGCAATACAAGTACACATACATGTATACACAACTTGAAAAGCATGCAAAAAAAAAGTTAACTCCACCCCCAGACCTGAAAAGGTCTGTATGTGAAAGCAAAGCTGTGGCATTTGCTCTAATTAGGGTTACATTGGGGTTGGATTTGCTACATTGCAACTGGATGGCCAGATTGGATGCTAGACGTGAAATTGTGGACTGGGTTTCTACACCAGCAACCATACGTCTCAACTGCTAAGAGTATAGAAACCCATCCACACTTAAGATCATTAACACTATGCTTCCGACGTCAGCTGCCATACATGTAGCTGCTGACCCCCTTGTATTCAGTTACAGTTAAGTCAAAAGCTGCTGGTGTGCCAATTATCCAGATCTGTACAAGAATATTTGCTGAATGGCTATGTCTTTAGTCTGCCCCTAAGCCACAACCCAGACACACTCGATGGCAGAACTGTGAAAAGGCATCCGTCATGCTGTAGTGGCGCAGCATGACATCCCTCCACCTTTAACGTCACTGCATGGGTCTAACTGGTGATCAGGACAATGTGAACAGCAAGATGTGTCAATTCCAAGCCACCACTTCAATGCAATCTGGAACTCATCAAGCTCAAGGTGAAGAATAAGGCTTACTGAAGACAACCAGGATGCAGCATGGCATGAGGGCAAAGACAGAAAACGTGCACAGTTGGCAGGGGAAGACTGAAATAGCAGCTTTTCTTCTCCAACCTAGCAGAGATACATTGTATCTGTTTGGCTTAAACTAGAATGAAGCAAAAGATCTCCAGAAATTGCATACAGTGGTGGGACGGTATCGTTAAAAATATTGATTGACTCCAAGGCAGAATTATCCGATGGTACATGTATTAGGGACTCAGCCTTAATCAGTGATGCCAAATAAGCAGCTGGAGAAGGGAAAGTAAGACTGTGAAGGCCAAGACCACCCATTATCAAGGCTCGGTTGAACTTGCAATCTGTCATTGTCAGCTGTATCAATTCCAGTGCATTCTGAAAAACAGCGTCGAACATCAGCATCAAACAAGGGAGGGTGGAGTTGAACGAATGAGCAAGATGAACTAATTTACAATACCTTGCACCCTGATGCAGGAGGAGGAGACCAATTTGGGGGTCCAATGAGCCCACAGTAACTTGGCAGCCTTAGGATGCCTTTGAGCTAAAAGCACTTTGCACAAAAGATGGGATCACCTATTGGAGCTCCGAGGACTTCAAAGTTTGGCTCATGTGACAATTTCATTTCTTGGGGAATGCGAGAGAGAAATTCAGTTCTTATTTGGTAGGGTTAATCCAGAGACCAAGAACAGGACCCAGCGTCTGAATAGGAGTACTAACCAGACATATTACAGGCTTAGTACCTGAAAGAACTCTGTCATCTAGATACCACAAATTAATCAGATGTTGAGAGCATTCCTTATCCTCAATGATCATGCGTATGAGCTTGTGTAACAACAGTGGGCTCAAGGAATCTCCTTGTTGAACCCCAAGTTCAGAACTTAACACTCCCATACAGTGGAAATCGTGTTACTTGATCCTAAAATTTTTCTTGATGTGAATTTGGTTCACTTGAATGTTTTTTGATTGATATACACTGAAATAAAAATCTGACAACACACATTTGTTACATAATTGTTTGCCAATTAGCATTCATAAACACTACAAATCATGTGACTTTTTGGTTTCACTATGACCTTGGATAGTCAACAAATTACCATTTATAGTTTTAGGTGAATTTCTCTCTCATTTGGTTAAGAATTATTATGAATCATGGTATACATGTGTATATAAAGAGTGGCCATTTCCCCATTGTCTGCTAGAGTTGGATTTTTAGTCCAGTAAAAGGAAATGGTGTTTTCGATACAGACGTCATATTTTATATTGTTTTGTGTTAGGTCAACCATTTCGCTTTGCACGATTTCTATGTCCCAGAAATTTACAAGGGAGTAGTGTGATCAGTATTTTACCATAGGAGATCTTTCTTGCTGTGCCAATGCGCAGTGTATTGCTAACAAAATGCCTTCAAAGAAATCTGGCTTAAAAACGTAGCCATTTGCAATGAATGACATTAAAATAGTTACGTTATTTAAGTTATCTTCTAGTTATTTGATTATGGCTGAGGGCGTTGGTTGTGTTGTTGACAGCCAAAACAGTTTTTTTTCATAGCCAAATCACTCGGCGCTTGTCAAGAAAGGCTAGTCAAGCAGAAATATCTGCATGAAAACCTCTTTGTGCAAGGAAATCTCCAAGGTGAAACCCATGAGCTGGGGTAGCAAAATGATCCATACAGTGAGCCAGCTAGTTTATGTGAATGAGCATGACGAAGAGAAGGACTGCAGCTTCTATCGCGGAAAGTGCTACGAAAGAGTTAAAGTCCCTAGCTGATTTTACGCCTAATCTTACTGCTACGGATGTAAGAACACTTGCCTTACGTTTCTACTGTATAGAATTGGCGGATAGTATATCTCCCGTTTGTGCTCGGAACAAAGTTAGCCAAATGTTCTTGATGAGTGCAGCTACAGTGAAGAGATGGTCTGCAGTGCGCGAAGCTAACGGCAGACATACTCTATTTGATCATACGACATGAAGAATACAAGTTGTAAATATAAATACAATGTACTTGTATCCATTTTCAATACAGAGATGAATGTCGATGATGAACTTGAAAAAGTGTTGTTATTGGCTTGATGGTAAAGGGATAGTTGTATATATTCCCTTGCGGTGATACCTATGTGTTTTTGAGAGCTTTCATTGTTTCATACACTATGACACCATCTGCTTCATTTGATTAAGCCTCAATATCCACTTCCAAGCATGTTGGGAGAATGCAGTATGTTGCTTCACAGTCCGGTGGCATTCTGACAAAGCACGTTGAAGGGTGGTTCGCAGAGTAGTTATACTTTGTCCATAATGCTGACAGCAATATTGTTTGACATATGCCCAGCACATTTCTACATGCATACATTCAGGGTGGCACCATAATCTATGTTGGCACTTAGGGCCAAACAGCAGAATGTGTCCACGACGCTCTGCTTCTTCTTGAATCTCTGGCTTCACACTTGCAAAATCAGGTTGGGATGCTAGCAGTGCCCTGAGTCCCCATCAAGCCTCATTTTGTCAATCCATTTTAAGCCTCTCTCTTTACGTATTTTTAATGCATCCTTGGCAGTGGGTGTTCCATCTTCCCCTGGATACCGCAAAACTTTCGTTATTGAGTTAGTGGCCAAATTAAATGTTTCAAACCATCCCATTTGTGTAAGTATGGGTTGTTGGCCTCCATCAGCAGTAGATAGTGACCTTTTTTGTACAGCAGTGCAAGAGGGAGCATTATCATAAGTTAGCAGTAACTGGCAGTTTCTGCCCTCAAAAGTTCCACAACTGCCACTAGCTCCTGCTCCATGTCCGTGTTTGTCTGTCTCTAGATCATTCCGTCCGCTGGATATAGTGTACTTGACCAAAATGTTTGGTCATCCGTTTCAATGTATGAGTCCTCTCAGCTTCTGACTGATGACTACACAGATAGGGGCACAGCCCTTTAATATCACTTCTCGCCTGCATACATGTATATACTCAGTAAAACACCGTATATATAGTGGAACACGATACACAAAAGGAATTGTGCTGCACGCAAAGCACCTCCTATAGTGCAGAGGCCAGGTACCCCACAGGATGTTGTGGCCCATATGAGGAAATCCCCCTGTGTGTGCATAAACATACACAAAGTAGTCAGTCCGCCACGTAGAGCCACTCCAAGGCGAAGAGCAACTGCCACCCTAATTGTCTCATTGTCCATTCTAAGGCCCAGCGAAGAGTTAGGGACAGCTTGAAGTCAGGTACATGTACTAGGCTCCTTCTTTAGGCAGCCAGTAGACAAGCCCTAGTGATGGCATCAGGGGCTTGGTCTAACATGGCCTCAGAGATTGCCTCTACCCTTGGAGGGTCCCATGCAAAATGATGCTCTGTCCTGAGGAGGTGATTGATGATGGCCCTGTGACCACAAAGAGATAGCTGTATCCTTGTGGAGCCTGCAGGTCTGTGGAATGGAGATGCGATGGTAGGATCTTGTGGACAAGGTCCTGAGAGCTACATGTATTCACAGATGCAAGGAGCGTTGATGGTGCTTGCTGTACAACACTTCAAATGCCAAGGCCTCAGTTGAACTGGAAGTGTGGGCTAGGGTTCAGGCAGCTTCATCAAGACAGATGTTAGTGATGGAGCAAATAAGTTTCCGCAGCTCATCATAATAACATTGAAATATGGGTAAGAGAAAGCAATCTGCAGTAAGTACAATAGATTTTGGATGGCAAAAGCATTGCGGAGTAGGAGGATTGCATCATGTGAGAAGATGTGCTGCAGTCTCTCACCCATCAAACTTAGTTGCCATGTCTTCTTAGAGATTGAGGTAGTTATTCAACTGACAGCATGCACCATTTGGGGATCCGAGTAAGGTGGCATCATGAGGGTCTATGAACTGGCCATTGGGAAAGTGCAACAGCATTGCATGGTTCAGCTTTAGGCCAATTGCTCTGCTGCCTGCTGAAAATGCTTGACATCACGGGAGACATCAGCGAGGCTACCTCCTAAAGTGACATAATCCTAGTAGCCTAGTATGAGTTCAGAGGGCAGCTCAGAGATCAGGTTATGGCAGAAGAGGAGAGGGCCCAGAAGATCCCCCTGCTGTACACCTTCTGCCTGCTGAAATAATGATCTTTTCTCAACAAAATAGGGAAGATGGAGAGGAGTACTGTAGGCTGAGTGCACTAGGGGATAGAGCTCAGGGACTAGCTTTTTCACAGCCAGCAACATTTTGTAATCATAATAATAATAGAAAATGTTATTCACGTTACAGGAAACTAAATAATAAACTAATATCTACTTCACATGATGTGCTAGCATACTGGTGCATCCGCGTAATGCCCAGACAGCAGTATATTGAGGCTGACACCTCAGGCCAGAAACGACGTATCCTGATGGCTAGCTTCTTGGCAACCCTTGAGAGAGCTTCTTGTGCTGAGCTCAACCACCAAATACCTCCACAACCACCAAATACCTCCACAACCAATGGGACACATACCCAATGTTTGTCCTGCTCTCCCAGCTCAGTAGTATAACCTGAGGTCATACTTGTTCCCAATAAAAAGTTTGAATTGAGCGGATTGATGTCCTTCAGGTCAAATGCTGCATAACATGAGAGAGACCAGTTAGGCACCAACACATCAGCTGGACGTGTTCTGTCCTTTGTTGAGGTGAGCCCACAACCACTTTGTGAAAAGTGGAAGCCCGAGCCACCACTTCACTAAGGATTGGACTTCATTGGGCACCAGGTCTAAACCAAATTTTAGAGACCTCAGCCATGCATGTGCTTGGGGAGCAGAGATGGCTGGTAGTCTGGCCTTGTCTACTGTGGATGCTTCATCAAGCAAATAATAATTATTATTATTTTATGTTATTAATTATTATATGTACTTGTATATAAAGATTATTCAAACGCGACTACACAAGTCACAAAACAACATACAAACTCAAATGTATTCCTGATGAGGGCATGAAAGTCTGCACAAAATAGCCCTCACATTTGCCCTAACCAAATGGAGATTGAGCCGGCCATACAGCTTGGATAATACCACGGATTTGGGCCGGGATGAAGAAGTGGCTAGGCGAGAGGCCCTTATTTTATTTTATTCAATTTAGACAACACATGAATAATCGTCTGCAATTATATTTACGATACACGAATAAATAAAACACATTAACTACAAAGTTATGTTTAGGAACTAGATGTATCACCCTCCTGGATGATATATCCACCCTTTAAGAGGAGGGACCAGTCATTGGCCCGCACTAGTGTTAGGTTCAGGCGGCCATACAGGGGCAACGTGTGAAGCAAGTCTTGAGAAAGCTTGGACAGCTTCTCTGCCCCATATGATTCCACCACAAGGGGAATGCAAGTCCATCCCAGCTCAGAGCACTTAGCATCATTAGCCGAGTGCTTTCTTAGCTCTGCGGCAATTGCTGCTGACCCTGCTGTGAGACCTGCTTCAGAGAGAAGGGATGGGTTTAGCGTAGAAGTCACAGAAAGGTCAAAGGCAGCAGGCTTGCAAAGAAAACCAAGTTCATAAATTAATTCAGTGTCCTATCTATCACTATGTTTAATACAAAGATTCGAGAAATGGATCACTATCAATTTATTAAGGCCACAGATAACTGTGGCTGCCCCTCCCCCCCACACACACCATGTGTAGGGAAGTTATATGACTCATATGTAATGTGGCACACCTGTATGTAACATAAGAGGCCAACTTTTTTGATACAACTTTTATCGAAACTTTCATTATAAGTCCAGCAAGATTAAATGCTCACAGAACAAAGAACACAAAACCAGCAATTCAAAACGATCATAGCAAAAAAACCGATAAACAAAACTCGACAACAAATAAGAGGAATTCTGTCAGCTAAATGCAAAGCCGTCGTTACCATTTATAGCAACTACCATGCATTCCTTGAACTTAGAATAACTGGATCCATGTGATGTAGGAACACGCAACCATAATCCGCATGTGGATGCTGTTGGGAACTTTGATTGCGTCTCGTGAAGGAATGAAGCCTTTGGAGATTTTTCAAACCCCTGAGGAGGCACCACAGATGTTCCTGTAAAAAACATCAATACGTCTCTGAGTGTGCATTTGCCGCATCCACTTTACCCTCTGGAAACCACACAATTATTATTATTATAAGATACACGCTAAGCCCATCCCTTCTCTCTGCCTTGGCACTGATGCAGGCACAATGGCAGGTTTGGAGCACTAAATCCTTGAGCTTGTGGTGCTAATTTTAAAAACATCAAGAAATTTTATAATTAAAAAGCAGCAGTGAATTTCAAACGTGTCAGAACGAAAGTACAGCTCCAATAACCAGCTTTCAGAAATCTCCACTGTACGCGATTTAAGGTGCAATAAATAAGTAAGTAGAATGCAAAACCAGTGTAAGGCAAAGAAAACCAAGTTCATAAATTAATTCAGTGTCCTATCTATCACTATGTTTAATACAAAGATTCGAGAAATGGATCACTATCAATTTATTAAGGCCACAGATAACTGTGGCTGCCCCTCACACCATGTGTAGGGAAGTATTATAACTCATATGTAATGTGGCACACCTGTATGTAACATAAGAGGCCAACTTTTTTGATACAACTTTTATCAAAACTTTCATTATAAGTCCAGCAAGATTAAATGCTCACAGAGCAAAGAACACAAAACCAGCAAATCAAAACGATCATAGCAAAAAAACCGATAAACAAAACTCGACAACAAATAAGAGGAATTCTGTCAGCTAAATGCAAAGCCATTGTTGCCTTTTATAGCAACTACCATGCATTCCTTGAACTTAGAATAACTGGATCCATGTGATGTGGGAACACGCAACCATAATCCGCATGTGGATGCTGTTGGGAACTTTGATTGCGTTTCGTGAAGGAATGAAGCCTTTGGAGAGTTTTCAAACCCCTGAGGAGGCACCACAGATGTTCCTGTAACAAACATCAATACGTCTCTGAGTGTGCATTTGCCGCATCCACTTTACCCTCTGGAAACCACACAATATAAACAATATTATTATTATTATTAACATTGACATCTTATTACTAATATAAAAACATGAAATACATACAATTAGATGATAAGTAATTAAAAAGAGAAATAATAAGTCAATAAATTTACTCCATGAATGAGGCCAGAGGAGCACCATCTTCAAACCCCAGCCCACTTCTCCATTTGGTGCGGGATCCTCTAAGACAGAGGCTCACTGCTCGAACCCCTGCAAAAGCAAGCCGTGATCTGACATAGCTGCTGGTAATGGAATAAGCTTTGTCCCACTTGGAAGACAGAGCAGTGGCCATGTGCTTTAGGAAGTGACTAGCCTCTTTGTGTAGTAGTCCGTCCACGGAAAGGACAAATGGGGTGAAGGTGCCTCTTCTGTCTTCAACTGCCTTTTTGTACATTCTCTTCTTCTCCAGTGAGCTTGACTCAAGAATGGCATTAGGTGCCCGATGGCAGTGTGATGGGGCGTCAGTGTCTATGACACGGACATCAAACAAACACCTCTGATTCCCAGGTCAAGCCTTAGTCCTGGATCACTTGAGGTGGCAGTAGCCTCATTGACAATAGGCTCCTTTATAACTTGGGGCTACACCTGACTGGCAAGGTCACCAAGGCAGTCACGGATCTCATTGTAGCGCAGTATAACAAGTCCCCCCTTCTTACAGTCTAGGGCATGTTGGAGGGTGAAATCAGCTCCACAACCATCACATTTGGCTGGCAGATTAGATGGATGTCGCAAATAGCGCAGAGCTAGGCCATCTCTGAACTGTACAGGAGCCAAATCAAAGTGGCAACTTTGGAGTGGCAGAGTCGTCAACCAGCTGGACGTTTTGCCCTCAACCACCCTCATGATTGCACGTTATTATTAACATTCATGACACAATAATGTTACAATAATAATATTACACTATGCAGAATACAGCTATAACATAACACTAAAAATAAACATAATCTAGGACCTAGACAACATCGCCCTAGAGTTTGCCCTCACCAGGGAGATGTTTAGCCGTGCATAAAGTTCAAAGGTTGCCATGGACTTTGGCACACAGCCATGGACAGCAAGGCGAGATGCCAGGTTAGAAAAAGATTGCTGAGCCTCCTTGCCCCATGCCCCATAAGACTCCACCACAAGAGGGATGGACACCCACCCCAACTCTGCACACTTTGCATCATTGGCAGTGTGCTTCCTAAGCTCAGCCGCCTCTGATGCTGCACCTGCTCTTGCTCCCGCTGCAGACAAAACATTGGAGTTTAGCGGTGAGACAACAGAGATGTCAAAGGCGGCTGGCTTTCCTCGATCCCAGTCCTGTACAAGAATATCTGCTGGTCTTGACTGGGAGAGATCTGTGCTGAGCCCTGCACCTGCTTCAACCTGGACAGACAAATGTGCAGTATGGAAGGATTCTGCCAAAATATCCCGAAGATTGTTATGGCGAAATATAGCATCACCCCCTCTTTTGCAAGTAGTTGCATGGTGGCTTAGGGGGTCAAGAGAACTACCAGGGCATAGTGCACACTGGGACCCATACGAGATATCTAAGCCCAACCACCACTTTACTGCAGTATGGAACTCCTCTGGATCAAGATGGAAGCCTAGCCCTATGGCAGGTGCTACAGAAAGCCATGATGCAGCATGCTTGGCTGAAACTGAATATAGACGTGCTTTATCAGCAGGTGAGGATTTTTCCATAAGTTGCTGGAATTGAAAGCTATCCAGTTTCAAAGATAAACCTTTCTGACTGCAAGGTACAGACGTGATGGAGCTAAGAGATATCTTCTCAGTTAATGCAACTTGCTCATTGAACATATCAATAGCACGATTCAAATGTGCATCCTCATTATTACACCATCCAGATGAAGAATAGGAAGCAATGAATGCTGCACTGGCATGATGGGAGAGGGAGCGAAGTCCCAAACCCCCAAAATGTAGAGGGAGCTGTGCTTGACAACATGAAGCATCAGTTATGGTGACTGCCATACAGTTAAGGAAACACTGGCGCACATCAACATCAAACATATGCAGAGCATCAAAGGCTAATGGAGTTGGAATAGCTCGAGCCAAGTGATTGAACCGACAAAAACTACCACACATACGGATGAGTGTTAGGGCTACTTGTGGGTCCCTACTTGCAATATCTTCAAGTTTGGATAATAACTTCTTAGCTTCATGGCACTTGGACGCAATGAAATTGGCACAAAAGAGATAGTCTCCAATGGGGACACCTAGTATATCAAAATGTGGCATGTTTGATATCCTTAATTCTGAGGGGAATGTAGTGGCATTACTTTTGCAGAAAAGTTCACATTTTGTAATGTTCACATGAAGCCCAAGCTTGGGGCCCATTTCTTGTATTAGCATCAGTGCACGAAGCACAGATGATTTCTTACCTGCCAAGACCCCATCGTCTAAATACCATGCCTGAAATAAGATATTGAGACAGCCGGTATCTGCATCGATGGATTGCACAATTCTGTGCAAAACTAGAGCAAAAAACAAGGGACCCAAGGGGTCTCCCTGCTGCACACCTAATTCAGAGGTCAGACAGCCCAATGTTATAATAAGATACACAATACAACACAAGGATTATTTCATACACAGGTACACTTTTATATAAATGTAGAGCTACAATGTATAACAGGCTACATTGTTATTCTTATGACTAATATACTATATACATATATAGAGTAACTAAACCAAATTGCATGCTCTGCTTAGGAGAGCTCTGGCATTGCACCTCACCATGGTTACCTTTAGCCTCCCATACATGTAGATGTCTACCAAGAGCTCAAATGGGAAAAAGCCTGCCTGGCTTCAAGACCCCACTTCCCATAGCTCTCCACAGCAAGAGAGATGCATTTCCATCCAAGGGTATCACACTTGGGGTCATTTGCCTGGTGCTTCCTCTGCTCTGCCAGTAGTGCAGCTGTTCCTGCAGTTACGCTTGATTCATGAAGTGACACAGGTGTAAGAGGAGACGTCACTGTTACATCAAAAGCGGCAGGGATTCTACCTATCCAATTGTTCACTAGGGCATCCACCGGACGAGTCCTACAAAGGTCAGGGGTAAGTGCACTACCCGCCTCGATCCTCATTCCTCCAAGGTTTCCCTTGTGGCAAATATCTACAAAGACATCTCGCAGCTGGTTATGTCAAAGAACCACATCACCACCTCGTCTGCATGACAATGCATGATGCCCTAGGGGGTCCAAAGCTATTTCAGGACATACATGTAGCAGACAGCAGGAGGCTCTTGTTGTTTCTAAACCCAGCCACCATGAAATAGCTGTGCAGAATTCGCTAGGATCAAAATGCAGGCCAGGCTCACCCTAAGGGAGGACTGAAACCCATGAAGTGGCCAAGGAAGCAGAGGCAGAGAGGAGGCGAGCTTTGTTTGCTGGAGAAGCTGAGTTGTACAAACTACTGTAAGTCAAGCTATCCTTCTTATGGGAGAGAGATCTCTGCGAGGGAGGAGACTCAATGGCAGACTCTGGAGTGATGGCATCTGTGGTAGAGACTAAGCTATTGAAGGTATTTGCCACATGAATCTGATGATGGTAATCTGCAGTGGCAAAACCAGATGAACAAAAGGATGCAATGAAGGCAGCACTCGAGTGGTGAGAGAGTGAACGAAGGCCGAAACCTCCAAACCTTAGGCTCAGTTGAGATTGGCACCAGGCGGCCTCAGTGAGATCTAAAGATAAGCACTTTGAGAAGCAACTCATTACATCCAAGTCAAGTATCTTCAGATAATCAGCAGCCACACTGGGGGGGGGGGGGGGGGGGGGGGGGGGGGGGGGGGGGTTGATCTGGCTAAATGCACCATCTTACAAAAACCACTGCAAAACCGTAGCAAATTAAAGGCCACCTGTGGGTCAAGAAAGCAGTAGTCACTCTTGGTTAGGGGTTAGTTTCAGGTATAGGGGTATGGGTAGGCGGCTTACAAGGAGGCTTGGTCAGTGTAAGGAAATAAGGGTGAGTCTGGTGACAGTGAGAATCTGGAGTTTAGTCCATATGGGATGTATGTTCTCAGTTGTTCTATAAGGCTTTGTTCTGTCGGTATGAGAGCTGAGAGATTTTCTACTGCCAAGATAGGGGTAATAGAGATGTTTTCAATACCCCCATGTTTGTCTAGGTGTTTATAGAGTATGTAGCCGTTGCTTGACCCTCTGGTGAATTTCTCCTTGCTTTTGTGCTTGTTCATTCTGATGTGAAGGGGTGTGGACGTTTGCCCAATGTATTGTAGGTGGCACTGCCTGCATTCAATAGCATAAATAACATTTCTTGATGTATAGTTCATCCTTGTTATTATTTCTTTGGTCGATGTGCTCCTAAAGATGGATTTTGAACCAATACATTTACAAGTGAGGCAGCCTACTTTACCAGAGGGACCCGTCACCGTCCTCACCATCACATTGCTGACATATCTGAAACATCTCCCAACTTAGATAACAACTTTGTGAAATCAGCACGCTTTGCAGCAAAGAACCCAATGCAGAAAAGATAGTCCCC
This sequence comes from Spongilla lacustris, assembly GCA_949361645.1. NCBI lineage: Eukaryota > Metazoa > Porifera > Demospongiae > Spongillida > Spongillidae > Spongilla > Spongilla lacustris. Next base: position 3,161,985 of record OX442426.1, read on the forward strand.
AATAGGAGTACTAAGAATGTCTAGGTGTGGTACATGTGAAGCTTTCATAACAGGAGGGAACATGAAAAAATCGCTACGGCTTAATAGCTCACATTTGGATAAATTGATGAAAATACCCAGTGGTGGACCAAGGTCTTCAACTATTGAGAGCGCCCGCAGAACAGCTTGTCTGGGGCCAGCCAGCATCTCATCATCCAAGTACCATGTCTGAAGGATGAGAAGAAGGCAGTCATCTTCTGCATCAATGGCGGCAATGACCTTGTGTAGAACCAAAGCGAAAAACAAAGGGCGTAATGGATCTCCCTGCTGCACACCTGCCTCAGAAGTGAGATGTCCTAGGGGGTGCCACAGATAAGGATGTGAACCATAACACCAACTTGCCCATGGAAGGAGTTCTGGAAAAAAGGTGGAACATTCAGATAGAAGGGCCTGCCTGGAAATAAGGTTGAGAGCGTTTCTCATATCTGCTTTCAGGACGACAAAATCTTCATCACCCCAGTGTTCTTCAATGCACTTTCGAAGGCCGTGTACCACTTTTTCTGTGCCATGTGGACAGGCTACACCAAACTGATGGGGCTGAAAAAAACTGGACACTTTATCTTTCAGTAAAGAGCACAAGCACTTTCCTATTAGCCTTCTGAGAGTTTCCTCAACAGCAATAGGCCTGATATCGGGTGGAGAGCCATCTTTAAACTTGTTCAAAGCAGTGAGGCTTCCACCGGCTAGAAATCTGGCAACTGACAATGGAGCTTTGCCTGTATTATTATATAAATCAAGAATACATAATGCTACAGACCTATACCTATACATGTAGCTCTACCTATTACCCTCATAGTCATTATAAAAATGAAGGTGACCTAGCAAGTAATGCCCTAGCATTGATCCTGACCAGGGCAATGCTTAACCTTCCGTATAGCCCTGACACTGCAGAACACTTGGGACACCCAGTTAGAGTGGCGATCCATGTAGCTAGTCTGTCGAGACATCTGCCCACTTCTTCTCCCCAGCAACCATATGTCTCCACTGTTAAGCAGATACAAACCCAACCCAAGCGCAGGGGCGGATGCAGGATTTTGGCGAAGGGGGTTCCACATGAATAATTGATTAAGGGGAGGGGTGCACGCAAAGTGCACAAATTTTTTTGTGGTGCATATTCTAATTTTTCCACCGATTTTATTGGAAACTAAGGCAATCAACACCAATAAATGTGTGCCACTCGGTTACGTTCTGGTTTCCAGGCTATTGTGGTTTTTAAATGGCTGTGTTGGTACATGCATGCGCTTTTCTTTGCTATTTGAACCAATTTAAATTTACCATCACACTGATTCCGGCAGATGACCTACTTAAAGCAGTGAACAGTGTGACATTGGCGTGTGAATATATTTTTTGTACACATTCCAATTTTTCCATGTATAGAAACGCAGGCAATCATAACCAATAAATGCATGCCACTCCGTTACTTTCTCAGTTCTGGTTTCCAGGCTATTGTGGTTTTTAAAGGGCTGCATGTGCTTCATCGCAGATTTGCATTTGCCATTGTACGTTACATACTTTCTGTGTAAGACCTGCACTCTGTCTCTTTGCTTTGCCTCCAAAGGCATATCAGTGGAAATTTATCATTGCTGATGAGCTGATATCATTCCAGTGATCGAACTTCCTACTGGTGGTAAATAGCTGGTGGACATGGTAATATTCTATCCTACCTGGGATGACTGGAACTGCTGCATCTCATCTTGATGCTAATTCCATCACCAGCAAATCAATATGATGCATCCATCAAGCACAAAGTAGAGCCTCTCATCAGTCATCCAGAAATTGTCCAGTGAACCTGTAGTATTCTGCAGTAAGCCTGGGTGAAAAAAATGTAAAATGCTTTCAACCGGGAATAATCTGAGGCTTAAACCATCATTCGAGGGGAAGTGATCAGATTAATGAGAACATGCTCATGCAAAGTCAATTTCAACACAGTGGTGGTGAAGCTAAAGCTAGCCTTTTGACATGTAAGTCTGCTATTAATAGAGCTCTCAACAACCTTCTCGGGCAGGCAGTTTATTCCACAACTGTGGTAAGGCTGACTACATTGGCATTTTCCATACATCTATGCATATTCAAGGAGAGGACAATTTCTGTAGCTTACAGGCCTGAGATACAGTCTTACCTGACTGCTACCTTCCCACTTTGTATACGTGAGGTGGTGACATCCCTTTTCGTGTAGTGGCCCTGACCTACAAATCGGACATATGGGGAAAAGGATTACATTAGGTGGTAATAGAATTGAAACACACGGATGATCAATAACCTGATATTCATTCATGTATCATGTAGACGTTTAATAATATACTACTATATCCGGCACACTATCCTATCTGTCTGGAGCAACAACAAAATTGTGTGTATCCTTTTATGTGTGGTTACTTTAATAATCTTAGCATTTGTAAGTAGAAGTAAATTATACAAAACACAACTACATTAATATTTAGCAACTATACATGTACCTATATATATGTGTTGTATTCATGTGTGGATGTTTCTGGGTTACTGGGTCTCCATTGCATCCATGACTTGCACTACCCTACAGCTAGCATTTTTATGTAACACCTGAGTACATTAATCTAGCTGATTGTCTTTGCTATACATTGTAGGTTGCTTCCATATAGCTGTGTATCTACTGGACTCAATATGGGATTCGTTGAAGTGATCAGATGTGCAGACACCATAGAGAAAATCCATGAGAAGTACAAAACATCTCACAGTACATGGGATAGAAAAGTTCATATTTTGTACCAGTGGCTAGAAGACCACAATCCCACTGAAAAAAGGTATTTGCTGTGATGTTTTTCTCACACATGTACGTTGGTGTACCTTTACACATAACTATTTAACTTCTACAAATACATATATAGGTACATGTACCATAAAAAATGGTCCCACATTTATGTATTCATACAGTTGCATTATATTTCAATTGCTGTAGCTTCTGAATGGTTAGCAGCCCATGTATTCTCTTCAAGGAAAATAATATATTCACATCAAATAGGGTTGGATTCAATATTCCACTCGTCTTGTTCCCAGACTTGACCAATGAAGCTTTTTTTCCTGATCACATGCCATAAATAACACACAATGAATACAAAGTACATAATTATGTAGACATACACACAAAAGGATAAAGTGTTAAAGTATTAGGAAACCCTGGCTTAGAACTGCAACAACTACATCAACAATTGAACTGAATCTGAAAGCTACCCCCTTCGATGTCTGTGCACCTCTTTAGCACATTATGGATGAATGCAAGAGAGAGAAGCTAAGGTAGCATCTTATCCTGGCAAGACCTGGGCCATAATGTTGCTCTTGCTTGACAGTTGGAAGAGAGGCAAGTATCCTGTATGTTATGGTGGCACAATTCTTGCAATAATGTATATTATATAGTATTATACATTATGCAATAATGTTTGTGTCAGTCAAGTCTTGCTCACGTGACTTCCTCATTGCATATTGTTTCATTTTCAGTAACTACCCTAAATAAGTAGTTTTTAGGGGATTTCATGCTGGACTGCACTGAAATTTGGTGTGTAAGTGCAGCATGGTCCCTTATCTAAAACGACCGTGTCCGATTTCGAATGTGGGAAACAGTTTCGGTATTGGCATCCTTTGAGGACAGATTTTTGAGGGAATTGTGTTTAGTATGCTATTTTGTTGCATGCGCGATGTGAAGTCCCAGGATCAGCTAGTATATAGTAAAATGATGGTTGAATCCAAGGCAGTTGCATTCGTGACTTTACTGATGGTTTGGCAGCGAATAGAAAGCCCTTGTAAGTCAGAGATGTTACAGAAGTAAGAAGAAGAAGGTTAATGATTGTAGTTATATTAGGATACATGGTTGCACATGCTCTGCTATCTGAAATTGTGCCTGCAAGTGTTGTTGGTTTCATTTGTTGACTCTTCCACATTGTTCTCCACATAACTACTTCTTGGCGTAGCGTGTCTGGAAAAGGCAAGTCATCACTGTAGTAATCTAAACAGCTTATGTCGTCTTGTTGGCCAATGTTGGAAGGAATAAGACTAAGTGCTCGAATTGCTTGCTGAGCTAGATCTCCAAAGCGTGTAGTGAACTGTTGTAATAGCGAGTCCAAAAGAGGAATTATATAGCAATTTTATAATATTGCTTTGGTGTATCTGCTGGTGCATTGTTACGCTGTGATTGCTTGCCACATCGCCTTGGTATTTCTAGAACTGCATCACTGTTGGTCATTGCAACCATTGTGGACATTTTTTCAAACACTACATTATATTCTGCCTCATCACTCCTGGCATTCGCTAGTACAGATGATGTGAGTTTTATCATTTCATAGCTTTGAATAACATTGTGTCGATCCCTGAAGCTTACAGCTTAGCCCTTTAGTGTAACCAAAGAAATGATTCACTGTTTGAATGCATGCTATGAAAGTAGAATCTGTTATGTGCTTCATCAATCCATAAGCATCTGTGACAGCCTTTGCATCCCAATGAGATTCAAGGCAGCTAATTGCTTCCAAGCAGTTAAGTAATGGCTCATACATTATGAATGGTAGTATGTTTTTCGACCCATCTAGTTTCACAAAACATGCTCAATTTCGTCTTTGATATTTGGTCTGATTTGCACCTTTTTTGATTAACTTCATCCACTGAAACTTCCAATCGTCTGCTTCTTTTGGGAGAATATTTGAAAAACAAACCTAACTGCTTCAGAGCATCCAGCATTAAATGTATTTCCTTTACATTACAAGTGTGACGACTTTCAGAACTTAGCAAAGAAGTGTAATATACATACAAAATATACACCTTAAATACCCAATAAAAGGAATGTTCTAGATCTTCGTACAGGGTGCACGTGATACTGTCACATTGCTCCCTCCTCCATAAGGGACACGCCCACGTGTTGATTTAAAAGTAGACCCAGGTTCTCAATCTTTCAGGAGGCCGTCTCTGACGGGTTGATCGACGTATATTGTCTGTGGGTGGGGCAATATCTTGGGCTTGCTCATCTGCCTCTGCCAGAGGTTCCACTGCTTCTCCATCGTCTCTAGGGTTGTCAACCATGCCGGGTTCTTCTCCATCCACATGTGCAGATGGGGGAGTGGCCTCTTGTGGATATTGTAATGGTAGTACCATCATATCCAACTCATCTTCTTATTCTGCTTCCCCTTCTTTTGGTTTACCATCACCCTGAGAACTGCCAGTTCCACATTCCTGCAACACTCTCTCTACATATGGCTTTAGCCTATCAAAATGCACTGTATGCTGCTTATGTGGGACTGCATCTTGTTTTATTTTGTACTCACAATTGTCCCAAACATCCACAACTGTATAAGGTCCCTTCCAAAATCTATGCAACTTTTTGGACTGCCCCCGAGGAACTACTGGGTTATTCAGCCACACCTTACTCCCTCTGGTAAATGGTTTACCAGCCACCTTCACATCATAGAGCTGCTTGTGTCTTCTCTGTTCAGAAGATAAGTGGCTTTTCACCCGTTCGTAGGCTTCTGTAGAGGACCGTATAGTAACGTGCTATCGTGCCGACGCTGTAGACCACCAAACTATACTACACTGCAGCAGTATACATTAATGCAGGCCAATACCTCAGAGAACTCTCAATCTCATCATGTTCATCTATCTTTTCAACATACGTGCATGCTTATATATACATACACATAACAATACGTGACTATAACTTTAACCTCAAGTTCGTATTACAACACTTTAGTTCAACCTTCTGAATGCAGCCTTGTTGACAGGTTACTGTCCCTCAATCGTTGCACTCCGGACCTTAGGACTGGCTGGCTTCCCTGACACTCCTTCCACCTCCTCCTTCGACTCACTAGTCGCGTCAACAAAGTACCGGGATAGCGCGTCAGCATTTCCGTTTTTCTGACCAGTCCGATACTGGACGGAGTATTGATACGGTTGAAGAGCCAGGCTCCAGCGAGTCAGTCTCCCGTTATTCTCTTTGAGGCGATCCAGCCATTCCAGTGACCGATGGTCAGTCTGTATCACGAAGGGACGACCCAGTAGGTACACCCGAAACGTCTGGATACCCAGGATAATCGCCAAACATTCTTTCTCCACTGTGGAGTATTTTTCCTCTCGAGGCAGTAGCTTTCTGCTATAGTACGCAACCGGGTGCTCTTCATCGTCTCCACCAACTTGGCTCAAAACAGCTCCAATGGCCCGCCCGGAGGCATCTGTTTGTAGTACAAACGGTAGGGAGAAGTCGGGAGATCTCAAAATCGGCTCGCAACATAGACAGTCCTTCAGTCGGTTGAAGGCACTATCGCACTCTGCAGTCCACTGCACATGGTTTGGAGCGTTCTTTCTCGTCAAATCTGTCAACGGGGCAGCGATTTCAGCATACTCTTGGATAAATTTTCTGTAATATCCAGTTAGTCCGAGGAAAGTTCTTACATCGGACTTTGTAGTGGGTACCTGGAACTGCTTCACGGAATCAACCTTGGAATGTTCAGGTCGCACGAGCCCCTCTCCTACCACATGACCAAGGTATGAGCATCGTGACATCGCTAGTTGACACTTTTTCTGCTTCACTGTAAGATCAGCTTCCCTCAGCTTTTGCAGCACTCGCCTAAGATGTAACAGGTGCTCCGGCCAACTGCGGCTGAAAATGACCAAATCATCTAAGTAGGCAGCTGCAAAGTCTTGCATTCCTACCAGCAGGCTGTCCATCATCCTCTGAAAGGTTGAAGGAGCTCCCTGTAATCCAAAGGGCATCCTTCGGAACTGGTACAATCCAAAGGGAGTCCTGAATGCCGTTTTCGCTTGGGCTGTCTTCTCCACTGGAACTTGCCAGTATCCTTTAGTGAGGTCTAACGTACTGATGAACCTTGCTTGTCCCAACTCGTCGAGCAGATCATCAACACGAGGCATTGGATATGCATCAGTCTTAGATACGCTGTTAAGTCTACGGAAATCAATGCAGAACCGCAACGTTCCGTCTTTCTTTTTTACCAGCACTATCGGAGATGACCAGTCACTCGAGGATTTTTCAATGATTCCATACTTTTCCATCTCCTCCAGCTCCTTCTTAACGATGTCCCGATAGGCATGAGGTAAGCGATATGGTGGTAACCTCACTGGTTTCGCATCTCCAGTCTCAATCCTGTGTTCCACCATTTCTGTCTTGCCTGGAAGATCGCTCATTACATCTCCAAATTCAGTCCTTAACGCATCCAGCTCTTTCTTCTGCTTCTGTGTTAGCTTTTCGTTTATCTTCGGCTCCTCCGACTCCTCCTTCCACAATGGGATTTCTTCCCCATCTTCCATTTCTTCAGCTGCTAAACACACCGTCGTAGGAGTATTCCATCCCTTCAACATGTTGACGTGGAATATTCGCTGCCGCTTCTTCTTGTCACTCATGTCGATTTCATACGTCACCGGTGTAACTTTGGCTTTGACACAATAAGGCCCTTGCCATTTCGCCATAAGTTTGTTGGTCACAGTGGGCAGTAGAACTAGCACCTGATCTCCCTCCATGAATTCCCTCTTCCTTGCACTCTGATCATACCATCTTTTCTGCGTCATCTGAGCTTCCTTGCAGTTTTCACTGACTAGCTCCGACATCATAGCAAGCTTCTGCTGTACCGTCAAGACGTAGGATATGACGCTTTCACCACTACGCTTGCTAGCCTTCCAGGTTTCCTTCAGTATGTCGAGCGGCCCTCTTACATGTCGCCCATACATCAACTCAAATGGGGAGAAGCCTGTAGTTGCCTGCGGTACTTCTCGGTAGGCAAACAGCAGATACGGCAGTAGTTTGTCCCAGTCTTTCCCTTCCAGTGCAGTCTTGCGAAGCATAGATTTCAATGTTCCATTAAACCTTTCGACAAGACCGTCCGTCTGCGGGTGGTAAGGGCTGGTTCTTATTGGATGTATGTGCAGCAGGTTGTACAGCTCAGCCAATAATTTGGACATGAAGTTTGTCCCTTGATCCGTTAGGATTTCCCTCGGTACCCCGACACGTGCGAACATAGTCACCAGCTCTTCTGCTACATGCTCAGCATCGACTGTCCTCATGGGTATTGCTTCCGGGTAGCGCGTAGCATAATCGCACACAACAAGTATATACTTGTTTCCTGTGCTACTTCGCGGCAAAGGCCCGACAATATCCATGGCAATCCTCGTAAACGGCTCCTCGATCACTGGTAGTGGGACTAAGGGTGCTCGAAGATTCTTCACTGCTGAATGTTTCTGGCACTGCTCACATGTTCTGCACCATTCCGCTACATCCCGATACAATGTCGGCCAGTAGAATCTTTGCAAGATTCGCTCAACTGTCTTTTTCTTCCCCAAATGTCCTGCAAGTGGTATCTCATGAGCCAACCTGAGAACAACCTCCCGATGTTGCTTCGGGATGATCAGTTGCTCGATGCCGAACTCCTCTCCTTCCTGCCAATGACGATAAAGAAAACCGTCTTCTTCATAAAACCAGTAGTTCCCAGCTTTCGACGGTTGCTTTGCGGACTCTCGTACAGCTCCCAGGGTCTCATCCTCCAGTTGCAACTCCCGTAAGTCCTTCTCATCGACTCCCAGATCACCATCGTTAACGATGATCTCCACTGCTCCGTCCTTCGGGGGATTGGTATCCTCCGGCTGTCCAGGTTCAATAACCGTCCTTCTCTCCAACCCATCGTCTTCGGGTCCTACAGGTCCAGGAAGCAACTTTTCCTTGACCGTCTCAGGCACTGGTGTCAAACTTCTGCAATTCACACCAGAATCTTTCTCCTTTTCCAATTCACTTTCTTCCTCTTCTCTCTTCCGCTTGGCTTGAGCCCGTGTCATAGCTGCCAACGCCTCCTCTGGGTTACCAATGCGCACCAGTTCCGGAACATCTCTTCCAAGTAGAACTGACTTCGGTAGCTTCTTCACTACGGCAGCCTCCACCAGGTAGCTCTTGCCGTCAACTACCACTTCTACTTTGGCCAGAGGGTAAGAGACCTCGTCGCCATGTACACATTGTACTGCCACGCATTTCTTCAGAAACTTGTTCCTAGGCACCAGATCGTCTCGCACTAATGTCCTAGCTGCACCGGTATCTAGAACAATGTCTTTTACTTCTCTTCCTTCCACGTAGCCTGTCTTCCATACCAGCGAGTGTCCTTCCTTCACTTTGGACTGCTTTGCCCGCCCTCCGAAGAACGTAGCTGCATTCTTCGGGCATCTGCTCGCCACATGGCCCATCTTGTGACAATTATAACATCTAGGTAACTGTCGCTGTGGGCTCCTATATTCGGGTTGGGACTCCCTCGGACCAGCGTCCCTGTCTCCTTCACCGGATTCCTTCCCTGGAGCCTTGTCCCTCGGCTTGAGAAGTCTGACATCTTGCCTCCTCGCCTGCTCATACTCATCGAGCCACTCGCCAGCTTGAAGGCATGTCTTCGGCTTCCGCTCCACCAGCCACAATCTCTTTTCCACAGGTAGCGAGCTTAGGAACTGCTCTATTCCCAACACCTGATGAACCTGGTCGACCGTCTTGTGCTCCTTGAGCCACTTGGTTAATGAGTCCATCATCCTTACACCAAACTCTCTATTCGTTTCTCCTTCCTTCCGCTTCGACGACCGAAAACGATTTTTATACGAATCCTCATTGATGTCGTACCGGACGAGGACCGCCGTCTTGATCGCATCGTAGTCCGCTGAATCTGACACCGGCAATGCAGCGAAAGCCAATTGAGCTTTTCCCGTCAGCTGTGGAGCAAGGTAGTGAGGCCATCGTCCCTTGTCTACCTTGTGCGCTGTCATGATTCTTTCGAAAGTCACCAGATACGACTCAATATCGTCGCGCTCCATCAGAGCGACCAGCTTCACGCTTAGTTCAGTAGCCCCCTTCGATGATGAAGCGGACCTTTCTTCAACGATTCTCATGAGCTTTTCCATCTGTGCTCCCATTTCCTCGGCTTTCTCTCCCGCTTCTCTTTCTCGACGCCTCCCTTCTTCTGCAATCTCTCTTTCGCGCTGTACTCGTTCTTCTTCTCGTCGCACCCTCTCTTCTGCCACCTCTCTTTCGCGCTGTAAGCGTTCCTCTTCTCGTCTCGCTCTCTCTTCTGCTATCTCTTTCTCGCGCTGTACGCGTTCTTCTTCTCGTCTGAGTCTTTCCCGTTCAATCTCCTCTTCTCGTTTCTGCCTATCCTCAATCAACTTCTGCAGCATGTCCTGCAGCGCTCGTTCTGACATCTCGCCTGCTCGAAATGATCGACCGGAACGGGTTGTCATACACCGTCGCTCAACGTATCAAAAGTCAGAAAGCTATCTAACGGCTCACGATCCCACCGCTGCCACCAAATGTAGAGGACCGTATAGTAACGTGCTATCGTGCCGACGCTGTAGACCACCAAACTATACTACACTGCAGCAGTATACATTAATGCAGGCCAATACCTCAGAGAACTCTCAATCTCATCATGTTCATCTATCTTTTCAACATACGTGCATGCTTATATATACATACACATAACAATACGTGACTATAACTTTAACCTCAAGTTCGTATTACAACACTTTAGTTCAACCTTCTGAATGCAGCCTTGTTGACAGGTTACTGTCCCTCAATCGTTGCACTCCGGACCTTAGGACTGGCTGGCTTCCCTGACAGCTTCACTCATCCATTTCCTCAGGTCTTTAACAAACAATGGCACATTGGCTGGCTGTTCAGTACCTGAAGGCAGACCATACATAACATCGATCGGTAACTGTACCTCCCTGCCAAAAATTAAAGAAAATGGTGTGTGCTTAGTGGCTTCATGGATACTGGTTCGATATGCCAGCATAAGACATGGTATCCTGAGGTCCCAGTTAGTCTCATCGTCCACTGCAGCCATTCTCAGCATCGAAAGTAGCGTCCTGTTGAACCGCTCAATCATACCATCTGATTGAGGGTGATATGGAGTGGTCCTAGTTTTCACAATCCCCATCAGCCTACAGATTTCCTTTATTAGTGATGATTCAAAGCTCCTGCCCTGGTCAGTATGGAGGTGAGTTGGAGCTCCAAACCTAGAGATAAATTCATTTACCAATACATGAGCAATTGTGGCAGTCTCCATATCAGGTATAGGAAATGCTTCTGTCCACTTTGTGAAATAATCACTAACAACTAACACATACTTGTTTTGGCGTGGGGTTATGGGTAAGGGACCCAATATGTCCATAGCAACACGATCCATAGGTGCTGTTGCTGAGTGGATTTGTAGCGGAGTATGTCGCTGCTTAGGAGGTGCTTTAGTGGACCCACAAAGATTGCAGGATCCACACTATTCTTCCACGTCATGACGTTGTCCAACCCAATAGAACCTGGCCCGAACCTTTTCCAAAACCTTGCCAACTCCTAGGTGCCCCCCAGAGAGAGAATCATGAAGCTCAGAGAGGACACTTGGCACTGTACTGGGAGGTATAACAAGCTGAAGGCATTTATTTACTCCACCACCCCCTGCATCCTCCCACCGCCTATACAGAACTCCTCTTTTCACCTCTAAATATTTCTTTTGAGCCCATAAACTTTTTAGCACATGTCTAGCACTAGGTGGACACTGGATGGGTCGTGCATTAGGGTGCTCTACCCAATCTATGACTTGTTTTATATCTTCATTAGTGTCTTGCAACTCACGAATCTGTGATTCAGTCAAGCATGGTAACCAGTTGCTGTTTGGTACAGAGGTTGTACTGCTGACATTAACATCCACCAGCTGGCCAGGTAACCGCAACAAGGCATCTGCATTAGTGTGCTTTTTTTCCTGGGCGATGCTGAACCTTGAGGTCATACTCTGCAAGAGACTCTAGCCACCGTGCCACCTGCCCTTCCGGTTCTGTGAATTAGTTGAGCCACTGCAGCGCACTGTGGTCTGTTAGCACAGTGAAAGGTCTTCCTAGAAGGTATGGACGGAATTGGCCCACAGCCCATACCAATGCCAGCATTTCCTTTCGGGTGGCACAGTATTTCCTTTCTGCTTTAGTCAATGCTCTACTTGCATATGAGATAACATTTTCAGAATCATTAATGCATTGTGACAGTACTGCTCCAACGCCATCATCACTAGCATCACAATCAACAATAAATTCAAATTCAGAATTAGGGTAGGCCAAAACAGGGGCTGTTGTGAGCATACCCTTTAAAAAGTTGAATGCAACCTGACACTCCTTCGACCACATCCATGGCTTACCCTTTTCCAGTAGATGGTTGAGTGGGGCTGCAATGCCAGCAAAGCCTTTCACGAATCGCCGGTAGTACGAGGCGAGACCCAGGAACTGTCTCAGTTCTTTTTGTGAAGCAGGGGTAGGCCAGTTCAGTATACAGTCAACCTTTTGCGGGTCTGTTTGAACACCATCACTGGATACTACGTAACCCAAGTAGCTGACTTTCTTCCGCAACAGTCTGCATTTCTTTGGTTTCAGCTTCATTCCTGCCTGCTTTAGCCTTACGAGCACTTCTGCCAATCTTGTGAGGCGCTCCTTGACGGATCTGCTGTAAATGATAATATCGTCAAGATATACCAGACAGGATGACCAATGTAAACCAGTAAGCACAAGCTCCATCAGCCGCTGAAAAGTGCTAGGTGCATTGCACAGACCGAAAGGCATTACACGAAATTGGTACAACCCAAATGGTGTAGAGAAAGCCGTTTTCTCTCGGTCTTCTGCGGCAACTCCCACCTGCCAATAACCGCTTGCAAGGTCCAGTGTTGAGAACCAGCATGCTCCATGGAGTTCATCCAGGGATTCATCAATTCTTGGGATGGGGTGAGCATCCTTCCTGGTGACTGAATTAAGCTGACGAAAGTCAACACAAAATCTCGTGGACCCATCTTTTTTTGTCACCAAATAGGTGATGCCCATGGGCCATTAGCAGGTTCAATTATGTCATTCTCTAGCATGCTGTCAAGTAATTGTTTTACCTCCTGGCGGCGATGAAAGGGTAGCCTGCGGGGGCCCTGCTTAATCGGTTTAGAGTTCTGGGTGTCAATGCTGTGTCGAACCATGTCAGTTCGTCCGATGTCAGTGTCAGATACTAAAATGACATCAGAGAACCGGTGCAGAGGTTCCCTCAACTCTTCTCTCTCCCCTGGTGCAATGTCTTCAGCATCACAAACTAGACTGTTAATCATATTGCCCAGGTTCTCCTGCGACCTCGCACCTGCATTTGTCACTGGAGCATTGGCCACACACACACACTGGTGCTCATCAACAACCTGAAATTTTCCAACCTTTTCTCCCTTGTGGATCTTGACTGCTGTTGGGTTAGGATTCATAACCTGTGCCATCGTAACACCTTTCTTGTTTCGTGAGATTGAATGGGCCACAGCTAGCCTACGGCATTCCATAAACTGGGACTCCGGTTCCGGCAGTCCACAAAACCCATCACTTGCATCTGAGATATTCTTGTGTCTAGTCAGTCTGACTGGAATCAACATCTCACATAGTTTTGGTATGCATATGTCTTCCATTATTTCAACATCACATGTACATGCTACATTTACAGGCTGGTATTTTTCCCTACAATGTATTGGAACTAACTGCCCACCAGCAAGCAATGTTTTTGAATGATAGTCAATAATGCAATCATTAGCTACTAGGAAATCTGCACCCAAAATGCATTCTTGTGTGAGACTTTGAGCTACTAGAACACAATGCCGCCTGACTAAACCACCAACACTCACCAAAACATTGGCCTGTCCCACCAGTGTAAGAGCACTCCCATCAGCAGTTACCAGACCGTGAGATGCATCATGCAACTTACTATCACCTGCAGGCTTGATCGCTTCCCACACGTGAGCGCTGAGTAACGTCACTGCAGAGCCCGTGTCGAGCAACATAACCGTCTCACGCCCTTCAATCTGACCCGTCATCCATGTAGCGGAGCTCGTTTCGATGCTACCCACCATAGCTTGCTGTCTTTCGGTCTTTACATGCGAGGTCGGCGGTAGACCTTTCCCACCGACCTGCTCCAGTTTAAAGGACGCTTACCTATTTCAGGACAATTCCGCTTTACGTGACCTTTTTCGTTGCAATGCCAGCAAACGATATCACGATTTCTGTGAGCGACTTTACTGGGCTGCTCAACTCCCCTTGGCTCCTCTACGGGCTCCTTCTTTAGAGTTGTTGCTTCCTCCGCTAGCCTTTCCACCTGTATCGTTAGGGGGTGAAGCGTATCTTCCCAACCAGCCGGCACATGTGTAACTGCAGTTGCCAAAGGTCCCTCGGCATTCCTCCCCGTTTGCAACTGTTTATGGGCCGCCTCCACAGCTTCCAGCCTACGCGCAGTAGCCACTGCTTCACTGACGGTCTTGGGCATGTCTTTCATCAACTGGACTTGGACCGACGGGGATGAAATCCCTTGGTTACGAGTTAACATTTCGCGCTGTTCGTTAGACCACGTTGGAAATGCTCTCCCTGCCAGCACGCGCAATTCACCGGCATACTCCACTAAGTACTCACCGCGCTGTTGCACCCGCGTTTGAAATTTCGCCTGCCATTCCATTTCCGTGCCTTCATGACCATAGCGGCTTTGCAGACAGTCTCGCACAGCTGTGTAGTCTGCAGACTCAGACAAATCATTTTGCACTACTAACCTCAACGGTTCGTCATCCAGCAATGGTAGGAGTTCTTTTACCATCTCCTTGTCAGGTACTTTCGCCTCCTTGACATACCGCTCGAAGCGTGTGACCCAAAGGTTCCAGTCTCCCTTTTCAGAAATAACATTTTGCCATAGTGCTCTTCACCTGTTCACCAGTAGTAGAATCACATGGTATGTATTCAAGCAGACGCTCTACTGGTGGATGGTCTTTTACGTATCGTAAGATTAGGCCTAGTTGCTCCCAATTGCTACTGTCTGTGCCCTCATCACACTGAAACCCATAATATGCTCCAATTGCCCTGATTTTTAACCTCTTTAATTAATTTGGTCTGAATAAATTGTTTAACACAAAGAAGTAGGTCATTTTGGGCGGTCTTTGATGTATATGTTGCATTCTTGGTACAGGTATCTAAATGATGCTCTAGGACCTTGTCACCAGCATCTACACGAAGAGCTAATAGAGCTCTAAAGTTACCCTTATTAAAACTTGAACTAGTCTCATCATCCCTGTGACCTCTTAAGGCTATGCCTTGTCTTCCACAAAATTCCAAACATTTCAAAACAGACCTCAGTACTTGACGATTACGCTGCATTGCTGTAGTTTTTCCTCAGCAATTGTTATATCAATCCTACTAGCTGGATTATCATATGTGTCTCTAAAAGCCCACAGTTTTGCCATTGAGTTACAGAGATACTCACACTGCGCATGTGTTTTAAGGTCGTCACACGCATCCTTCCAGTTTTTATAAGGTTCCGTAATTAATTTACTAGAACAGCGATGTGATGTATCCAGAAATAGAACACATCCCACACAATACAAACCATCTTCTGCTTTTGAATAGCATACAAAATCAAAAAATTTGAACCAATCTCTATTGCAATATCGATTAATGTACCCAGTATGCCTTCTTTTGTCTTTATATTGTGTTGTGAAACTTGAAATGATTTTCTGGTTTTCTACATTGAATGATCTTGTACTTAATATCATCCATACACCCTTTGTGTGTGTAATCCCGTATATCAAGACTTGATCTGCAAGCATTTTCTTGCAGTAGCTGACTGTTGTCCCCCTAAACATCAAGGTTCTTTTGAACTACAATACAACCACTCTGATACAATCATAATTATAACTGAAAGGAGGTGCAACAGCCATGAGTATGCATGTACTCAAATATTATTAATGGTCAGTGCCATTAGGCATAACCTGATGGCTAGTGACAGAAATACACATTTTTACCCATCCCCGAATTTCAGTTGCAATTAATCAACCTACCAGAACTACACTAGTACCGTCTTCATTGTGGTCAACTGATATGGTAAAACTCTTGATTTGGTCAGCCATTTGTATTTCCTGGTCGTTATCAGCATCATGAAGAAAACTTGAAGCAATCCCCAAGTAATCATCGCTAAACCGGAACTCTTCATCTACGGATACATTCTGATTCTGGACAATTTCTTCACCTTCATCCCTTGTCGAACTTGCACACTGCTCTCTGTCCATCGCGATTGGGGATGCTGACCGAATCATTTCAATCTGCTTGGCTATAGATTCCAGTTCTGGTTACTAGCGAGACGTATGATAGAGTTAATATTTACCTTTTTTTCCTGAAAACATTTGATGAATGGTTGACTGCCGTTTCGGCATTCTTAAACAAGGTTTGATGTTCGTTTGATGCACACTTTCTCTCTGTGAAGGTTCGCCGACGTCTTAAGGTACAGCTTGCGCACGAGAATCCAGAAGATACGGTAGCAGCGCTGAAACTATATAATATGCACACTCAAACCAAGGTCAAGATACCTTGTGCAAGCAACAACTCTATCTTATACCAACACTACACAAAAGAACAAAACAACAATGTTCTCGCAGATCGCACAATAGAGGCCCCCCCCGCTGCGGCATCCGCCAGGTCCCCTGCCGTCCACATGAATATTCTTATCTTCTGCACCAGGTTCCCAGTCCTCCACAAGCACGTTTCAGCTCAGGAGGTTAACATTATTGTAAAAGGCTCGTGCTATGGCTTGGTCTGTTGTCCTGCGTTGCTCAATGTGAACAGAATCAAATGCAGTTGACTAATTCTAAATGTGTAGCAGATCAAAAACCCCGAAGCGATTGTGAGTCAGTTGGATGTCCTTCGGATGAGAGTCCATCAGATGAAGGTATCAGTGGAGGTCCTTTGGATGATAGTATTACATCATTAGAACATTGATCTATTCCAGATTTAACAGATGACCAAAAAGAAAACAGTGACGTGACTTCAACATTTCCAACCCATGTTCGTCCATATGATGATGCAAATAATGTTGCCTTTGCATTTCCAATGTGTTTCTCTATCAGGCTCATGGTATAATGTAAAGACAGTAGATCATCTGTGTTATTGGCTGACTCACAATTGCTTCTGGGTTTTTTATCTGCTAGAATTAGTCAACTGCATTTGCGTCAAATGGGAAAAGGCCGCTCCTTTTAAAACCATTTTAAACTGTATCATCTGTTGTCTGATCAAGAGCAGATTTGAAGACTTTTAGGAAGCTTTTCTTAGTGATGGTCTGGTCAGAGTTAGAAGCCTTCCATGTCCGTTTTGCTTTCTCCCATAACCCTTTCAATGACTGGAAGACTGAGACATCTAAGGGTTGTATCATATCGGTGGAGTTTGGTTACAGTGCTACCAAGATGATCCCATTGGATGCACAGAATTCAACAGTTTCAGGGGACAGTTGGGATTTATGACCATCAGTGAACAATAGAACTGGTCTTTGTGCTTGGTTCTCACTAAGCCAAGGATTAGGAAATGTAATCTAGGAATGTCAGTGTTGTCATCCACCCACTCTCAGACTTTCCCAATGCCCAACTAGGATCTACACTTCCCACAGACTCGATAACAGCACAAGGAATGTTCTGTTTGTAGGAATGGGTGGAGCCAAACTTCCATTTGCAGAGTATCCTATCAGTACAGTTAGGCCCTCTTTGTCACTCTCTTTGGACACTTCCACAAAGTTCTTATAATTAACCAGCCCCAAAACAGTACCCCTTTTCTTGGCAATAAGAAAATGTGATTCATCAAAGTTGAATACACGATTAGGATTTAAGAGGACATCTCCAGCCCTTTCCTCTTCAACTATGTACATCTCTATATCAGCAAACCACTTGTGAATATGAGCCTCTGTTACCGTGGCCTTTCCACCAGTTAACCTTTCAGGGAACCTTTCTGTCAGCTGAGGGTTGCAATGCAGAAACCCATAAAACCAATATTTTCCAGGCCTATCATCAGTAAATGGGGTATTCCTTTTATCCTCTTTTACAACCTTTTGCACAATTTCCAATAAACCATCACGATTTAACGGAAAGCCGCACTTGAGCAACTTGATGCAAAAGGTTGTTAACGAAGCCTCCTCAGCCCTATTGAGGACTGGATTAGGACCCATCTGCCTTCCTTCAGGACTTCTACCAGAAAGTTTGTCACGGAGTGTAGAACGTGGTACACCAATGTTTTAGATGCAGCATAACAATTCATACGACCCTCCCTCACTTCCTTCAGAGCTGAATCCATGCTCTCAGCTGAATACTTCATTCACTATGACATATGCATGGACATAAGGATAAAATGCATGCATATGTAAGTTAGGTCTAGGTATAAGTTCAAGATAATCTTCTCTGTAGTTGCTGAAGTAGCTGTACTCTCTCCAGCTAAGCTTGATGAATGATGAGAACATCAGATCAGGACATAACAAGTCAAGTAGGCTATATGCCTACATTTAAGAATAGGATTTTAGCTGAAATGACTGCATGCGGAATGAGACACAACCTGTGTATGTACCCCTATGGCGAACACTCCTCCACAACATACAAACCACAAATGCATATTGTAGCGTTGTACCGGATTATGCACGAACAATATCTTGAATCACGCAGCTCATAACATACCCCCACAACCTATACACGAACTCTAATAAGACCCCCCCACCCCACAGCGCATGCGCATACATGTCCCAGTCTACTACTACATCCCCCTTTATATGTTCAATAATAGTCTGGCCGTCTAGATATTCTCCCACTTCTTGTTCTTATTACATGCTCTTCTTTGGGTTCCATTCTTGGTGCTTGCCTCTCCATGCGTGGATCTTTAGCATCCTGTGTCTTTGGGTTTTCCAGGTTGCCTTTGCCTTTCACTTTCTCATCTTGAGGTTCCCTATTCGATATCTCTGTATCCGCATGTTTTTCCCCTTCATCTTTCTCTTCTTCATCTTGAGGTTCCCTATTTGATATCTCTGTGTCCACCTGTTTTTCCTCTTCTGCTACAGCCCTCTTGTCCTCCACTCTTCTCTTGCCCTGTTCATCTGCAGTTTCCTCCTCCTCTGATATCTCCCCTCCTCTCTCATCTTGGTCTTTTGGCATAAGAACTAAAGCACGCCTATTTCGTCTGAAGTTCCCTTCTTGTGTCTCCCTCTGGCGGCGAAGCACACTCATTGGTATAACCGTCACATCAGCGCCTGTATCCATCTTGAAGGTGACAGGTTGTCCATTGAGTTGCAAAGTCACCAACCAAGAATCATTTCTCCCTGCCCTATGGTTAGCAAGGTCATGTATATACACTGCATCCAATACTTCTGAATTGTCAGAAAACACCTCCTTCACTCTTGTAGATGACCTACACACAGCCTGAAAATGCCCAAGTTTTCCACATTTATTGCAAGTTGCATTTCTTGCTGGACAATTTCTGCGATCATGTGGGAACCCTTTCCCACAGTTTGGGCATTTACTTTGTGTCCCCTGTGTTTACTGAGTTGACTTCCGTATTGCTGATTGTGGTCCTTTTGTATGTAAGGGCTGCTGCTGCTGTCTACCAGGAGAGACTGCATCAATGTTGGCAGGCTGGGGTTGAGACTGACCACATCGAATTATTGCCTGCTGTTTCCTCACACTTTCCGCCTGCCGAGATTGTGCTACTGCTTTCTCTAAGGTAAGGTTAGGGTCCATCTGCAATTTTTCTGACAGTTGTGAATCCCGTATACCCACCACAATTCTGTCCCTAATCATTTCTCCTTGAAGCACCTTATAATCGCAAAATTCAGCCAGCCGGTAGAGATCCGTTATAAAAGCATCCACAGTTTCCCCATCTTCTTGTCTCCTTTGATTAAACTTCGCTCTTTCAAATATAACGTTTCTCCGAGGGAAAAAATGGGACTCAAATTTGCCCTTTACGACACTGTACTTTTTTGAATCTTCCGCAGATAGACCGAATGACCGTAGGATATCATCCGCTTCGTTGCCCATGCTATAAATGAGATTGCTCACTTGTGTCTCTTCTTTCGCGTCCAGCCCCGACACCTGGCGAAATCGCTCGAAGCGACGAATCCACTTTGGCCATTCCTCGGGATGCGTGAAGCTAAAGTTTTCCGGTGGGGTCACCTGAAAAGTCACCATTCCTTGGTTATAGGTAGGAGTACGACGTCCAAACCAGCACGACGATAAAATGAACGGAGGGTAATAATCACACCGCGGCCACCATGTAGCGTTGTACCGGATTATGCACGAACAATATCTTGAATCACGCAGCTCATAACATACCCCCACAACCTATACACGAACTCTAATAAGACCCCCCCACCCCACAGCGCATGCGCATACATGTCGCAGTCTACTACTACACATATAGGAAACATTTGGGAGCGAAATGGTTGCCAATTTAAGCCAAAAGACAAATTTGATGAGGTAGGAGTACTCGCCACCCCTGGCGACTACTACTTACGAGTGTAAATTCTGTTGGAGTGTTCACCACCCTCACTAATTCTCCCGTCATTAAAACAAAGCTAAGTACATTGTACAGAAATAACTGCTCTTCTATAATAGCACGATTTTACACCAATCTGTACTTACCTTGCTAACACTCACTTGCTCCAATAGAACCCGCCAACAATTGTGCGGTGTTTACCGCGCCATTTTACCTATAAATGAGGTAGCTAACTTTGTATTAGCAAAAACGTTAATAGTAATAAAAAGTATTAACAATGTGCCGTAACCAGAAGTCCATTTTGTGCCAAGACATACAAATGTTAGGTAAGCCCAAGCACCACGTTTGAAAGTAGTGTGGCGAGCACTCCTGCACTGGCGACCATACCTGACGCTACCCCTATAGTTTTGTGGGTTATTTTCATTAAACACTAAAACGGTCAGTGGACCGATATGTTTCGATAGGCCTACCTCTCGTGCAAACACATCTACGCAGTTACTGTATGATCAATTTTAGGGAATACACTTATTGTGTATAATAGCTGATTGAACAAATGCCTGTTAACTGCTTGTAAGTGCAATTGATGATCCGACTGCAGACCAATGACACTGAAAAAGCATTTCCAAATAGGTAAAAAAACATGCCTGTTGGTGATGTAGACAAGCTTGAATAGCCGAACATAATTCACAACAAAATGTATTGAAGCAACGATACTAGTATTGGAAATCGTAAGCAACTCGTTAAGAGGATGTGTTTCGGCCTGCGTATCAGGTATCTTCATCCGTAATCGTCTCCTGTATGAAGTATCGCTCATACCATGCACCTATCAATGGTTAGTGCACCCCCCCCCCCCCCCAATCCGGGACATTTGGGAGATTTGACATTTATTAAATCATATGCCCCACAGTTGGGGGTTAATAACTGGTCAAATGACCCCCTCCTTGACCCTGTCCTAACAGCACGCTTAACCTGTTGCAACCGTACAACCTCAAAATGCTATTTCCACTTAGCTCGCGATCCTGGAGATCTAAAACGTATGTGCTGTCACCCCACTTTTCTTCCACCTGGATTATAATTCTTTCACTCGTTTTTGTTACATCACTAAAACTAAACAATGACCTGACTGCTAATTCCATATCAGTTTCGTCGCTTTGGTCAATACGAAGGCAATAAGGCAAAAAACGTTTTTGTCATTTGCAGCACCATTTGTAGACTCCACCCAATGTCATTGCTCTTACCATTGATACATGTAGATGCTTCACAATAAGCATGTCATTGGTATTGCCATATGAATTTATTACACCAAATGAGTCACATGCCGAAACGCGGATCGTATCTAATTATCTCCACGTTTTGTATCCAGGTATTCTTCAATATATGGTTTAACAGCAAAACATCATTTCCTGTCACTAACACAGGACAGCTTCTATTCGGTGGCTCTTCAATTCAGGATATCCAAGTTTGCCAGCTGCTCTAGCGATCTGACGATAGTTTCCTTATAGATATCCATTGGAAACCAGAGGGTTACCATCGCAATAAGGGTTGTGTATAATTGTAATCATGCTGAAATGTGGAGCATAAATGAGATTAATGGTGGCTGCAGTGGGAACAAATAATCCGCATGGTTGTTCCCAGACTGATTAGTGCAACATCAGTCAGGTCCTCAGGCTAATCTACTAGCAGATTATGTCCGTGGGAGACAATTTCTGCTAGCTGATTATGTCCTGGGGGACAACATCAGCAGGAGGACACAATCCATCACCGGTAGTAGTCTCCAACTATGGAACTTATCTCTCCCCCAAATTCAGCTGAGACGCTAATAACTGCTGTCCGTGTGTCGTATTGAAAACTCCGGTCGAGGTGTGAGAGCAAACAATTCAGCAGACTGCCAAATGTGGTAGTTGTCGTCACTGCCAAAATCTTGTTCTGATACTGGAGCCAGCCTGTTTTGTTGGCAGCAGACGTCGCACCGTTCACATGGAACGTAGCTACATTCCATTTCGGTAGAATCATGATATCAGGCGCCTATGGCAAACTGATTCGGAAGTGGCATAATCCAGCAGATATTCCATCGATTTTTTTTCTCCGTCCGTCCTCTGTTAGAGAAAGCTTGAACCTCTCCCTAATAGGGTCAACTATGAAAAGTGTAACCCAATCAGCATCAATGCCTCGACAAGCAGCTTATGGATAGTCTTGTATTCCTTCTGTTCATCCTTTCCTAGATCGATCCATGCGGCCAGTGCTTCTCTTTCAAGAAGAGTCAGCAATTTGACTATGTACAGTCATTCGCTGCGCTGCATATATCAAAGCGCTGGGTGAAGCCACTCAGTGGTGTCTCCTGACAAAGAAAGGTTTTGGCACATCTAATCGCAACACTTGCTTAAGCTATTCGTTGCTACAAATGTAACACTTCTTAGTAATAGAAATAGAAAAATGCAACTACATGCACAACACTGCAAGTATGCTTGCTGACTATGGTTAACACCAAGGGTGATCTCATAGGGTCATGCACCCTGTGCTACATTGTCAACAGGTCAGCATTTATGGCACAACAAGTTCACAAACCTGGAATGTTTTGTTAGTTCCATGCACCACTTCCCCGGCGTTGCCTTACCCATAAAACAAAGGGAGTATAGGCACACATTAACGGCTGACCACCTCCGATTGCCTGATGCTGCGGCTTGCCTCCTGAACGTTTTGTCATAGTTCACCCACGCTGTACCCACGAATTCCTGGCTGGCCTTATGGATTTGGAACATGTAAGCTAGTAGCTCGACCACATCAGTGGGGAACCGCTTAAACATTACGCTCACGTAGGCGGTGAAGCACTGGAGCCACAAATTTATGTTCATGATCTGCTTCTTTCTTCTGTTCGGCATGAGTACGGTTCCTGCCACCTCCTGTTTTTTTTACAGCCCACTGCTCCGGGAGAAGATCCACCATCTCAATAAACTCCCACATCTAGATCCATTCCGGCCACAACCTTTGCTGGGACTGGCTGAAAGCCATCCCCTATGAAACGCTCGAACCAGCCCCCGTTCGCTGTGTAATTATTGCCACCGCTGTATTGGTGCGCACGTCCAACTGTATTGAGACGTGGTGGGGTTCAGGACCCCGACCCCCCCCCCCCCCCCCCCCCCCCCCAACCTGAGGGGCCACAAATTGGTGGAGCTGATAGCCCTCGACCAACTGGGCTGACGGGTGCAGATGGAGCTGAGAGCCCCCAACTATCTATGTTCACAATGACATGTGATGCTTGGAGCGCAATGGACCCTGGGCCCCCACACCAGACGGCCCACCGTGCTCGGCACGTCTGCCCATATTAGCTATGGAAATCACACTTAATTCCTCTGCCAAAGGCCGCACTCCTAGCACTTCGCATGAAGGAAACAACAATTAATAAGGCCAGTCAGAACCAACTGAATTACATGTGCAAAACGCTTCGCATGCCGTACAGCACATGCATGAACTCCTCCTACCTGAGGTGTCAGATATGGGTGGAGCCTGGGATGGAGGCGAGTGCACCAGCTTCCAGATCTCAGAACTCAAATTCAACATCATGCGTTCAAGGCAAACCATCCTTTTATCCATGCCACCTGCAGCTGCTTCCTCGGTATCAGCCAACTCGGGACAAACGTTAGCCATTTCACAGACCAACGTCAAGCTGTTGAAAATAACAGAACCCTACCAGCACCGCACATACAGGCTGAAATGTGGTGACAATTACGTGCAGCATTACTTGCTCTATGGCCCATTAACCTCAGTTAACAAGCGTTAACCTTTATGATTTCCAGCAACCCTTAGACCTTCAGATGCTAAAAATCCATGCATAGTCTTACGCCCATATGTGGGGCCAACCTACAATGAGCAAAATTAAAATTAGACATAGTCTTCATTCAGCATCACATTATATCATAACAATTATGCTGGCCAGAAAAACTAACCCTATAGCCTAAACCCCCCCCCCCCCCCCCCCCCCCTTCCAATTCAATTCAGGAGGACATCATTTTTCTCCATACCCCCCGGGGACAATTTACTGATCCACAATTGTTCAAAGGAATAGCTAGCTATATAATCGAGATGGCAGTAATACTCCCTTCACATGCCATACATGGTATTTTTACCACTCCCCTCCCTATTGACCATTAAATTGGTGCCAGCATCAATTCGCACGTCAGTTGCGTTACACTCCAACATATAGAATTATGTGCTCTTCTCCCGCCCAAACCCAACATGTTCTTGCATGCGCAACACCATCTTTAACCCTAAAGGATACACCTCTAATAGCTTTTTAGGGCATTCCCGCTTGAAGTGGCCAGCCTCACCACACCAATAGCAAATCACCGGACCCAAACGACGAGCCAGCACTGGCTTCGCTGCTCACAGTGCTCCCGCTCTGTCCCACCGCGCACCAGCCTTGGACCTCGCATGCCACCTTCCGAGCCTTCTCCACCTCCTCGGCCTACCTCCTCTTTGCCGCAACCTTGCGCTCCGCCATCCTTGAGCCTCTTTTCATTCGTCGTCCGAATCGACAGCAAGTGAATCCGCCTCGTATTCGGACACCACCGCCCAACCCAGCTCCGAGCGATCGGTGACCCTGATAAGTTTTTGTCTGTGGGCCAAAGCATTCTTACCGCCCTTAAGGCTAAGCTTGGCTTTCTCCAAGGCGGTCTTGACCGGGCCTTCTGCCAGGAGCCTAGCTGCCCGCAAAAGCTGCAGATCAGCATTGCTGATATGCTCCGCGATGCTATCGTTGAAGAAGGCTTGCTCTTCGTGCACCTTCTTCTGGAAGCAATAAGGCCTCTCCAGCTTCTTGCCGCCTCTTCCTGCGCCGCTGCGTCGCAGGGTCGACCCCTCCTGTGGCTGATGTTGAAGCTGCATAAATTTCCCACCAAAACGTGCGCTTAGAATGCCTAGAATGTCTAAATAACACTTCCCCTCCCTTATCAACACGCTGCCCCATGTGGCCACACCTACCATCCAATCCCATTTCATGTCACATTTAGACGGGAGCTTATTTCCTGTCTAATTCAATTCTTTCTGATATATACAGCTTGCTGGACTGCCAGTGCTATTCTGTGCATATTGTTCCTTTCATACAAACTAATGCTGTCAACTCACGCATCATCTAGAATACATCAATTTTAAGGTCTTGAAGTTATGAGCAGATAGTTTTTTCCCAAACAATCACCATGAACCTGATATACATGTTATTGTCCACTAATTTTACTATGACGGGACACTGATACACTAGTTGTTAAAATCGCACTACACTATTTAAATTGCTAATGCTTCCGAGTCATTCCAAAAACAATTGCACCCTTTAGTTCAAATCTGCATGTCTTTTCTCACAGTTATTCTCCTCAATGAAACATTCTCTATCATAAGTCACAGTGACATATCCACTGATTGCTAGGAGAGAGGACAGGTTCACATCCTATTTCCACCTTTTTCCCTTCTGGACACTGTAGGATGAGAATAGCTTCACTGAAACTGTATTAGCTGAGATTGGTATCACAAAGTAAAGCTTTTGTTTGCCCAGAATAATTTTGCTCCTTGCCAAACATTCTAACTTCCTGTTCATTTTCCTTTTATGCTACAAAACAGAATTGTATACCCTTGTTGCTATTCACTGCAAACTGGCACAGTTGATTTGCAGTTAATCTGTGATCTTTGTATGCATGTTGCAGGCTGGTTTTTGATGTCAGTTACAGAATCCCTCCAGCACCATCTAAAGCAGATTTGCCACGAGTGGTGGAGACAAAAATTGCCACTCTGCAGCCACTCCAAAGTCCACGAGATGCTAGCTAAGAAATATGCAATTCTCATACTGTGCTGCGTAACTGTCTGAGACATACATTTGCCTTCACTGTTCTCTGTCAAGAACTCAATCCGCTTCTTCTGGAATATGTATTGCTACGACATCGTGTTGTGTGCACTCTGATATTATATAAGACAAACGAAGTGCTCAGTTCCCACATATATAGCTACTGTATAGCATGAAGCATCAATGGCATAGCTAAAAACGGCAAGTCACATGTCAGCATCATTGAGATGTTCAAGCCCAGTCAGAAGGTCATCCAGCCCTAGTACTGTCATGATTTCACTGTAACCACACTCAGACCAACATCGTGGACAAGACTTTGCCAGTGCCATTGGGTCCAGAGGACCATACTATTTCTAACCAATTATATTCTTGCAGCACTTAAATAACATTGGAATGGTATTGTGGCACAAATCTGGAACATGAACGCCTCGTGTATGAGCCTCTGGTGTCCAAGAGTAATCTTGAGATCGTTTGATTGCTTTACTGTATGACAGCATCACCATTTTTAATTTCCACAAGGAAATCTTCAATACAATTCTCCACTATATCTTGCATTGTTTGAGTTACCAAGTACATGATCTTCTTCAGGTATTAAACTTCCCTGTGTTCACCTTCCAAAACTTCAATCCTACCATATAGATCACAAATAATAAATCAGATGTCATTCCTATAATACATACCTTCAGTACCACTAGAGTTCTTCACTTCTAGCCTATCACTGGTTATGATGATATAGTCATTGCTTGCATGCTCCCAATATGTGCGGTGATTTCCGTAATAAATATGATAATCTGGCCATGCTTTTCATAATTGGGACCTTTGCCTTCACCACCAATCACATCAGTCACTCGATGTTGTATCCTAACTAGCAATGACAATGTAGGACCAACAATCACAAAGTGGAAGACTGACTCAACAAACACACAATGGACATATAAATACATTAATGGGCCAAACTGGATATAGAACTAGGGAAACCTGTTTAGAGGTCAAGAATGTTCTAGAGGAAACCAATATAAAGATAATGATATAACACTTGAATAATGAACATTTTATAAATGTGAATGCCTTCTTTTTTTTCTGCTGTTGATGCAACAAATTGGAATCCAGGCCATTGTTGTGCCTTGTGACAAGAAGTGACCAGTACTAGGATTCACTACCGCATATGTAGCCTGTTTGTGGTCCCCACCACAACCCTTGCGAATGATCTGGTAGTGAACTTAAATTAAAGTTGCTGGCATCGAACGCACGATGACTGATTTAGCATCTAAGCCATATCTCTTGAGGTTGCATCTAATTTCTAAAAAGCAAAAACAGTACTATTTGGCATGTAATTTTTTAAATACCTGGAACATATGACCAATCTGTCTTGCATACAGATGACCACCTAGCATTTGTACCGTGTATTCCCACTCGCCTGCAATCAAAGTAACCTTCTTGTGACTGTCAGTGGCATATTTGTCGTGGAGCCCACAATGAACCAATAGTGAAGCTTGCCATTCTTACTTATACATATCATTGTGCTCTTTGTACATGCATGTGAGCTCAAGCAGTACTTTTCCATGCATGCTGTTTTGAAATACAACAAAATTCTGCACAATATGGCACCGTGTACATGGTTCTGTTATTGACAAGTCATATGAGCGTTCATACATTGGCATGTATTAGATCCAACTAACGCACAGCACATCTGCATGTTTTTGTTGAACGAATATTTTCACAATGGTCTCGCTCCATCCACACACCGATCCAATGACTGCACGTGCATTTGTATACATGCAGCTACATGTATAGTAAAATGTATCCAATCCTTTCCTGTGACTGAGAAACTGCTCTGCAACTTTTGTACAGTTTGGTCTACAATTAAGATGTAGGTGTCTGCCATCTATAGCATGCTATTGTCTCTAGGCCTATAGTCTAGGGCTTTCACTACCTAAGGGTATTGGATGGTGGAATACAAAGAAGTCAAATAATCACACACCATGTATTCAATCTTGCGCCAGATCCCTTTCTATTCATCTACTGAGTCCACTCCTCACTTCATCTGTGTACACCCCTGCCACTGTTGAGAAAGGAAACAACACTTACTGAAGTAATTAACTAACATGTTTTTTAATACACACACATGCACAGACACTGGTATTCTTAGATTAGGTGACAAATCTTAACAAGTGTTTTATTTTCCTTGCATTGAAAAACAAATAAATGACATGGCAAACATATACATGGACTGTTAGCACTATCATTTTATGCCTTTTGGACTCTTGCACTAACTCTGTAGCATTATCATAAGATCGGATACTCCTCTGGATTCAAGGCCACTATATCTTTCAGCATCCAAATCAGTTCATATTGAGGGGAACGCAATCTGTATGAACAGATCATACTGCAATAGGTTGTCCAATTATTGTAGTCTTCGATGCGTGCATGCAAAAATATTGTATGCAACTGTGAAGTTCTGTCAATACCAGTGTCATAATGAATGTGGCACAAAGCTCAGCTTTCCTTTGTTAAGAAAATTTATGTCATTTGCTGCTGCTGCTTGGTGAAATTGCTCTTCATTTATCAGTCTGTCAATGGCTTTAGTTAACCATTTGGTCAATGATATCAATAAGCATAAACCAATGCACATATGGTTTTGTTCATATTTTTTAATCTCATGCAGGATGTAATGGCTACATTTCTATGGCAAATGTTAACACCTGCCTATAGGTGCAATGTTTGAGCAGCCTCACTTTCAAAAGTAATATGAGAGCACTAGTGCCCGGCTTTTATCCATCAATAGGACGATATAGCGGAAGGTGGAGACTGGGCCGGCCCCCCATAGTGGACATTGTACCAAGTGATGCAACGCAAGTCTATGTAGTGTCGGCCACAAAAGAAAGGCAATCCCTATTTGTAACCATGGAATGTAACAGAACGCATGGATTCAAACCATGCGATTTTGCAGTGAGCAGGAAAGGCAATTGATTTACAATGCATCAGGGACAAGTTCTTCTTTTTTTGAACATTTTATGCTGCTGCTAAGCTTGCCATCGTAATCGTTCTTCCGTTGGCTCTAAAAAATTATTCCAGGCTCTAGTTACTTTTCAGACATATTACATATAGGTTAAGACAGGCACCTACACGTAGGCTGGCAACAATTTAACATCAAAACGTGTTTTTTAATGCTACTTTGACAAATCAGCAGTTGGAATAGCAAGCTGGTTTTTTACTGCCTTTTGTAATTGAATGTTCACAGCCATCCATACATGTATATGGCCTTAGCTGCTGGGCTGCCATTGTTGATGTGCTGCTGTCAACAACATAGATTACTACTATAGCTGATACAAGGATGCTGTAACCTTCTGATCTTCATGCTGTGCCCCCCTCCAAGTGTACAGCTTCCATATACAATCTGACAGACATAGATGTAAGGCATGCACTCAAATATATAAACAAACAGCACACAAGGGATGGCGAAAAATTATAGGTCTACCTGCAACCAGGCAAGTAGATTAATGTGGGTCAGTTGAATTCTGTAATCCCTTGTTGCCTTACTATTTACTGTTTACAAATCCGACATCACTGATTTGTAATGCTTATAGCTTGTTTCACTTAGGGGCTTCGTTGAACAACGTATTAATATTGATGGCACTAAATATAACATTTCTGAATTTCAGCACATAAAGATTAAGCCTGTGTGGATATTAAACCACCCCATCTGCATTCAGCTCTGATTTTTTTAATGAATCAGCATCAATGCAGGGGCAGATCTACCTAGTCTGGCATAGCCACACCCTTACGTATCAGTGTTATGACTTGTTCTAATAAGCAACTATTGCATGATACATCACGCCACATCATGTAATGAGAAATGCATCGAAATTGGGTCAAATTGGCTTGCATATTAGCAAACAACACCCATATGAACATGGATTTAAAAAAAAAATACTATAGCCATCTACTAATATCTATGCTGGTGGCCGCGATAATACTTCCCAGCATTGGTGAACCCTCCACACACACACACACACACACACACACACACACACACACACACACACACACACACCATATTTCCTGGATCTGCCACTGTCATTTTCCATAGTGCTTTGCTATGATGTCTTCAGGACATGCTGCCGTTGTACTTCCAGTTTGGTAAAGAAGGCATGAATCATTGGGCAAATCCATGATGCATGTGCTTCGATCATGCTGCATGCTCAGTACTAATTATAACACATGCAGCCATTGTGTGCTCCAGATCTGAATGACCGAAGCAAGTAAGTACTGCATACTGGCTGCACCATTCAATATGGATCACAGTTAGACATAATTAACCATAATGTAATTCATTCGTGTGCCCCAGTGGCTTCTGGCCACAATAAATACATAGTACATGTAATAGATAAACCACAAGTTAGGGCTGAAGCCTATTACTAACAAAACTAATTTAATCCAGATGGCTAGTTTTGTATATAGTATTAACGGGGTTTGAAGGTTTCATCCTCTACTGCTACTCATTTTGCAGATGAATAGCTATGGACACAGAAAACTGAGACTCTATTCCAGAGCTAATAACTACTACAATAACCTATCTTCCGCTACAGCACAAGAATGTTTTCAATTTCTCTCACAATTCTTGTTCCATTGAACATCTTCCTGACAATGGCACTGCTATCTTGTTGGCATAGTATTTTGGCAAAGGTCTGTATAGTAGCCTGTTAGACCTAATAGCTATCCCACCTCCTTTATCCTTGGAATTTGGCCTGGGGGGTGGAGGGAGGGTGGGAATCGGAGGATCAGTCAGTCTAGACCCATCCCTCATTTGGTGCTTAAGTTCCACCCCCTCCAGTTATTGTACATGTGCTTTTAGAAATTTGCACCACAGCTAACAGCACCCTCGCTTTTCGTATCAAGCAGTGGTGCCCCTCTTTCCCCTCCGTAAGTACTTGTATTTGGCCAATCGCAAGGGGAACCCCCCACCCACCACCACCACTTTCAGAATCCTTTTTGCAATACAATACATTGTAGTTCAGCTTCCCATCTACAGGATATTGATCTCCAATGCAAGAGTCTTACACATAATATTGGACCCTTGGTCCATCAAAATCCCTTTCAGGACTTCAACTCTTGTAAGTAACAGGATCATCTCCTCTGCCATCAATAGATTTCAACACCAGAAGCTCTGGGTAGCTTGTCACATACATATGTAGTCGCAGGGTACGAGGATATACATGTACATGTAAGAACTTGATCCAAAAGCTGTCACTTTGCAAACTTTTTTTGGTTTGCTTTGTTCTAACCTTGCTTTTCAAATTCCACATTTTGCAGTGGCATAAATTTCTGGATTCTGTTCAAATTATTGCTCCCAACATTCTCACTTTATTACTGCAATACTTTTCACATACTTAAACAGTGCTTGCAGCAATGTCTGCTTCCTAACAGCAGGGTTTCATCAAGGGGGGTGGGAGGGGAGGGGGGGGGGGGGGGCACATAACTGCTGTATCTTTTCTATTCCATTTATCAATTCTAATAAAGGCACACTGTGTTGATACAAAGAAATAAACATTACTTATATGTACATATATGACCCTTACTCTATGTGCTATATATATGTGTGCTGTTCATTTTTATTTTGGGTGATTTTTTTTAACCTACAATGCATAGGAGACCCTCTCTTTCATTTCTCTAATTGTGTAGCCATATAGATGTACCATAAATAGTATAGTATACTATTCTATGTATGGTGTTATACTAGTCTATGTATGGTGTTACCTTTATCAAACTTTTACAAAGGTTTCCTTGCTTCACGTGGGAAGGTATCAGTCTTGCACCTCTTCCAGCCCCATCTAAAAAGTATCAACTGCACTTTTGCCCATCCCTTGAGGTTTTTTCTCAATGAAACCCAAATACAAGCACTAAAGTTTGTATGTGCATACATGTATGTGTGTGTGTGTGTGTGTGTGTGTGTGTGTGTGTGTGTGTGTGTGTGTGTGTGTGTGTGTGTGTGTGTGTGCATTTCTTTCTGCTCTTTTAAGAGGCATATCACAACATGCATATCTGTATCTACAGTCTGCAGCAAGCTATGGAAGCCTTCTGCCTTTCATGTGCTGGCTATTCTGTTGCCACATATGTGCTGGGCATTGGTGACCGCCACTCTGATAACATCATGATCACTGAGGATGGTCAGCTGTTCCACATTGACTTTGGCCACTTCCTGGGCAACTTCAAAGTGAAGTTTGGTGTGCGCAGAGAGCGAGTGCCGTTTGTGTTGCCACAAGACTTTGAGATCATCATTGAAAAGCATTTTGGATTCGACACGTATGCTGCCATTATGATGTGCACATAATCATAATGCATCAGTGTACATCAGCTAACCTGCACACATACATGTACATGTGCTTAGCTTTAGAAACTACATGTACTTGCATCCAACTTGATATTTGTATGCTATAATTTTTGTATGTGGAATGACAGCTGATGAATATAAGTTTTGTGGAACCAGTATAGCTATAACCTTTCTTAGTGAGAAAGAATATATGATACATACAAATAAGTGTATTGGTGGAACAACTTTTTATCCTCAAAAAGTGAATGCATACTATACAATTTGCATGAGTTAATTATCTCTGCTGTAAGTTCAAATTGTGGATGACATCATTTTGTATTGTATATGTACAATTTATCCATCATCAGGTGCTATCTCCAATTTTGTTGTGTGTAGCTAAAGTAATGTGTTTTAATTTTATTAAAGGCAATAGCACAATTATGTCCAAAGGCCCAGCTGGCACTATACAAAATACTAATACAATGTAGTTGGCAATATTTTAGGGCACCAAAGTGAATGGTGATTTTAAAGCAATGTTCAAACGACCGTATACGGCTTTTATAAAGCTGTAAGCAGCTGAATGATTTATCAATAATACTAAAAGTGATAATACAAAATGTAATTCTTTTCTGATGCTGTGATGCCTCCTAGATTGCACTTTGTACATGTATCTCATTTCTATCACTAGATTTGAAAAACTTTGTGAAGATGCCTACATCATCCTGCGGCAAAATGCCTATCAGTACATCAAGCTGTTAGCTATGATGGTTCAAACTGGTCTACCTGAGCTAAGGTCTGTAGCAGATTTGAATTATGTACGTGATGCACTAGTGTTGGAGCTATCTGAGGCTGAGGCCAGGGAACACTTCAAAGCTAAACTGCAGGAGGCACGCACTAATGCATGGAGTACAAGTTTAAACTGGTTTTTCCATGGCCTAGCCAAGGAAAATGGAGATTAGCGCATTTAGCTTATTGTTTTACTGGAGCACAGGTACATGGGTGTATGCAAATTTTATTTATATAATTATATATGTATTTTTACAAACTGGTATTTTGGCAGACTGCTTGAAGTTATGTACATGTACTTTGCTGATCCTTGTTGAAACACAAGTGATGGCTGATGCTGCCACTTTCGCCACTGAGATTAGAAAACACAAGGCCAGTGATCAAACAGAGATAGGGAGAATGCTAACCTGGTGGGTTATCAACCATTATACTGGGGAATTTCTACAGAAAAATGATAGGGGGAGATGTTTATGAAATTAGAAAAGAAACTCTTCTTGTTGTGAAGATCCATTCATTTTTGCATAATGTGACCGCTATGAGCTAGTTCCTATATGGTCCAATATAAGCCTGTTGTCTTTTGGATAGAAACAGGGGAGGATTTTGTTAATTACTGCAGTTACATAAATGACCGAACAAATAAGTCACATCAGTGCATTCTACCCAACTGAAATTAAAATTAAGCTTGAATGTTTCAAAAAGATGTGAGAAGGAGTAACTTTCAAAGCTTAATAGCCCTAAGCTTGCGAACCTTGACCTCAATATGTGTCAATTTAATGTCTGATGTGGCAGTGTACATTGTATTCTTATAACTGTACTTGTAAATGGCAACAGTTGATTTGACAGCTGATGGTGTTTGCAAACTACATTTAGGGAGTGCCTTGAATAAACAGCCTTGTTGCACTAGATTATTGACCTGTACATTATACATTAAGTGCACAATCAGTATGATGTACAGTTGGCCTCTCACTTCCACACTCATCATTTCTGAGTGAGATGGAGCGTATCATTTGTTGTCGAGAAGTCTTCATTCCTCTGGTAGTAAATACTCGAACATTGATGTGAAGGGCAAGTGGTGGCACGGCAGATTTGAGTCCAACCAAAACCCACCACATGAAAGATTTACACAGACAGCGTCCAGCTTGATTGTTGATAAACTATCGTTTGTAAGTAAACCGGATGTATGGGCAGTATTGTATATTGCAGTATTGACATATGTCATCTCCGGATCACGTTTTCCTATTATAATACAAGTTTCCAACAGTTCAGGCGACAGGCAACATGAAGGTGAGCGATAATGATGTGTGGCGAATAGCGCTAGCGTAATAGTGCATTGTGTCAGTGACAGTCAAGCGTGCGGCGATCTCTCAATGCATACAGGTGTATTTACATTCGAGCGCTAACTCCCTATGTCGGGTCAGTGGTACTGGTGTCCGTAGCTATGCGCATGGCTGCGGCGAGTGCTTGAAAGTGAACATCTCTAGAGCTACATCTTAACATGCACTAAATAACTCCTACACAATACAGGCGATCGCAATCATCTCATGAATACCTGCAACACCTGGTACCGTAGGGTTTGTTCAATATTTATCGAAACAATTCGCAACAAAATAAAATAAAAGGTGATCCGTGGTTACCGAGAGATCGATGTTACGCTATTTGGGATGAGTCGGGACAGCCCGCCCTCCTTACCAAGGGCTGGGGTTGCGGGCAATTATCTTGCACCGATGTGGTAACGTACTAGTACGTACACTGAAGCCCTGCCAATGACGCTACATGTACATATGTACACGTAGTCATGTACATGTATCAGACCAATCAAGGTAGTTGACCTGATACATGTAAGTTTCACAGCTGTATATGTATGGATCAATTTCTGCACTTGCACACAGTACACCCGTCGACGTTGAATTACATGTAATGATTAATAGGTAGCATTAATCGAACCAGAACTCATATCGGGAAGAACTAGCCCAAACCATGCGGCGTAATTCGTACCCAGACCCACGTAGTCGGTGATTTAATACATCACGGCGTGGAAGGTCACGCATGACCCAGGATACACTACGGTCGGGCTACGCCCAACTAAGCTTGCGTGCACACTAACGAACTGAGCTACAAGCACAGCTGTACATGAAATGTAAACGGTTGGAAATTGAACCACTAATATCTACTCACTGGTACGGGATCAAAATTGTGACCGATAAAATGTGACGCATCTGAACAACGCGAACAGGAAAGGAAATCAAAAGAGTCGCTGCTATTAGAAACTGCTATTCTATGGAACAATCTCTTCCACAAAGGACAGTTGACATTGATATTCGATATATAAGCCAGCGGCAATGCCGCATTCACTGCTGCAGGAGTATGAAGCCAGTGGGCTACGAATAAGCCTATGATTAGCTGGCGCATCACTTCTAGGCACGTTCTAGCTCGGCAGTACTGAAGAACCGTAGCGTCCTCATGCACGTAACTTAGAACCACTAGACCTTCGTAGCTCATGCACTTGGCTGAACATTTTATGTTGAAACCCTGAATTGTAGCCATGCTAATTCTGCTGCAACTTGCTTGCAATTTCCCGTACGTGTGCTTTTGAATGTGAGCTGCCGACATCACAACAGATATATAAAGTCATCAGTGGGGTAAGAATGTCTAGCATTGTATCAGTAACGCCAATCAGTTTGCCCTAAAGTACCAGATGATATTGCAGCAACTCTGGCATTCCCTCCTGTATTTAATTTATTTATGGTAGAGAGTAAACTGTTTCAGCTGTCATGTTTTTGGTTCTGACTAGTTTCCAAATGTGAAATGCTAACAGACAATCACTTATTTCATATGCAGGGAAATAATTCAAGTTTTTGTAGTTTTATGCATATAAAAAGTATTAATTGACTTGTGGGGCTCTGCCCCTGACCCCAATGGGGGAGCACTTGCACTCCCCCATACCCCATAGCTGGGTGGGATGGGTACCCACGCTTTCTCCAGGGCTTTCTCAATTTCATGCATCTGGCAGTGTATGCCCTACCATATATACCACTGGTTGAGTCCCCTTATAACACCTCCCCCCCACCCCCAACACACAACCTGGCTATGGGCCTGCACAGGATGCATGCATGATTAATGTTTAACTTGTTCTGCATTTAATCACTGTTATGCACCCATGGTATATCTTGTTCCCACCTTGCTCCACATCAATGCACCTAAGTGTCGTGACAGAAACATCAAAATATCCCTCTGGTTGGGAATTGTTCACCTTACTAGTATTGCCGTTGGGAATGTTTCATATATAGATCAGTGTTGGTACTGTCTAGCCATGTGCTGTATACACATTTTGAAACCTGTGTGTAAAATATGTCCACACTGATAACCAGAGAGCTTTGAGGATCTAACAATACGCCCCTTATCAGTCCTACACAGTACCTTTGAGATATGTGGGCACAACTGCATACATGATTATACCATAATGACATTAAAAGACATATTACCGTTGCTCAATTCATATTGACCCCTGGTTCCCTATAGGTAATCGTTTTTGCATCTATTCTGGTTACCCTGGTCACCTGCCAAGCTCCTGGAGATGAGACGCCAAGCTGTTTAAGTGCAGGACCAAGCAATATTAGAGTATTGATGGATTCCAACAATTATGCCACTCTACTTGGGCCTGGTGGAGTTTGGACTGCAGCTGATCTTGATGGGTCTGGAATAACTGTAAGTCATGAACCATCATATCTTAGTCACACTGCACACATACATGTACAATTTTAAATGCACAAACCTTCTCCAATTGCTAAAAGGTTCAAAATACCACCTAAATAGTCTTTAAGCCCATCTTGTGGAGGCATCCAACAGCCTCATGCCTGGCCAGTCCTGTAGCAATTGACCAATTAAAGGCCTATGGCCAGATGTGGCTGCACCAAATCAAAATCTGTTTTTTTTTTTGTGTGGTCAGCACTTCTGCCATCTAAAATGCATCCATTCTATTTTGCTCATTATTTGTACTTAGACGACCATTAGGAATACATCTGCCTATTGTATATTACACTGTAATAAGGTTAGGGTTAGGTTTAGATTTGGGTTATTTGGAGTTTATGAAAAATGAATTTTTCCTGTACTGGAAATCGCAAACACCGAGTGGTCAGGGAAAATGCACTGCTAGGACTTGGAAAATATCTTTTTTTTAAGTTGAACTTTCATAAGTGTACTGAACTTGGAGATGAGTGAGTAAATGGTAGGTGGCACTTTAATGGTAGATGTTGGTGAAGTGTGGAGATGTTGATATGTTGGTGATGAGGTAGATGTTGGTGAGGAGTAGAGATGTTGATGTGTCTATTCTTTGTTTTAGTGGTGGTGTTGTTTTTTTTTTCGGGTTACCAACGACCCTAAATAATACTCCCCCCCTCTCACTTGTGGGTGTAGAAATAAATCTCTTTGAAGTTTAATTCAAAACATGTTTCAGCCTAGAGCGGCCTTCATCAGTTCATGTAGTATACTTTAGGAAATGCCCATGTCAAAAAAAAACACATGTATTGAAAAAAATCATCAACTCCTTCCACTTAGTGGACACCAGGAAGTGGTGGAAACTGTCAGCGGACCATGTACATGTGTGAAAAGTTACCTACTGCAAACAACTGGATCTTCACACAATACATTTACAAGAGTGTCAGTGCAGTTGCAAATATCACCGTATATATCAATGTGACACTAAGATTCAGTACATGCACTCCAGCCTGTGCAAGATCTCTAGGTGTTTACACCTTCATTACTAACACTCCCCAGACAACTATTAATGTCTCAAATTTCTCATTAGTAAGCAATTTCAGTGCTTCTACTACTAATATACTTGAGCCAGTTCTCAGCTTCAACTTAAAACCTAATGATACAGGGTTTTATGTAGCGTTTCGTGATGGAGGAAGTTGCATAAATTTGAACAGAGTAAAAATCTATTACTACCAATGTCCTGGACAACAGATCGGACTGGTTTTATTTCCTGTAACAACTGCTCCGACAAAGTCAAATTCACCACTGACAGTCGCTGCTTCTTGTGTTATTGGCGGAATTAACACCTCTTCACTTAACTTGCAATGTAATACTAGTGGAGCCTGGAGTGGAAGCCCTTCTTGCATCTGCAGTTTTGCTGATGGTTACATGCCCTCTGGACCATCATCATGTGCAGGTATGGCATGCGAAATTTAAGTGCACGTTTACCTCCTTGTATGTCCTCCATTTAAGGCTGTGGTGCTGGATATTGGCTGGATGTACCAACTGTCTCATGTCAATCATGTCCACCAAATTCCTCATCTACTAGTGTGGTAGCATTAGAGTGCCCATGTATTGCAGGCTACTATAGATCTTCCAATGAAGGACCCAGTATTGGGTGCACTGGTAAGACTTCAACATTACTAGCTCATTTATATTTCCTCATTAGTGAATGTTTCATCAGTCCTTGTGTCTTTATTACTAAACAGCTCCTCCATCTAGTCCCAATAGTTTGACTATTACTGCAGTGACTAATACATCCATCACTCTGCAGTGGGGGAAGCCAGATGATGTTGGACGAAATGACTACTATTTTGTATTGGAGTACAGACCTATCGGCTCCATACAGTTCATTACAGTGCCTAACATCACTGATACATCAGACACTATTATATACATTCTGTCAGGGTTGACTCCATACACCACATATGATATTAATGTCATAGCAAGAAATGGTGTCAGCGATCAAGATATTTCTAATGAATACAAAAGAACATCAAATGTGAACACTATGACATCACAGGGAGGTACAGTATATATGTTATTTTATAATATATATAATCACTTAAAAGCACAGGAGCTAGTAATTTATGGGCAATAATATAAAGTCATTGTCCTCGAATTATGTCGACCACTATTTGACCCAACATTTCAGGGCAATTTGTCACTTTTACCAGCAAACATTGCATGAGATGCAAAGCTATGCTTTGATGCTTGTAAAAGATGTTCAAGCATGGTCAGCAAACAAAAATTTATAACAGCATACAAGTCCTTATAATAATTTCTGTATTCTGTAGTGCCGGGTGTAATCCGAGGCGTTTTAGCTATTGGCCAGTATGTGATATGGCAACCACCCACGGATACAAATGGTGTCATCACTGGGTACACCATGAAGGTCTGTCGAGGAGCAGCATGCAACATTCTTTCATTTGGATCTACAACATTTCTCCACCAAGTACAAAGCAGTGATGTACCAAGTGGAATGGCCATTGCAAGTGTTCAAGTAAGCAATTGACACACAAATAGTGCCCTGCAAGTTGAGTATGTGTATAAAGGTACATGTAGCAAGCCACAAGCCACACACACACACACACACACACACACTCCCAAACACACTCACACACACCTTCAGTGCTGTTGGAATATATATTTGCCATCATGCATGATAGGTGTACCTTTCAAAGCACACACTTAACTCCAAATGATGAGATATTAGTAATCAAACAGCAAAGGTGTTATATGCTGCTCATATTTACAAAGCATTCTTACTTACTAATAAGTTTTCATTCAGCCTGCAGAGGCTTGCTGTCAATACTGCTTCAGTTAGTGGGACTGATGCTTCAGTTAGTGGGACTGATGCTTCAGTTAGTGGGATTGATGCTTTCTTGTTTTAGTTAAGCATGTGTGAATAGCATATTATATTGTCATAACATAAACACATTCGCTAAGAATGAACATGATTTCATCTAAGACAGGAAAGAGAGAAGTGTGTTTTGTACACTAAACAATCAGTGTTTGTGTATATAATGTCTTCCCTGCCAGATAATTTGTACGATCCAGGGTGCCCAGCATCACTGTCCTTTTGGAAAATTTTCCAGGTCACTAAAATGTACATGTGTGGATAGTCCACATAACTTTGCAGTTCGCAGAAAATAAAGAAGTTTGAAAACTAGAAAAACAACCACAATGGTTATTATGCTGGTCACTTTCCCATTAGCATCAATACCCCCCTCTATTTGGTAATATGCATTGTGCATGTAGCATTTAGACACATGACACGTTTTAATCTGTCTTCTCTTTATGTCAGGTGAGTGCTTCAACGATGATTGGAAGTGGTTCTTGGAGTTCTGTGGTGACATTAAGTAATGGTACGCATTAATTCAGGGGTGGGGTGGGGGGGGGCTATATCTCATTAATATACAATTTCAATTCACAAAATGTACTACTGGTTACAGCATCATTTAAATACGTTAATATCACATTCTTCAACATGCTCGCTAATAACCTCGTGTTCAGTGCACCTATTTGTGATTAGAGCAGCAGGATTCAATATTCATAATGTCAAAAATGTGCATGGTGGACCTGAGATTGCATTTATAAACATATGGGTAAAAATTCGTGCATTAAATTTCCCCATATCACACTCGTTTGAGTGATGGCCAAAATGACACAGTTCCTCTCTGGTCTTTCAAACATTATCCAACATTGGTTTGCTGTTTCTCTGCAGATACTAGCTGTGTCCAGCAGCAATCCACAGGTAAGGGATTATTGGAATGTGCTCACTGGAATGTGAATATTGATATCTTTACAGATTCTATACAGCCATCGTCAACTTCAACATGTCCGCCAATAACCTCCTGTTCTGTATGCCCACAATGCCCTTTCAACACTCCTCTGACATGTCCCAGTCAGCAGCCATGTTCCAAATTGATACCAGTGACCCCTACACCATGTCCTCTACTTATGCCATGCTCGAGAAGCCCGAGCAGCTCACCTCCAGTATGCCCTCAAGTCTCCTCGTCTTGCCCTTCATGCCCTCCGTACCCCACACCATCTACATCATGCCGAGTGTGCTCAGCTTGCCCTAGCATTTTACCATCCCCGATATCATTGTCCTGCCCTCAAGTTACATCTAGTTCAGTGTGTCGGCCTTGCCCCACATCAATGCACTCTCCCTGTGGCATGACAACAGTGTCAAGTCTTGTAGCGAGCTCCAAATGTCCTGCCTGCCAGTCATACCCCCTACCATTTAGTAGCTCTAACTCCACATTCTCTTCATCAGTCTCTTCTGGGTTCATTCCTATTGTTGGCACTGCAGGTAAGTTTATCACGTCACTAACTTACCATAAACATTACCGGTATATTGATCATTTGTATTTGTTAAGCTGTGATATGTTAATATAGATTTGATGGGCCTGATATAGTTTTGTTCATGACCCAAAATTGTATGACTGATCTATTATAAGGTCATGATTACAAAATATGTGAACGTATGAGACACTAACTATACTGAAAACAACTTGTTGTCAGTATAGTTGAAACACATAATGCACTTATCATGTATTCACATATTTATGTCATCATTACCTTTAATCAATCAGCCATACAATTTTGAAACTCATCAAATCAATATTAACTTATCACAGCTTTACAAATACAAATGTGCAACACAGACCTTATGGATCTCTTTCCATCCACAGCTGCTCAATCAAACACTTCTCCACTGTCATGTTCAGTAATGATGGGTATAAGCATTGCTATAACTGCCTTTTCTATTGCAATCATAACCGCAATTATAGTCAGTTTTGTGTGCATGGTGTACCATATGAAGCAAAAAGTTCATATTTCAGCCATGAATTGTGCACCCGCCACAGAAATGGATGCCAAAATGTAAAACATTTCAATACAATAACATGTATAAGCTTTGTAGCACGATTCTGTACTGGAATTTCATTTTGTACACTTTTCTGTGCGTACTTTTTTATTATACGATTTTGTGTTCGTTATAACAACCATCATGATACTCACATCAGAGATAATATATTATCTCTGCTTACACGTACCCAGAATTATTTTTGCAAGTTTTCCACATGGAATAGCTGTAAGCGTAAATCGATAACATAAAATTGATTGCATAAGGTGGATATCCAGCCTGAAGCACACAATTAAAATTGTGTTATGCATATAAAATACAAAGAAATAGTCCCAAGAAAAATGTTATATAAAACGTGTATCACTGTATACCTAAAACCAAGTGCAGGATTACAAGAACATATCTGGAATGCAACCCAGAATTGTTATTTTGATTCAAATGTTTGTAACGGAATATCTTGAGCAACGGTACTATCAGTCTCCCTGCGTGTGGCTGCATTGGCAAGTTCAAGTTTCTTTTTCTTGTAATCACGCCTGACGCGGTATGCAACAATCAATACACCTGCTATGATAGTAGTAGCAATAGCAAAAGGCACACCAATGACCACACCCAAGTATGTTGCGATCACATTTTGCTGTATTCCACCTAATATAAATAGAACTTGAATTAAACAAAAACTTTTTTATTACACTGCAAGTAATCAAACTTTGGAGAGGCATAATGCATGTTTACCTAAATGTATAATATATGATGCATAAACCATTTTCAAAATTTGGGGCAAGCACAAAGTGGTGTACACACAACATTACTTTCATCCATTGATTGTGCTGCCTGTGAAGTAAGTAAAGTTGGACATAGACCAAAAGTGCCTGATACCAAACGTAAAGACGGAAGAGGTGACTGAGAGCTGCTTAAACCCACACTGCTGGATGATACATGTGGACACAGAGTACTGCATTGAGAGCAGGACAGCTGCAGAGGACATGGTGAGCACGGTGGTGATGTCATGTCCAGTGCTGTGAAGAGATATGAGCAAGGCGGACATGATAGTGGGGAAGAGTAACGTATATCGCTGGAGCACACTGAATGTTGACAGGGGTAACAGACATGACACAAAAGTGGTGCACACAGAAGATACTGGTGATGGAAACACTCCTGTAAAAAACTAATTAGCAAAAACAATTACGTTTTTTTCAATGGGATTCATCGTTAAGACTACTATTTGCTATTACACACTGTAAAACTGCAGTGAGTACTTCATGAATAACATGTACCGATAAACATAACAGGAGCTTTATTCAACATCAGAAATTAATCTTACTTAGCAGCCGTGGTACACTCCAGCCACCTTTCCCCGCAGTTGTTTGAGCAGAAACCTCAGGGGGAAGATAAGACACATGTGCGGTTCAGTTTGTTTTCTAAAGACACTTTTTAGAAATAGTTGTACATGAATCAATATGTACAATGTCACAGTGAGGCACTCACTGAATATTGAACAACACTCAAGGTGCACTGCTTACATTGTTAACATGGATGATTTAAACCATGAACCTCAATACACTTACTTGCACATAAGCATTTCCATCACTTAGTGGTGGTATGTCACTACTTTGAACTTGGTAAACAAACGATGATGCATTTAATCAAATAGTATTGCTAGTTTGGTTTGCAGCAAGCACTCTCAAGTTATAATTGATGATGATTCCATTTGGAGCTACAGGGCGCTGCCATGTTACATATCCACCAATGACAGCAACATCCGATATCACTCCTGGAACTATACAATTGAAGACATATATTTACACATCTGCAATGACATTGAAATGTCGAAGTGTGTATTTCCACATAGTGATTGAGCTGCTTATAGTAATTTTAATCTACATATATTGTTATGTAATCATTTCACGTGTTTACATATGATTTAAACAAAGCTCAGCTGCACCTAATGAGCCAAACCCAATCCATAAAAAAATTTCTGTTACTGTGCAGCAAGTTAAAGCAATGCTGCATTTGCAGCTGCTTAATGCCATTTTTTTGTTTTTTGTTTATACATATAAGGTTATACTTAAAAGTCTGCTGCAAAAAGTCAAAAGCGATTCTGCTCAGAGCTATCATCCTAGCATGGCAATCAAACATTGCTGTTGTGCAGCTTCAGAAGGGAATAAAATGGTCAGCCCTAGAAATTGTACACAAATGTGTATATAAAAAAGGATCCTCATATTTGCTTTCTTTACATAGGGTATAACT
This sequence comes from Spongilla lacustris, assembly GCA_949361645.1. Taxonomy (NCBI): domain Eukaryota; kingdom Metazoa; phylum Porifera; class Demospongiae; order Spongillida; family Spongillidae; genus Spongilla; species Spongilla lacustris. The sequence continues at coordinate 3,206,118 of OX442426.1, forward strand.
TGGCCCTCGCACTTTTTAACTATTCTGACCTGTGTTCCAGCTATTTGAAATGATCATTACACATGTATATTTATACAAGATTATATTTCAATTGAATTTGAACAAAATAATCAATCCTACTTTATAGCACCGATGGTTACCTCCTTGTAATGTTGAACAGGAAATAGTTGCAGTTCTAGCACATTCATCATACCAATCTTGATCGCTGACACCATTTCTTGCTATGACATTAATATCATATGTGGTGTATGGAGTCAATCCTGACAGAATGTATATAATAGTATCTGATGTATCAGTGACGTTAGACACTGTAATGAACTGTATGGAGCCGATAGATCTGTACTTCACAACAAAGTAGTAGCCATCACATCCAACATCATCTGGCTTCTCCCACTGCAGAGTGATGGATGTATTAGTCACTGCAGCAACAGTCAAGTTATTGGGACCAGATGGAGGAGCTATTTAGTAATAAAGACACAAGGACTGATGAAACATTCACTAATGAGGAAATATAAATGAGCTAGTAATGTTGGAAGTCCTACCAGTGCACCCAATCCTACATGTAATATTAACGTATTTAAATGATGCTGTAACCAGTAGTACATTTTGTGAATTGAAATTGTATATTAATGAGATATAGCCTGCTCCCCCCCCCCCCCCCCCCCCTGAATATACATATGTGTACCATTACTTAATGTCACCACAGAACTCCAAGAACCATTTCCAATTATCGTTGAGGCACTCACCTAAAGTAAAGAGAAGACAGATTTAAATGTGTCATGTGTCTAAATGATACATGCACAATGCATATTACCAAATAGAGGGGGGTATTGATGCTAATGGGAAAGTGACCAGCATAATAACTGTGGGTTGTTTTTCTAGTTTTCGAATATCTTTATTTTCTGCGAACTGCAAAGTTCTGTGGACTATCCACACATGTACATTTTATTGAGTTGTTTGTCCTGGAAATTTTCAAAACGGACAATGATGCTGGGCACCCTGGATCATACAAATTGTCTGGCAGGCTCTTCACTATTATAAATACACAAACACTGGTCTTTTAGTCTTGTGATAATGTACAAAACACACTTGTGTCATAGACGTAATCATGTTCATTCTTAGCGAATGCTTTTATGTTATGACAATATAATATGCTATTCACACATACTAAACTAAAACAAGGAAGCAACTAACTGAAGTAGCATTGCTCTTCCAGGCCCGTAGCCAGGAGCCAGGTTGTGTGTTGGGGGGAGGGGGGGGGGGGTTGCCAAGCATGTTATAAGTGGACTCAACCAGTGATGCCAGTGATGTGGCCAGGATAATACATGTATGTAGGGTACACACTGCCAGATGCAGGGTTTGTATGAAATTGAGAAAGCCCTGGGGGGAAGGGGGGGGGAGGGATGCACCCCTCCCGCCTAGCTAGGGGTAGTGCTCCCGAATCGGGGTCTGAGGCAGAGCCACAGGAGCCAACGCTTGTTTGATGCATAAACACTGTATATTATTCAGTTCCATGCATATGAAAAAACTGCCAAATTTACAGGGAGCGCAGATGCTTAAATTCCACTAGTGTAATAATTTGTTCACATTTGAAAACAAATCAGAACCAAGCAGACATATATGATTTGCTCCACAAACTCTGTCAATTGCTGATAACTACTTGCGTTAGTTTCTCCTACATCAAAAATGTGCACACGTAGCATATGACCTGTGGGATGCACTAGTAACAGTTTGTGTAGTGTTGCTGATATTTGAAGAGTTGTACTACTTGCTATAATTAGTTTATGCATGTACAATATTCCTCCTCATACTTAACTGATTGCACCCATATTCAAGAACAGAATGGAGTTATTATTGTACATTCATACATGTATGTCCTGCTATCATGGACATTGGACTTTGATAACCTTTGACATCCGTTTGGTTAGGTAAATGAATTAAAGATAGAAGGGAATGCCGGACCAGAGTTCTTACTATTGGGATGGGGTACTAGATAGGGAGCTGTTTACGCCAAATATGATACATGCACAATGACTTGTAGCCATCTTTCCGATCCTACATTTGGATCATACCAGTGCTGTTAAGAACATGCACATCTGCACAATATACTTGCAGACAGCTGGCAGTTCTCATTAAGATTGCACTTGCAATAAACAATCGAGCGAATAATATTCATAGCCTGCCAATGCAAGCGGACCTTGTATCCAGAGGGGGTGCAATTGCACCAGTTTGCACCCCCTGGCTACGGGCCTGCCTACTGACAGCAAGCCTCAGCAGGCTGAATGAAAACTTATTAATAAAAGTTAGTAAGGTAGAATGCTATGTAAATATGTCATGTTACATGCAGGATATAACATATCCATGCAACATATAACACCTTTGCTATTTGATCATCATTTGGAGTTAAGCGTGTGCTTTGAAAGATGCATTCTATCATGCATGATGGCAAATATATATTCCAACAGCATTGGATAAGGTGTGTGTGAGTGTTTTTTGTGAGTGTGTGTGTGGCTTGCTACATGTACCATTATACAAATACTCAACTTGCAGGGCGCTATTTGTGGATGAAATGGATTCAATTGAAATAATTACATCCCTTAAATTCCATTGCACACTGGGTCAATTGCTTACTTGAACACTTGCAATGGCCATTCCACTTGGTATATCACTGCTTTGTAAATGGCAGTAAAATGTTGTAGGATCAAATGAAAGAACGTTGCATGCTGCTCCTCGACAGACCTTCACGGTGTACCCAGTGATGACACCATTTGTATCCGTGGGTGGTTGCCATATCACATACTGGCCAATAGCTAAAACGCCTCGGATTACACCCGGCACTACAGAATACAGAAATGGAACAAATTATTGTAAGGACTTGTATGCAGTTATTGGTTGATTGATTGATCGATCGATCGATCGATCGATCGATCGATCGATTGATTGATTGATTGATTGATTGATTGATTGATTGATTGATTGATTGATTGATTGATTGATTGATTGATTGATTGATTGATTGATTGATTGATTGATTTATTTATTTACAGGTACAATAAGTACACCTCATGAGGTAAATAATGGCACTCATAATGTTCTGTTTGCCCATTATGTGTGACCATGCTTGAACGTCTTCTACAAGCATCAAAGTATAGCTTTGCATCTCATGTAATGTTTGATAATTGACAAATTGCCCTGAAGTGTGAGGCCAAATAGTGGCCAAAGTAACACGAGGACAATGACTTTATATTATTGCCCATAAATTACTAGCTCCTGTGCTTTAAGTGATTATATATATTATAAAATAACATATATACTGTACCTCCCTGTGATGTCATAGTGTTCACATTTGATGTTCTTTTGTATTCATTAGAAATATCTTGATCGCTGACACCATTTCTTGCTATGACATTAATATTATATGTGGTGTATGGAGTCAACCCTGACAGAATGTATATAATAGTGTCTGATGTATCAGTGACATTAGGCACTGTAATGAACTGTATGGAGCCGATAGATCTGTACTCCAATACAAAATAGTAGTCATCACGTCCAACATCATCTGGCTTCCCCCACTGCAGAGTGATGAATGTATTAGTCACTGCAGCAACAGTCAAGTTATTGGGACTAGATGGAGGAGCTGTTTAGTAATAAAGACACAAGGACTGATGAAACATTCACTAAAAATGAGCTAGTAATGCTGAAGTCTTACCAGTGCACCCAATACTGGGTCCTTCATTGGAAGATCTATAGTAGCCTGCAATACATGGGCACTCTAATGCTACCACACTAGTAGATGAGGAATTTGGTGGACATGATTGACATGAGACAGTTGGTACATCCAGCCAATATCCAGCACCACAGCCTTAAATGGAGGACATACAAGGAGGTAAACGTGCACTTAAATTTCACATGCCATACCTGCACACGATGATGGTCCAGAGGGCATGTAACCATCAGCAAAACTGCAGATGCAAGAAGGGCTTCCATTCCAGGCTCCACTACTATTACATTGCAAGTTAAGTGAAGAGGTGTTAATTCCGCCAATAACACAAGAAGCAGCGACTGTCAATGGTGAATTTGACTTTGTCGGAGCAGTTGTTACAGGAAATAAAACTAGTCCGATCTGTTGTCCAGGACATTGGTAGTAATAGATTTTTACTCTGTTCAAATTTATGCAACTTCCTCCATCACGAAACGCTACATAAAACCCTGTATCATTAGGTTTTAAGTTGATGCTGAGAACTGGCTCAAGTATATTAGTAGTAGAAGCACTGAAATTGCTTACAAATGAGAAATTTGAGACATTAATAGTTGTCTGGGGAGTGTTAGTAATGAAGGTGTAAACACCTAGGGATTTTGGACAGGCTGGGGTGCAAGTACTGAATCTTAGTGTCACATTGATATATATGGTCATATTTGCAACTGCACTGACACTCTTGGAAATGTATTGTGTGAAGATCCAGTTGTTTGCAGTAGGTAATTTTTCACACATGTACATGGTCCGCTGACAGTTTCCACCACTTCCTGGTGTCCACTAGGTGAAATGCAGATGATTTTTTTCAAATGCATATTTATTTTGACATGGCCGAATATTCCCTACATACTGTTTGTGTACATAAATTACAGTGTAATGTACAATAGGCAGATCTATTCGTAAACACTTAGATCACAATACAATGGTTGTCTAAACACAAATAATGAATGGATGCATTTTAGATGGCAGAAGCAATTGAGCAGGCTAGGTAGATAATGCTGACCACACAAGTTATGTTTTTTATTTTTAAAACAGATTTTGATTTGTAGCAGCCTGTACAGTTCAGAGATGGCCTAGCTCTGCGCTATTTGCGACATCCATCTAATCTGCCAGCCAAATGTGATGGTTGTGGAGCTGATTTCACCCTCCAACATGCCCTAGACTGTAAGAAGGGGGGACTTGTTATACTACGCCACAATGAGATCCGTGACTGCCTTGGTGACCTTGCCAGTCAGGTGTGGCCCCAAGTTATAAAGGAGCCTATTGTCAATGAGGCTACTGCCACCTCAAGTGATCCAGGGCTAAGGCTTGACTTGGGAATCAGAGGTGTTTGGCAACCACAGGTGGAGGCGTTGTTTGATGTCCGTGTCATAGACACTGACGCCCCATCACACTGCCATCGAGCACCTAATGCCATTCTTGAGTCAAGCTCACTTGAGAAGAAGAGAATGTACAAAAAGGCAGTTGAAGACAGAAGAGGCACCTTCACCCCATTTGTCCTTTCCGTGGACGGACTACTACACAAAGAGGCTAGTCACTTCCTAAAGCACATGGCCACTGCTCTGTCTTCCAAGTGGGACAAAACCTATTCCATTACCAGCAGCTATGTCAGATCACGGCTTGCTTTTGCAGGGGTTCGAGCAGTGAGCCTCTGTCTTAGAGGATCCCGCACCAAATGGAGAAGTGGACTGGGGTTTGAAGATGGTGCTCCTCTGGCCTCATTCATGGAGTAAATTTATTGTCTTATTATTATTATTATTATTATTATTATTATTATTTTTATATTACATATATCATCTAATTGTATGTATTTCATGTTTTTATTAAAAAAAAAAATTTAAAAAAAGTAGCAGCCACTACTGGCCATAGGCTTTTAATTGGCCAAATGCTGATTGGCATGTGGTCAGGTATGTTATGTTCATGCGCCTCCCATTTTCAGGTGACCTTTTAGCAATTGGAGAAGGTTTGTGCATTTAATTAAAATCGTATGTGTTTTAAGCATGCAGTGTGACTAAAATATGATGGTTCATAACTTACAGTTGTTCCAGACCCATCAAGATCAGCTGCAGTCCAAACTCCACCAGGCCCAAGTAGAGTGGCATAATTGTTGGAATCCATCAATACTCTAATATTGCTTGGTCCTGCACTTAAACAGCTTGGCATCTCATCTCCAGGAGCTTGGCAGGTGACCAGGGTAACCAGAATAGATGCAAAAATGGTTACCTATAGGGAACCAGGGGTCAATATCAATTGAGCAACAGCTTTTAATGTCATTATGGTATAATCATGTGTGCAGTCATGCCCACATGTCTCAAAGGTACTGTGTAGGACTGATAAGGGCATATTCATGTTATGAGTTTCCGCCCCCACTGTAATTCTTGCGCTTACATAATTATTTAGTGTGTGGGGGGCTTAACTTTACTCTTTATATAAGGAGGGTGTAATATCCTCAAGGCTCTCTAGTTATGTCAACATATTTTACACACAAATACATGCATTTAAAAAGATGTATACAGAGGAAGTGCATTTACAAAATATTTCAATATGGAACTTCACTTTGTTTGAATTTCAAAGTGGCTTGGCAAAGAGTAGAGGCCCTAATGGTCACATGAAAGAGGACTGTCTTAGTCAAAGGGTCAAAGAGGTCCACTATTTTATTGTAATCTTTATCATCACCCATCCTTTTCTTATTATAAGGATGCTACGATAGAACTTTGTTGCATATAATGTGGAGAACAAGAGCATGCACTATTGATTGCACATGCATCTACATAATTTACATCTATTTGAAGTGCATGTCATGATCAGCATGTCTTCCTATGTGCTCGCTGGATGTGATTTCATTTGCCTAGGGTCCACCGGGGAAGTCAAGGATACTATAATACCTTCACCACTAAGTTTCAAATTATCAATGAAAGTGCTAGTGTGGCTGCCAAAGCTGAAGAATCAAGAAACCACAAACAAAATGACGGCATTTGATCAGAGCTTGTTTGGTACTAGCTGTTGAAATGCAGTGAAGAGGCATGCAGTATACTCTTGCTTAGATTGGTAAGAAGCCATCCTAAAAACGGCAACAAATGTAAAATTTTGGGAGACTTATGGCTTATTATTGTGGATGGTGTATTGAGTTTGTGCTACAGTTTTACTAGCATGATGAGTTATTACAATTGTTTTTGGATACAAGAATGATCTGGACAAAATGGTGCATGTATAGGAGATTATTTTTAAACTCGATGCAATAGGTGGCCACAGACTTATATTTTATGGAAGATGATTGAGCTATTTATTCTTACTCAATTCCGAAAAAGTTTTTCAATCTCCAGCACACAATTTGTATTCAATACTCCTCCTCCCCCCATACTGCCCTTTTAGCAGTGGAAGTGGGCATTTTGACTTTCAGGTATAATTTTTTATTACTGTGTTAAGTACAACTATAGAAAGTGCCAGACAAGTAGAGGTAAGCATTACCACTATCTGAAGTGTAGAGCTCAGCTGCATGAAGATATGTATCGAGTCAATTATAATCAATGAAGTACCTTAATTAAATGGTATAACTCATCGGATTGGACTACATGTATGCTTGTATGCTGCTGATCAATCAAATCCAGCAAATCAAGTCTGTAATTGTGTTGCACATTAAAGTTGTATGCATTCATTATCTCATTTCATATTCATTGTGTTGTGGTCAAGCAACATATTTCCCAGTGGATTTCCATTTGTGGAAGCATATAGTTACAAGTTTATTTTGCACAATTACACAAATAATAGTACATTGTACGTGGGAGTGTTATATATCATTATTGGTTTCTCCAATTTGGCCTCACGCTTGTCCTTTGGCTTAGGACACCAAAAGTCAAAGATCATTGTTGACGTCTATGGGAGGCTATACGTAGCCCTGGTGTGACGCAATGCCAGAGCTCTCCTAAGTAGAGCATGCAGTTTAGTTTAGTAATTTTATATATGAGCAGTGTAGTAGTTAGTTTTAAGATAAATAGCCACACTTACACAATAACAATAACGGCACTTAATGCACACAATCATGCAGGCCTACGCACCCCCCACGCAATGCTGCAAGCAAGGCACCGTCTTAATAGGCAGTTCGTGTGCTTGCAATTGCATGCGCTGATTAATCATGGCCGGCCACATATATAGAACTCCCGAATCTTGTGCGAACAGTGATTTCAGTCTATGAAAGTCGCGGTATGGTAGGCGAGCCTAGGCCTATTCCTATCACCACCTAGATATATAAGCATATGCTGCGCAGTGCGCGCAAAGTGTCGCACTGCCCCACAAAGAAGCAGCTTACCTTAACGATTACGTACATGTACATCTGTCGACTGCGTCCCCAGACTGGTCTCGTGGATTTACAGCTAGTATTAGCGGTGATGTAATCTGTGGGTCTGGGTACGAGACTATTTCCCCCCCCCCCCCCCCCCCCCCCCCCCCCCCCCCCCCCTTCAGACTATGACGAATTGAACTCCACTACCACAATTTTTTCTATTTCCCGTCACTCACCAGCAGCATACATCTGCAATCCCTTAGCTCATCAGGTTTTAGTATGTCCTCTCAACAACACCTTTTTAACAAGCAGTAGAGGCATTCAACTCCCTTGTTCCAACTTCTGATCACCCTTCCACCAAATGAATCTATTCACAACAGACAACAGTAGACAACCACCTTCTCAATCTGCTCTTAGAGAACTCCTCCCCAGCAGATAGCTCGCCTGCTTTCAGACTCTTCCCCACATGCTGCCTCATGGACTCAGACTATACCCTCTGAGTGGCTTCACCCGTCCGGCTGAATTTCAGGTAGCCATCAAGTGTGGCTGGGCCTTGATACATCTAGTGGCGGTGCGCCCTGTCTCCAGGGAGTGTGCTTGATCCCCTTGGCCATCATGCTCTCACGCAAAAACGGGCAGTTTATAGCCTTTATGGCCTTAATAATACATGTAATAATAATCAGTATTTCTCGATGCATTTCACAGATAATGCACTGCAAGAGGCAAGTAATGGCATGAGTAAATGCAACTATTTTATTAAATGGATATAGCTTACAAAAGGGAGATAGATCTAGACTTGACATTTGTAAAGGTGCAAATGATATTGTGTGCAGATATACAACATGTTGTGGCAAGGAATTCCAAATAGGAACAACCCGAGAAGTAAAGAAGTATAGCTGGAAATCATGACGATCGACTCCAGATTGTATGAATTTCCTCAAGTGGAGTATACATCTCAGCTGCATCAATACCTTATTCACAATTTTGGAACACATTGAAAGGTCAAAATAAACACGGCGATATTCTAAAGATGACAAATTAAGATTTGCTAACCTGGATGCATAATCCATACAAGGAAGCCTTGCACATTTACAAATTGCTCACGTGAAGTAACGCTGAACTACTTCAATATGTTCGATATCTTTAAACAGCCAAGGATTCCAGACTGGCGAGTGTTGAATTCTAAAAGAGCCCTGACATAGATTTTAAAAACCTATAATAGAATGCTGACATCACTAGTCTGGAAACCTCTCAGAAGTAGAGAACATCTAGAGTACGCTTTGGCAGCTATAGATGAGCAATGAATTACTGGCTTTAAATCTGATGAGACATGAACACCAAGATAAAAAAGATAAGATATATACGTGCTCTACAGAAAGTTACCCCGCATAATGAGTATGGAGCTATTTGCAAAGTAGATGACGTTGCATTTTTGTTAAGCAATGCTAAGCTGCCAATTAGTAAATGCAAACAATGAGCCAATAGAATGATGAAAATTGATTAGCGAAGATTTAAGCTTTAACAAGTGACGACAAACAATCCGGGAGATCCGGCGTTACATTACTGAAATATATATGTTACGCGCAAAGCGTGGATTTGCGCAATCCCGGGATTGTCCTGCAAACCCTGGATCATTGGTTTGTGATACAATCCATGGTTTGTGATACATTCCATGGATTGTCTGCGCAATCCTGGGATTGCCAAGCACAAAGCATAGATCAGATAGATCTGTAATACAACAAGTAAATCAAAAACTTCTCTATCGAGAAAGTGATTGGTGGGATGTAGGATTGGTGGTGCAAAAAGCAAGGAAACAAGGTACAGCATGTTAAATTGAGGTTTGGTAGGATCCTACAACTCACAGTCCTGAATTTGCAAATGAAGAAGCCTATTTGCAAATGTAGGACTGTTATAGTTGTAGGATCCTACCAAACCTCACTTTAACATACTGTACCTTGTTTCCTTGCTTTTTGCACCATGCACCAATCCTACATCCCATCAATCACTTTCTCGATAGAGAAGTTTTTGATTTACTTGTTCCCCTAATTTTTTTTGTCTCTGCCAGAAGTGTTCAATATAATATATGGCTTAGTGTATTCGTTGCGATGTAAAGGACACTTAGATTCCTCTTGTGTGTAGTCTGAGTATATAGGCCTCTTTTTTATTTTATTGATAGGCCTATACCTTTGTTCTTCGGATATCTTAAACTGAGAGTTCTCCTTGCTAACGAGCCGTTTTCTTTGGCTTGGTACTTTGCTGAATTAGAACTGCCTGTTATAAACGTGTCTGCAGCTGCGTACGTTAATTGTGCGTAGCCTGGCAACAGTAAATTAAGACGCGGTCATATTGGGCAACCCAGAATCTTCACCGATAATGAATTGCACCTGCTTGGGTCATTTCACTGACGGCATTTCATCACCAGCTAACAACTGTAGGTCTTATTTGTATGAAAGGGCACGTTTGGAAATAAAATGCAACTTTTTGAACTCGTCTTCTTACGACGTTCCTGTTGCAAGTTATACGTGATGAACGGAAGACTAAGAACAAAAATTAAAAATAGCGGAATTTTGGTACCGACTTGTCATTCCACATAAACGGCACTGTTTAGCGAAGCTCACGTTATATGTGCATATCTGTCATGTTTGTGATGGATTATATGCGAGCTGGCGAGTAATGGCTATGCTTCGTTATCGTTTTAAAACGCTCGATCGAAAACCACGCCCACTAAAGCCAATCCTACCAGCGATATTAAATACATGGATTGGAAACGGTTCCGTAATCTACGTGTACCGGAAAACCATCCGTGTTGCGCCTACATGGATTCTGAATTAGTGACTTTGCTGTTGACTCGGACGAATATGACATGGATGCTGATTTATACTGGTTATCCTGGTCACCTGCCAAGCTCCTGGAGATGAGACGCTAAGCTGTTTAAGTGCAGGACCAAGCATCTAGTATTGATGGATTCCAACAATTATGCCACTCTACTTGGGCCTGGTGGAGTTTGGACTGCAGCTGATCTTGATGGGTCTGGAACAACTGTAAGTCATATTTTAGTCACACTGCACACTTAAACCACATACAATTTTAATTAAATGCACAATTTGGCCAAATAAAGGCCTATGGCCAGTAGTGGCTGCTCTAAATCAAAATATGTTTTTTTTTAACATAACTTGTGTGGTCAGCATTATCTACCTAGCCAGCTCAATTGATTCTGCCATCTAAAATGCATCCAGGGAATAATTTAACCGGATTCGCATCGCATTTTGCAAAGCAGTTTTTATTAGATGCGAAACAACTTCAAACGCAATCTATCCGTGTTTGCAGGCACGTTGCTCAGTGTAAATGCTACGCGAAGAGAGTGCATTTATGGTACAAAAGAATTCCAATCAGAAAGCTGGCGCCACGTCGCATCAGCCACACTCACGTGACATCGCGATCGCGACAATTAATGTGACGATTAACGATTGCGTACGTGTACGAATGACGTGAGCGCGCAGCGTACACAGCCGGCTTCGGGATCGGGAAGGGGGTGTCAAATTTTATATTAATAGAATTATCAAGTTATCAAATCATTACTAATTAACACCGCGTCCGTGAAATTCGAATGTTTTTTTGGCCTTTTTTGTCGAACTCACTTTTTGGAAAATTAGTCGGAAGGGTTACAATAGCCACAAATAGCGGTGTACCTAGTAGTTCAACTCCCTACATGATGTTTGGAGCTACTTTCAGCCTTGTAACCACTTCCGCCGAGGACCTGCGTTTGTTTTGAGTTGAGAGGGTAAGACTCTTACCGGAAAAGGGACACTTTTTTCTGACAAGGTTTCGGAATTTAAAAACAACATAGACATGCTCAACTGGATCGGATAGGTAGCGCTTGAACAAATTCTGGCAATAGCCTATCGTGTTAGCGTAGAAACAAGCAATAAAACTCTTTTGGAGCTCGTCTCCGGACCTAAACGCCTAATTTTGGCCATACGCAATGTAATTTTATGTGTTGATTGACGTCACGCGAGTCCGAGTTACAATACGTCACTACGATAAGTTACTATAAATATGCACCACGTGAGACAAAACACCGCCCTTTTTCCTCCAGTTGTTCGTTCCCGTCCGGTTATTTGATTATCTCGTACCCAGATATAAATCAACTACACTGATCTATGTAAGTCCTCGAACGAGGTGAATAACTGTAAGTGAGTTTTGTACAAGAACTAAGCTAACTGCCAACATAGTATTCATTGTGGCCTCCTATTCGTACCAAATGACATTTAAAATAGTATCTAAAGCGGCTCTTAATTGTCTAGAAAAAAAGTGTCCCCAGCAACGCTTCGTAACCGAAAAACATCAAACCGCGTCACTTTGAACACATACAGGTCCGTGTCCATGATAGATATAAGGCAGACAACAACGCCAAATGTATTGGCGATAGTTGAACTGTATTAAAAAATATCCTTTTCCAGACAATTGGGGCGTTCCGACTAATTTTTAAAAAGTTGAGTTCGACCAAAAAACATTCGAATTTCACGGACGCGGTGTTAAAATGTACGTTTACGCACAAACGTACGTGGTAGTACGTACTGCACATGAATATGCCAGAACGCCTACGCGACAGTGCCAATACGGGTGGACAAAATCTACAAATATTAAAACTTTTAAATGTGATGGTGACGGGGGAGGGGGGGAAGTAGTCGTTTGACTCGTTCGCCTGGAAGTGATCCAAATGCACGCGGGCGTGTCCGTGGGATAGTTCTGCTTTGTGTTCATATGAAGAATTATCACACACTCGGCGGGAACAAATTGCGATGCAACTGAACCAAGTTGCTAATCAATTTCGATTTTGCGGAGCAAAATTGCTATGCAATTTTTAAAAGTAAATTATTCCCTGGCATCCATCCTATTATTTGTGCTTATACGACCATTGTATTGTGTTCTATGTGTTTAAATTTGCCTATTGCGTATTATATTGTAATAAAATGGATATTCATATTTCAGCTATGAATTGTACACCTATGGATGCCAAAATGTAAAACATTTCAATACAATCACGTGTATACGCTTTGTAGCACAATTCTGTACTGGAATTTCATATTGTACACTTTTCTGTGCGTACTTGTTTATTATAAGATTGTGTGTTAGTTACAAAAACCATCAACTCACATCAGAGATAATATATTATCTCTGCTTACACGTATCCAGAATTATTTTTGCATGTTCTCCACATGTAATAGCTGCAAGCTTAAATGGATCTGGGAATGAGACTAACATAACATTGATTTGCATGAGGTATCCAGCCTGAAACACACAATTAACATAGTGTTATGCATATAAAATACAAAGAATAAAAATTGTCCCAAGGAAAACGTTATATAAAAAGATGTATCACTGTATATTTAAAACCAAGTACAGGACAAAGGAACATATCTGGAATGCAACCCAGAATTGTTACTTTTCATCTTTTGATTCAAATGTTTCTATCGGAATATCTTGAGTGACGGTACTATCAGTCTCCCTGCTTGCAGCTGTATTGGCAAATTCTAGCTTCTTTCTCTTGTAGTCTCGCCTGACGAGGTATACAATAATCAATACACCTGCTATGATAGCAGCAGCAATAGCAAAAAGCACGCCAATGGCCACACCCAAGTATGTTCCAATCACATTTTGCTGTATTCCACCTAATATAAATAGAACTTGTCAATATTCACTCAAACAAAACCTTTTTCATTACAATGCAAGTAATGCAAACTTTGGAGAGGCATAAACATGCATAAATGTATATGTGTATGAATAATTTCAATGCATCAACAATTTTCAAAATTTGGGGCAAGCACGAAGTGGTGTACACACAACATTACTATCATCCATTGATTGTGCTGCCTGTGAAGTTAGTAAAGTTGAACATAGACCAAAAGAGCCTGATATCAAACATAAAGACGGAAGAGGTGACTGAGAGCTGCTTAAACCCACACTGCTGGATGATACATGTGGACACAGAGTACTGCATTGAGAGCATGATAGCTGCAGAGGACATGGTGAACAGGGTGGTGATGTCATGTCCAGCGCTGCTGAGGAGAGATATGAACAAGGCGGACATGGTAGTGGGGAGGAGTAATGTATTTCGCTGGAGCACACTGAATGTTGAGAGGGTGTTGAAGCAGACTGCACACATGGACAGTACGAAGATGGAGATGACATCTGACTGCATGTTGAACATTGCAGCGCTTGCAAAGAAGGTAACGGACATGACACAGAAGTGGTGCACACAGAAGGTGCTGGCGATGGAAACACTCCTGTAAAAAAAAAGAATTAGGTTTTTTGCAATGGATTCATCATTAAGACTACTATTTGCTATTAAAGCTGAAGTGAGTACTTCATGAATAACATGTACCGATAAACATAACTAGAGGTTTATTCACCATCAGAAATTAATTTTACTTAGCAGTTTTATTCACCATCAGAAATTAATCTTACTTAGCAGTTGTGGTACACTCCAGCCACCTTCCCCCGCAGTTGTTTGAGCAGAAACCTCAGGAGAAAAAAAAAAGATAAGGCACATGTGTGGTTCAGTCTATTCTTTAAAGACACTTTTTAGAAATAGTTGTACATGAATCAATATGTACAATGTCACAGTGAGGCACTCACTGAATATTGAACAACACTCAAGGTGCACTGCTTACATTATTAACATGGATTGCATGACTTAAACCATGAACCTCAATACACTTACTTGCACATAAGCATTTCCATCACTTAGTGGTGGTATGTCACTACTTTGAACTTGGTAAAAAAACGACGATGCATTTAACCAAATGGTATTGCTAGTTTGGTTTGCAGCAAGCACTCTCAAGTTATAATTGACGATGATTCCATTTGGAGCTACAGGGCGCTGCCATGTTACATATCCACCAATGACAGCAATATCCGATATCACTCCTGGAACTATACAATTAAAGACATATATGCAATGATATTTCAATGTCGAAGTGTGTATTTCCACATAGTAATTGATCTGCTTAGTAATTTCAATGTACATATATTGTTATGTAATTATTTCACGTGTCTACATATGTTTTTAAACAAAGCTCAGCTGCAAGTAATGTGCCTAACCGAACGCATAAAAAATTTCCACCAGATATCTGTTACTGTGCAGTAAAGCAATGCTGCATTTGCAGCTGCTTAATGCCGTTTATAATTATTTTTTGTTACTACATGCCTAAAAAGTCTATTGCAAGCAGTCAAAAGTAATTCTGCTCAGAGCTATCATCCTAGCATGGCAATCAACCTAATGTACACATTGCTGTTATGCAGCTTCAGAAGGGAATAAAACGGTCAGCCGTAGAAATTGTACACACATGAAAAACAGATCCTCATATTTGCTCTTTACAAAGGGTATAACCCTCACAATTTACAACTAATCTGACCTGTGTTCTAGCTATTATCTGTTTGACATGCTAGTAACACATGAAAATTAATACAAGCTTATATTTCTATTCAATAAATTCAATCCTATTTCATAGCACCGATGGTTACCTCCTTGTAATGTTGCACTGGAAATAGTTGCAGTTCTAGTACATTCATCATACCAATCTTGATCGCTGACACCATTTCTTGCTACGACATCAATATCATATGTGGTGTATGGAGTCAACCCTGACAGAATGTATATAATAGTGTCTGATGTATCAGTGACGTTAGACACTGTAATGAACTGTAAGGAGCCGATAGGTCTGTACTCCAATACAAAATAGTAGTCATTTCGTCCAACATCATCTGGCTTCTCCCACTGCAGAGTGATGGATGTATTAGTCACTGATGTCATTCTTAGATTGTTTGGAACCGTAGGTGGAGCTGGGGAAGAGGTACGTGTACAATGCTGAGGATATGCACTGATGCACAGTTCATGAGGACACAAAAGGTTTGTTGGAACATAATTCTGGCAATGTATGGTCAAGTTCAATATAACTATAGTAGCTAATTTTAAAATAATGCCTTCAATTTTCAAAAACCTGTGCAAGTTGTTATAGTTCGTAATTCTTTTCTTACCAGAACTATAGGAATAGACTAGCTGTAACTTTCTAAATACAACACTTAAGATTTCCCATAAAGCACTAGTTCGAAAGATTATAATAAAACACATCTAAATACACACCAAAACACACACAAGCTCAGTCACAAGGTTTTTTTTTAAGGGTCAGGCTACATCTGCCTGATAGCTCCTGCCTCACTCTCACTTAACTGGAAACTCGTGGAATGTTTGATGAGCCTTTTCTCCCAAACCATCATAAATCTCTACAGAATGCACGCCCATCCAATTAAGTTCGTTACATTTTGGGCCATCATCGCCACCTTATGAGCTGTGCACTGCAAAGCCCACAGTTGTGCCCACTCCGACAATCAAATTTGAGTTAAGCGGATGCACAACAATAATGTTACACACACAGTGATACACACATGGACCATTCCCAACCGCAGCCTCGATAAGACATTTGTGACACTGCTCATTCCACACACATGCACACCCCTGTCTATTTCTATTCAGTTTCAAAGTATCATTAACAGTTGTTTTTTTTTTTCAGAGTCTTCGAAATAATATCTAACTAGTTCAGTACAATTGAGTTTACTAATTACTAGTATCATGCAATGCAGTATATATTCCTACCTGTGCAGCCAACATCAGGACCCTCTGTGGAAGCTCTGAAGTACCCACCAAGACAAGGGCATATAGATGTTACAACTAGATTTAGAGAACAATTTCCTGGGCAAGGCATGCAAGAATTGTTGCTGATATCCAACCACTGTCCAGCCCCACACCCTGGTGAGGAAGGTACAAACAAGAGTAGTGTAATCTGTACTGATTTCGGCACACACTGTACCTGTACAGGAACCTCCCACAGTCATGTAACCGTAAGATGAACTGCACAAACAATTGACGCTCCCATTCCACGCTCCACTGTTGTCACATTGAAGGCTAAGCGATGTGGAGTTAATACCACCACTAACACAAGAAGCATTTACAGCAGCAGGTGAGTTCTGCTTGGTTGGAGCTGGTGTTAATGGATACAGGGCAAGTCCCATTTGCAGTGCAGGACATTGATAGTAATAGATTTGTACTCTGTTTAAGCTTGTGCAACTTCCTCCATCCCGAAATGCAACATAAAACCCTGCATCATTAGGTTTTAAGTTGAAGCTGAGAACTGTACCAAATGTAGCTGTAGAACTGCCAGTAATGGTGCTTAACAAAGTGAAGTTTGTAATACTTTGATTAAGAGGAGTTTGTTGGCTATTTACAATAAAATTGTAGACACTTAGGATCTTTGGGCACGATGGATTACAAGAAGAAAATCGTACAGTAATATTGATGAATATGGTAATGTTTGCCACTATATTGCCGGCCTTTGAAACATATTGTGTGAACGCCCAGTTGTTTGGAGCAAGCGATTTGTCACACACAAATAATGTTCTCTGACAGTTTCCACCACTTCCTGGAGACCACTGATGAGTGATTTGAGTGATTTTGTTAAGTGCATTTTCTCATACACAAAGCATTAATTAATAGATTAACTACATGGTTCTTATAATGGGTCTACTTTTATATTAGAATAATGGACTATTATATAATGATATATTATGTCAGAGTTGGTTCATGACTTACAGTTGTTCCAGACCCATCAAAATCAGCTGCAGTCCAAACTCCACCAGGCCCAAGTAGAGTGGCATAATTGTTGGAATCCATCAATACTCTAGTATTGCTTGGTCCTGCACTTAAACAGCTTTGTGACTCATCTCCAGGAGCTTGGCAGGTGACCAGGGTAACCAGAATAGATGCAGAAATGATTACCTGTATCGATATCAATTGAGCAAACAAAGATATTATGTCATTATGGTATAATCATGTATGCAGTCGTGCCCACATGTCTCAAAGGTACCATGCAAGACTGATAAGGGGCGTATACATGTAGTTTCATCAGTGGATAGTGTGATGCAGTTTCCACCCCCACTATAATTCTTATGCTTACGTAATTATTTAGTACGTGTACTGTTTACATAAGGAGGGTGTAATATCCTCAAGGCTCTCAAGTTATTCTATAACAAAATACTTCAATATGGAACTTCACTTCGTTTTGAATTTCAAAGTGGATTGGCAAAGAGTAGATGCCCCGTGCAAGAGAACTGCCTTAGTCAAAGGGTCAAATAGGTCCACTATTTTATTGTAATCTTTATCCTCACCCATCCTTTTCTTACTATAAGCATGCTACGATAGGACTTTAATGTGGAGAACAAGAGCATGCACTATTCATTGCATGTGCATTTACATAATTTACATGCTATTTGAAGTGCATGTCAGCATGTCTTCCTATGTGCTCGCTGGATGTGGTTTCTTTTGCCTAGGGTCCACCGGGGAAGTCAAGGATAGTATAGTAGTACCTTCACCACTAAGTTTCAAAATTATCAATGAAAGTGCTAGTGTGGCTGCCAAAGCTGAAGAATCAAGACAGCACAAACAAAATGACTGCATTTGATCAGAGCTTGTTTGGTACTAGCTGTTGAAATGTAGTGAAGAGGCATGCAGTATACTCTTGCTTAACAATGTAAGAAGCCATCCTAACAAACGGCAACAAATGCAAAATTTTGGGAGACTTATGGCTTACCATTGTGGACAATGTATTGAGTGTATACTAGGATGATGAGTTATTAGGATACAAGAATGATCCGAACAAAATGGTGCAATGTATAGGAGATCATTTGTAAACTCGATGCAATAGGTGGCCACAGACTTCTATTTTTACTTTCAGGTATAATTTTTTTATTACTGTGTTAAGTACAACTATAGAAAGTGCCAGACAAATAGAGGTAAGCATCACCACTATCTGAAGTGTAGAGCTCAGCTGCATGAAGATATACGAAGATATATTAAGTCAATTATAATGCGTCTGTTTCCCATTACTGGATGAAACTTAACTGTTCAATGAAGTACTTATCTTAATTAAATGGTAAACTCTTATAACTCACATCGGATTGGACTACGTATATGCTTGTATGCTGATCAATCGCATCCAGCAAACAGTTGTATGCATTTACTACTTGTGGTCATTCTCATTTTAAACTTCATATTCTTTGTGTTGTGGTCATACAACATGTTTCCCAGTGGATTCCCATTTGTGGGAGCATACCACGTTTATAAATCAAAATGGATGACTTGTTTACAACGTTCCGTGCAATCGAGTAAAGGAGGCATCAGAGGCATAGAAGGAGAACGATTATATTAATTTTCTCGTTTTTACACAATATTATGGCAATGGTCATCCAATACACCTCAAATGGCCTCAGTATCGATCTTGTTGTACAACAATTCTTTACAGCTTTCCAGTTGCACTTGTATCGCGACGATTCCTCTCCCCAAATCTTTATTAGCCGTTTGTTTCGTCCAATCCGCCATTTAAATACTATGGTACCAACAATCTTTGGTTCTACGCATGCTCAATTGCTACCTGGCCGGATTTGTGTACCCATCTGATATATAGCGTATGTGCCAATGTGGGCTATGATCACATATTATTATGTGCGCCCAACTACTGAACTAGGCCTACGTACCCCCACGCAATGATTTCTGATTGACATCGTCACGAGCAAGCAAGGCGCCGAAAATTTATCATCTTAAAGGGCAGTTCGTGTGCTTGCACGCGCTGATTAATCATGGCAGACTATATATTTAGAACGCCCGGCCGACTGGCCGAGTCTGGTGCGAAGATTTCATTAGATGAAATTCGTCATGCTAGGACTAGGTATATAAGCATAATGATATGCCACGCAGTGCGCGCAGTGTCGCACTGTCGCATAAAGAATCAGCTTACCTTAACGTACATCTGTATATTTTCGACTGCGTCCCCAGACTGCACAATAATACGTAAACCGAGGGCGGAAATCAACTCCATCCCACTCACCAGCAGCGCTCAGGCGTAGGAACTACATGTAGGAACGTAGTAAAAAGTGGGGGGGGGGGGGGGGGGGGGGGGCTGAAGTGAAATGTTTCGAGTGGGCGTGGTGGCGTTGACCATGGCCGTAGTCAATCCTAAAAAATGCTCCAAATACAGTAATGTGGCGACTTGCTTAACATTTAGTGTCGTACCCAGATACGGCAGTAGTGGATGGATTATACCACCGCTATACGCGAAATGCATATCAGGCTGGGGACAAGACTAGTCTGTATCATCATTACGTACATGTAAAATGCACCAGTTCATTTAAAGACTGCTGCTTGATGATAAATGACTGGTATTACTAGTCTCTACATCAGGAGTGCTGGTGTCTACTTGGGGCAGGCTCGGGAAGAAACACCTGAAGTTGTAAGATCTACACTTGGAAGATCAACATTGGAAATTCCAAATTGTTACTTCCTGGAAGGTTGCATTGAGACGTACTTCAAAATGGACATCGATAGACGAACGGCACAACTGCCCGCGTACGAACGGTGCACAAGTGCGATACATAAATAAATATTCAATTTGCCCGTCATATTAATTTATCCCCCACCTAAAACGCTTACAGATGTTCTCCTACGTATGTGAAGCGCTTCAGAGCAGGTAACAAGACACCAAAACCTACCGAACTGCAGATACTAACGATTTTGTACATTTCTAAAGGTGTTAAAAAATTAAATGTAATGCCAGTGATGCGCTCACGTGACTCATTTTCAATATTAATCCTTAATCTATTCTTTCTCGTTCTAAATATACCGGTGGCTTGCAATACCGGAATGTGTGTCCGTTTGTACCGCGTAATTTATTGTTACATCAACGTGTCCTTTTATAAATAATATATGCTGGCCCAAATTAATTCATCACTGCATGTACATCATGCATTCGTTAAAACGGAGAGAAATTGCTAACATGACTGCCGAGTGATCCGACAACAGCAAAGCACACTGAACTGAGACGTATAAAATATGCACAGGATGTATAGTGCTTTTGAGAAAGGGTCTTTGTCTGGCATAATAATATGACGTCGATAACAAAGCGCCTTTATCAAAGGATGTAGAACCGGCTAGCGCCTAACGGATGCCACGATCCATTGAATAAGGAATCTTCCAGTCTAATATCTATGAAGCAACTTACCAACACATACGCGAATTGATTCATGTATGATAGAGTCTACGATGTACTGAATGAATATTATTATGGTCAGTCCAGCGGGGGGGGGGGGGGGGGGGGGGGGGGGATTCCATAGTTCCCCCCCCCCCCCCCCCCCCCCCCCCCCCCCCCCCCCCCCTCCCCTCCTGGATCCGCCTCTGGGGTGGGGGGCTGATTTAATTTCATACAATGACATCGTTCGTACACGCGACAGTGACATAGAGACAGTATACTAGTTATTGTTATGTAGTATCTCAGGTGACGCATAAAATTCAAATTGCAGGCTATATACATGTAGGTCCGCTGAAGATTTATGCAACTGATGTACAGGGGACGTAATAGAATACTGTTCATTGCTTGAAGTAGGTTATATGATCTGAGTGTATGATGCAAATTTAAAGTGGCTCAAGTATGGAAGTAATAACTATTAACCATAGCGCTATGTTAACGCGGGTGTTTGCCTAAGCGAACATTTATCTGTGTGTAAGTTTTACCTAGGTTAACTGTGCTGTAGGTAAAATTAATTTTAAGCCAATTAAACCAAAAATAACCTGCCCATTATTAATTTTGTTGGTGCGTACATGTACATGTACATATGTATGAGCGTATCCAATTCACTGCCGCGCCGAAGAGCTTACTGAATGATTCAGAAGGTTTTAGTAGTGATATATACATGTATATCAGTGCAGACAACGCACTTAACTACAGGTTCAGTAGGTGCAGAGTTCATTTCATTCGATTGAACCGTTTCTAAAGAAACTCTGTACGCTTGTGGTAGGGGGAAAAAACAACTTCACCCATTTTTGTGATCGAGTCGAGGGTAAAGGTGAGAGTTATGGTTGATACTTGCTATTTATCCAATAGCGTGCTGCTTCTGCAGCGCGATAGCCGATGCCTTTGCCCACACAAGAGGTAAGAGCAACACCGATTTTGAATTGTTTACCCACTGACCACTGTGGAGGATATAAATAGCATGAGTTGATGAGGTAGGCGGAAACAAAAATCCGCAACACCACAGCATTATGTTTTGTTCGTATGTTTAACGCGGATGTTTACCCAGGTTAACGCTCTGTTTTGTAAATCGACGGCAATGGTGACCGCTGCAGTGTAATTGCACATTTTCATACGCTAGATGTACTGATGTTTCGCTAGTACCCAAATGGATTATACAAACACAACCGAGGTTGTTTGGTTGCTATGCTTCAAAAGATGCTTATAGAATATAACTGAAAGAAAACCTTATCCATGGTTAACAAAACGTTAACCGCGGAGATAACATCGATATACTGTACACGTACACGATAGATCTAAGGTTAACTTAATAAGCGCACGTACAAATCTGAAGAAACTGCAGACATGCAGATGAAACACACCCATTTAAAATCCACATAAGCCTGGAAACAAGAACTTAACTGCATGAGTGCAAGTGACTGCCTCCGTTTCCAATCTCCGTATTACACTATCTATGGAATTCCGGAATAACATGCAAACAAATTTGCATGTTAGAGCGCCCCCCCCCCCTCTCGCCGAATTCCTAGATCCGCCACTGACTCAGTAGATGCACCCATAGATATTTACTATGTACCCTTTGTATTCATCAGTTTAACAAAGAGGGGGCCCACTCTGACGACGTGACGGTCCGTATGTGCGCATGTACATGCATATGTACGTAGTAGTGCAAAGATCACTATGAGAATGTGCCATGACATGCACTCTTCACATTTTTTATACCTTATACCGCAAGTCTCTTCTCTGGCCCTTGCTATTTATGGGTATGGGGGGGGGAATTCTACCCTGGACCGTGAAGGTTACCGGGCCTTTAGAGCCACGATCCCTCCCCTCCTCTCCCTCCATTATCTTCCCTCCCCTCCCTAGATCCCTTCCTTCCCTTCCCTCCCCTATATCTGCAGGATAACACACATCGGACAAAAGCCAGTTGGCATGTACCCCCTTCCATGACCTATGGGTACTACGTATCATACACTGCTCTACTGATCCATGTCCCTGAGTAGGGGAAAAATCTCACTGTCCATTGTTGGACTCTGGTGATAGAAATTTTAAGTTACACAAAAGTCAGTTGGCATGTACCTATGTACACTTATATTTATATTCAGACGAACATATATAGGTGTGGCCAGTGGACATTGGTGTAGGGATGATCCAGCAAGTAGCCATACTTGACTATAAAAAAAAACTTATCAGTTTCAACAGTGGCACATGCATATGTCATAATGAAACTTGTTAACTTTTTTGTGTGTGTGCACTGAGAGCCTTTCTATTACAACAATCTTGTTCAACACCTTAGGCAACCTTGTCTAATCCAACTGTCATTAGTGTGATGCATAACAAGTACAAAAGCATCGTGACCAAAAAGGAGATAAGAATCAAACTACATGTACACATTTTCAAAAATACCCATATAGCTTCTAATGATGAGTCAGAATATCATAGCTGAACCATCCATGAGATCACATTGGAGCCTATTGAGGGTTAGAAAGGAATAGAGTAAATGAAATGGCACATACAGATAACCAGTGTCACACACACGTGCATACACACACACACACACACACACACACACACACACACAAGCATTAGTGGGTTAACATAATCCCATGAGAAGGGTGGCATGTGTGTGTGAAGAAGGGTGCATGGATGACAAACGGAGATTCTCAAGTGAATTTGTAATTTGTGCATCCAAGTAACAGTTTACTTTACTAAACCTCAATGTTTGTTTAATTCCTTCATGATTAAATATATAATATGCTTTGATAATATCATCAGTCTTTTGTGCATGCAGGTGAATAAATGTTGATCTGCAGCAACTAATCAATCATGTGCACTTTGTGCCAATATACGTTTTAGTTAAGTTCCAGAAACCCGCCCCACATGGAGTGAGCATATTATTGAGCAATTATGAGATCAACTAAGGAGTCAAAAACAACATACATTTATTTGTCATAATGAAAATATGATGCAAATTCATCACAGCATTACTATTAGTTTTGTATTACGGATCGGCTATGCAAACAGACAGTTCTTCAGTGAGCCTAATGTACATGTACAATTAATTTTTAAACATGTTGCAATCATTGTTGCAGATACTATGAAAAACTGGAGAAAGGTCAGGAAATTGCTACTGAAACCTTGCCATGCGTTCAGTATAGCCAAGTAAACTTTTCCAGCCAGTGGTCTTGACCAAAGTGGTAATCCTGGGTAATAGTTCATCCATAATGTAATCACTGTCTGCACATCAGGTATAGTTTAACTGCTCGGCTGTTTGATGTGAGGTCACTGGGGATCCCTTTGCCTTATTTAAAAATGGATGATTGATTGATGATGCTGGAGCCTACTTGGAATGCAATGGTGGTTCCAAACAACAGTAAATCGCTGTATTCCCACATTGCACACACAGAGTGCAATCTAGGATACACAACTGATACTTGTGTGACATCAAGTCCATATCAAATTCTCCATTCTCCTGCAGTTTGGATTAGGCATGACTTGACAGGGTTGTTACCAGCATCTTTCAATTAGGCCAGTGGTTCTAATGAATGGGATGATGATTGATGTGACAGTTGCATCATATTTACTATTGTTGATGTGGTTTGCCTATGGGAAGGTTTGCCTACAGTGTGGCATATGTATATAAGTGGGCCAATACTTCATGCACAATCAAGCACAACTGCATAGTCTGTATAAAAACTTGGCCACACCGCTCATCACATGCATCCTGCCAACATGCAACTGAAATGAATTTGATTAACAGTTCACTGAACCAGCGGTAACATGTATATATACATGTAGCAAACATGGCATGCATCATCCTCATCCAATGCAAAAACTAAAGCCATCATACCTAACAAAACATCTAAAATACGTCTATTATTGCTGTATTAAGAAGTATTTTCTTTTTCATTTCATACCCATACATGCACATAACGGAATAATAATGTTAGTGGATTGCAATTTCTTCTCATTTCAATTAAAGTCTGGTGATATATTATAGTGTTTATGGCTGTAGAAAGCATGCAAGGTGCTTCACATGTTTTTGCTGTGTGTTGCATGTATATTCATAGCACAGAGGACACATGTGTCCTAGAGTTATTATAAAACACGGTAACCAACCATTATGCTTACTGCATACAGGTCTCACCTACATATGAAGAGCCGAAAGAAGATATGTAGGGAAAACATCATCATAGTGATCTCTGACTAAATGCACTACGTACAGACCAGCAGGTGGCCATGAACACCTTTGTTCAGTAGGAAGCAAGAGAGTTGTCATGATTTTAAAAAAAAGTGAAGAGGAGTAGGAAGTGAGGGAGGTGGGGGAAGGCAGGGAAAGGAAGGGAGGGAAAGGAGGAGAAGGAAGGGAGGAGGGGAGGAGAAGGGGGAGAAGGAAGGGAGGAGGGGAGGAGAAGGAATGGAGGAGGGAGGAGAAGGAAGGGAGGAGGGGAGAAGAAAGGGAGGAGGGGAGAAGGAAGGGAGGAGGGGAGGAGAAGGAAGGGAGAAGGGGAGGAAAAGGAAGGGAGGAAGGGAGGAGAAGGAAGGGAGGATGGGAGGAGAAGGAGGGGAGGAAGGGAGGAGAAGGAAGGGAGGAGGGGAGGAGGAGGGGAGGAGAAGGAAGGGAGGAGGGGAGGAGAAGGAAGGGAGGAGGGGAGGAGAAGGAAGGGAGAAGGGGAGGAGAAGGAAATGGAGGAGGGGAGAAGAAGGAAGGGAGGAGGGGAGGAGAAGGAAGGGAGGAGGGGAGGAGAAGGAAGGGAGCTCCTGCTCCTTCTTGATAAATCCTGCATACACAAAGATAACTCATCATCTACTAGCAAAATACACTCATTCTCAGATCACTCTTCTCACTTGAACACCATGCACCAGGCATTCTTACTTTAACCGTCTCCCTGGACTCTGGAATTCTCTTCCACATATCAACCTCAACAGATCCCTTTAAAGGTCTTGAGGAAATACTTGTACAGTTTGTACTGGGACTACTTTCTATATATGACCCATACATGTACTTGTCCCATGTACATGGTATGGAGTATGTCCCTGCAACTCTTGTGCTTTCTGCCAGTCCGTTTAAACACTATAGTGTGCACTAATTAGGGCAGTGACCAACCACACACTAATGTTCATGGAACACAAACACTTTCTCAAAATGTTATACATGTCATATATAGTAAAGCTATCATTATTATTTCTTTATTAAATGATTATGATAATACAAATTATTAAATGTAGTTTTTTTTTAATCCACAACAGAAATTAAAAGTTAGCAGGTGTCCCGAAAGGACACAGAATGTGACAGTATCAGTATCTAGCTCTAACATTTGCCCTGACCTGGGTCAAGCGGAGTCTTCCGTACAGACTGGCAAGGGCTTGGGGCTTTGAAAGATTGTACCTTGTGGCCAGATGAGAAGCCAATCATGCCAAGTGTTGCCTAGCTTCAGTCCCCCAATACCCATAGGTTTCCACAACCAGTCAGACGCACTTCCAACCAAGTTCATTACATGTATTCTCATTGGCACTGTGCTTTCACTGTTCAGCTGCCAAGGCTGCTGAATGATCCTGCTGTCATGCACACTTGCTTCAGTAAAGGTGGTTTGAGCGGTGAAGGTACAGTAACTAAATGTCAAATGCAGCTGGCTTGCCTAACACCCAGGGACATCAGCAGGTCAAGTATTCCATTGGTCATGCCCAAGACCACTCCCTGCCTCTACATGGGCACCAACGCCTGCAAGAAGCTCATAGACTGTTGTGGTGGGAGACCACGTCACCTCTATGCTTGCAGGTTAATGCATGATGAACCAAGAGTTCCAAAAATGGGGAGAAATAAATGGTGTTTTTACTCAATATTACAGGCATGCGGGGTGCACGTGTGTAGTATATATACTACAGTACCCGCCGTACGAGCTTAAACTTATAATGAGCAGTATGCACTCTTAAGTTTGCTCATAAGGCATACTGTGCCTGCTCATATGAGATTTTAGGTAAGAACTCCTGCTCCTGGTGTTGGGTAGCAACTCCTGCTCCTGCTCCTGGTTTTAGCTACACCCTAAATCGGCGCACATGCTGCAAATGTGGGTCTCACACAACTATGTTCCTGGACTCAATGAAAGCCTCTCACTCTCC
This sequence comes from Spongilla lacustris, assembly GCA_949361645.1. Classification (NCBI taxonomy): domain Eukaryota; kingdom Metazoa; phylum Porifera; class Demospongiae; order Spongillida; family Spongillidae; genus Spongilla; species Spongilla lacustris. The sequence goes on from OX442426.1 coordinate 3,233,404, forward strand.
CAACGTGGATATCCTTGGTGCTCCTATTGGTGACTATATCCACTAAATTTATTGCCTACAAATGTGTTGAGGCCTTAAAGTTGCTTTCCAAGCTTGAGAATGTTGCCATCATTGACCCTCAAGTGGCTTTCAACCTACTTCATGTGTGTGGTAGTTTTTGTGCAGTGGCTTACATAGCTTGGTCCACTCCCCCCAGCTTGTCGTCATCCCTCTCTGTCGCATCACCGGATCAAGCATGCACCACATCAGGGGTATTGTGTGGGGCACCGAAGGCACCTCGTCAGGACGAGGCGGTTCAATTTTTGTTTGGGTGCCCGTTTTTTTTCAATGAACAGTGTCACGATGGCACCGGGGGTATTATTTGACACTGGATTCGGCTTCTGGGTGGAAATTTCAACCCTAACCAGTGGAATGGCCTTGTCGGCGTTTTCACCTTAAACCTTCAACATTCGTAATGCTGCTAACGTTTTTCTAGCATAACAGTATAGACTCCACAGCTCAAACAGCAGAAGCCTGCCAGCATAGGGCTTATGACTCCAAATGCAGTGAAGCTAGGGTGGGTGGGTGAGTAGTCGAGACCTATAGGAATTGGTGGAATGAGGCTAGGGACACTTTTCCTGCCTAGCTACCTGGCTTGCCATTGGTTCATCTTAATCTACTGAAGAGCAGACTCATCTTCAAAATATTCAGCAAACTTAATGTCACCTTGACCGGGTCCATCGTGAGAGCTGTTATGGCCCAGACTCTCATAGCTTAAACTATATATATATATTTTTAAAGAAGATAATTATAGTATCAATACTATTATTACTTAACGATTGTGAGAGGGTTCAACTCCTGATTTAAGAACCTCAAAAATCATCATTCTATCCAACAGTACTATAATAGAATACACATAATATTGCATATTAAACACTTTGTTTCATTAATTTAAAGTGCTGCTGTTCTATATATGGCTCAGGTTGCATAATCGAGACATTGTGTTTTTACAGTTGTATTTCATAACACTTATTTGGAAATAAGGTCAATGTTGAAGTATAAAAACAATGGCAACAGCTTGGATGGTAATTATAATTATTATTGATTGAAAGCACAGCCGGGCATCTGTCAAATCCTTATAGGAAAACCAAAAGAGTCAAATCACATTTACGTGTCTATATATGTGGTGGATTTACTATTAAATCCTGTTCTCCAATACATTCAGCTTCAATAGTCCTGGACAATCCTTCAATCCAACAAGAGATGTTACCGGATGTTGACAAGTCCACCACCTGCTCCAGGATGTTTGCCTGTGGATGGATGTGTTTTACATGTGTGCAGTGTGAGGTGTGTATGGGTGTGCAGTGTGAGGTGTGTATGGGTGTGCAGTGTGAGGTGTGTATGGGTGTGCAGTGTGAGGTGTGTATGGGTGTGCAGTGTGTGTGAGGTGTTTATGGGTGTGAGATGTGCCTACCTGTATGCTTTAACAACATTCAAGGCCTTTCAATGCACAAACTGAGCACACTTATGGTACAAAGGTGTTTCATGGTTTGAGCCAGTAGCCTCCTTATCAATAGACATCTACATGTACATGTGTCTGCCCATTGTCCTTGACATTGATACCAGAATGGCTCCACGGTTTAATCACATTAGATCTACATGGGTATCAAAGCTCAATTCTATTCAGCCACATTCCTACATGTACACAAGTATGCAGTGCATATATCAGGTCATGTGACACCCTGTCTCAAGTATGGGGTGGTGCTGGCAGATATCCACAGTAAGTTACAGGGTCTGTGAGACCTCCTCCACGCAGCTTCCAGGTCGTGCTATATTCTGCCAAGGACAGTACGAGAACTCTACATTGTGTATTGTTATGCGGATCCTTCTGTTGGAGTGAATGGAGAATGAGAAAAGGGTGGATTTTGGAGTGTATTGCATTGTCCGTACGTCCACCCACTTACCAAATGTGTACCGCCCTTCCGTGTGGCTTGCATCTTGCGTCGCAATGAACTCATGCATACTGCTGATCCAGTATTAAGGTTAAGTCTGGGGACCTCCTTAATTAATTACATGTAGAAATATAAGATAGAAAAGAGAGAGAGAGAAAGTGGGATGATGACGGTCGAGAAGGGAACAAGAGTAAGCGGTTCAGATCATGGACTCTCATAATGCACGTTGTCATTGGCTATTGGAAGATTAAGACTACGGACTTAATTCTATACAGAGCGAACAACGATGCCGCTATATATTTGGGGATTCAAGGGACGGGTTCAGGGTTTGCAGATACAATATGTGGAAAATATCCCGCCGTGGGACGCGCATGCGCAGTAAAGTATGAAGCTTTTTTTGTTGCTCGAATCGCTTTTAGTGCCGGCTCAGAAAGACTCATTTTATAACCTTTATGCTGCTACCGTATACAACCTGTGAGCAGTACATCTGTGTGCTTATATGTATTAGCAGTGTTTGTCTCAACATGTGCAGCTTCTCCGTGCGACAAACTGCTCAACCTCTACCACCCAGCACCACCGCGACCCAGGTACCACGAGGGTTACTCTGTGCATTGGCAGGTAAGGAGAACAGGCCTCTGTTTGCCTTTTGCTTCCCTATTTCTGTATAAACCCTTTAAATAAAACTTATGCCTTTGCTATAGGGACCCCGCGGGACATGATGGCCTCGGTGAAAAAAAGAGTTGTGTCGCAGCAGGTCTCATGCTACCATTTGCTTTGACGCCATGGTAAGCCGGCAGTATACGTGCATGTTAGGCCTATAACTGGTATACAGTTAAAACGAAACATCGTTTTCCTCGCGAGAGTCACGTGCCTAGCTGTCTTCCGTGTTTTTCCTCTCTTCCTTGCATGTAATAGTTCTAGTTGCACCGAGGACATCTAATTAAAAAAAGTCCTTGGTTGTACAAAAGTGTTAAGCCGCGGCGCTCTGTGGGTTTGCGGCTACATGTATACAATTAGAAAGAATGCTAGTGCCTTGTTTAACGTATCTCTAGTAAGCTAAACCCCTCTTGTTTTATGTATAAAGTGTGCTGAGATTAGTTCCTTCGTTTCTATTATCCATTTGGTCATAAATATTCCATATGCATGCGCATTGCGCAAGCTCTACATTAAGTTTCCTGATAGCGCGCATCCTGTTTTTGCACCAATATTGAGCAGTAACTTTTAAATGGGTGGTTGCACAGATGCTCTGGAAAAGGCTGAAGGGGGGAGGGAAGACCTAACCTAATATTTTTAGGAAAGTGCATAGTGCCTTTTGCCCCTGACCTGTCCTCTTCAATGCCCCACCCACTCCCTCTGATAAAATTGTGCCCCGTGGCCCCTGTGCTTCCTGCGCCAATGCGGGCTATTGGAGAAAAGGGGACTGACACTGTGTTTAATATCGTAAGAGTGCTATTAGCTAGAATCAATTGCACTGCGTGATAAAGCAGAGCGTGGTACATACCTTATATGTGTATCGCACCACATGTATATATATAGCCAACACACGTGGTACGCACATTCTAGACATAATTTCATTTTAGTCTACCAGTGCAAAAAAAACCAAGGGTACACAGAACAATGTTATAAGAAGTACCACTTGTCTTCTTCAGTTTTCTGCTTTAGTTTTTGTCTGAAAAATTGAAGAGCCCTTGTACCTTAGTGAAGACATCCTTTGAAAGGTGACCTTTTTGATGGAGAAAAAAAAAACCTTGTGAATTAGGCCAGAAATAGAGAAATGGTGCTTCTACCATGGAATGACTTTGAAATTGTTTTGTTCATATATAGCTCAAGTGTAAAATGGGGTTAGGGTTGTGTTGCAATGGTGTTTCACAATGTTTTGGGAGGAGGGCATTTTAAAAATCAGTGAGGGATGCATTAGCTTATAGTTCTCGACCTCAGAGCTTATCTTAAGAGCGATGAACATGTAAACAAAGCGTCATTATTGCTGTAGGCTTTATGCTTATATACTTGCAAACATGTCTGCCATAGCCCATAATGCATGTGGAGTGAGTATCGTATCAATTGAAGTGTGATTAGAAGATGATAGTCATTAATTGTTTTGTTCAGCAAGCTTAACCACACCAAACCACACATCTCACTACAGGTGATTACTTTTACATGGCACCGCTGCATCAAAGCAACTCATCATCAGCTCCTTTCCACTGCCTTCAGAGATTTCCTATCCAGCTGTAGAAGACTCACCACTGACCAGACATGGTATGTGTTGAAGGGTTAACTGTGTATGCATATAGTATGATTTTGATGTTTAGATTCATTCTGCTGGCTGTATCTGAGGCCTGATAGGTCCCGGAGGTAAAACGTATCACAACTCCCACGCCGAAAATACGTATAATGCCAAATTATAATTACTGGTAGAAAAATGGTGTCCAAATAAACGGCGACTTTTTGCAGCGTTGGTTCAGGCGAGGCTAAGTGTCAAACTTAGTGCAACGGTGACCCATTTTTGAAATTTACATACGTGCCACACCTCCATTTCTACGTGACGTCAAACATTTTTTGCTTAGTAAATAAATGGACGGCTAAGGCACGATTCCACGTAAAACAAATGTGTATTAGTCGATGTTTAGGTAGAAAAGTCGCTTCATAAAATAAAGGCGGACATTGCCAAGTTCGGGTAAAGCTAAATTTAACGAAAACAAAATGGCAGACAATAAAATCATGATTATATTCCCGCTCCATCGTCGTCTGATTCAGTGCCATCTTCATGAAGTTCAGATCCCTCATCAAAGTTATCTTCTGATTCGCTTCCTGAACTCTCCAAGTCCTCCGTGTTTAGTCTGCGTGACGTCTCGTAGAAATGGGGGTGTGGCATGTATGACAAAACGGTTCATCGCTGCACCAAGTTTGACACTAAGCCACAGTGGCGGATCCAGAAATTGGGAGGGGGGGGGGGGGGGGACCAGCGAGCGTGTGGCAAGGGGTGGGGCAAAGTAGTAGGCGGGGCCACCCCGGGGAGGGGAGCACCCCTACCACCCAGCTAGGGGGTGTGGGGGAGCGCTGTAAGGTCCCCCACCAGGGTCTAGCGCGTAGCCGCAGAAGCCAACGCTCTTTGCGTAGAAAAACCCCCAAAAGTATGCAAAAAATGTAATTACAGATCGAGGCTGGGGAGCGACAGATCAAGAGCTCAGCCTCTACGCCGATACATCGCTGTTGATAGCACATGTCGTTAGAAAATCTACATGTACCTTTTTTATACTAGTATGGTCACATGACATGCGGCCGTTAATTGCTTTATTTAATTGCGGAAATATATGGGCCTCGGTTTTTGGTACTTTTCGATATGCTCTCTAGAGTGAAAATTGAATAACATATGGTTAATGTAACATACCTTTTGCCTGTACTTCTATTCTACAGCCGAATGCTATTACGTCACGCGATAAAAGCTCCAGATGCAATCGTATTCGTACTTGGCCCTGACCCATGTATCATTATGTACGTAGGCGTACATATAGGCCATTTCTGCTGTAGCAATATCTCTGAGCTGCGTTTGCATATGTTTGTGTACACATAGTTGTACATGTACGTGTATACGTAGGGGCGGGACCCTCAGGGGGTGGTGGGGGTGGGGGGGGGCACGGGCCCATTGTTCCCCCCCCCCCCCCCCTACTGACTTAGCCTCGCCTGAACCAACGCTATAAAGGTATTGCGAAAAGTCACCGTTTGGACACCATTTTCCTACCAGTAATAAAAATTTGGCATTAAAAGTATTTTCGGTGTGGGAGTTGTGATACGATTTACCTCCGGGACCTATCAGGCCTCAGATACAGCCAGCAGAATGAATCTATAACATCAAAATCGTACTATATGTACGTAAGGGATGGGGCAATAAGTTTCTCAAATTTGGCAAGAAACGGATGTATGGTTACGTTTTCAAAAACACCTTAAAAGTCATCATTAAAAACGGTACCAAGTTCATATGTGCCACATCTTTAGTATATGTAATAATTTCAAATAGGGAAGTCGAAGTGTCACCTGCCTCACTTTAGCACTTTGTTGTGCAGGTCACGAGCACTTTCATTCACACACTTGCCCACACAACCTGCATGCTGTCGTGCTGTTCATTTATGTTATTTAGATCTGCAATATTTTAGTCTGACGTAGCCACGCCCTCGCACTTTGTGGAGGGTCTGGAGACATTGCCATACCAAATCGATTCTGATTGGTTAAAAGAATTATTGAAGTTACCTTATCTTATAACGTTACGTGGAATGTAATTAAAAATGTCGACACTGGATAGGACTGTGGCAGACACGTGCCTAAAAAAATGAAGCTGTTGTAGCTGTGATAACAGGACTGCAGGTGTAGTAGTTTCAGAGACTGAAACAATCTCAAATAGGGCGTGTTAGTGTAACTTCACGTAACATAATTGCATTCTCGTAACGTAAGGTAACAGTAATAACTTCTAATTTTTAAAACTAATCAGAACCAATTTGGTATGGCAATGTCTCCAGACCCTCCGCAAAGTGCAAGGGTGCAGACTACAATATTGGATGGATGGGGCATTTAGTTTTATATTTATTTATATGTGCAGTAGCAGGAAAGGAGAAGCTGCAGTAGATCAGCAGCTGTACTACCAGCATCTGTTCTGCAAGCCCCTACCACCCCTGAGCACCACCAAACGGTCATTTCATCCTGCCGGGAGATTTATCTACTGTCCAGACCAGCCATGTCATCCTGAGAGATGGAGCTATTAACCAAATCAACCATGCCATATTGCTGGGAGATGGAGATGCTATCTAGACCAATCATACAAAGGTGACATGGCTGTACATGTACCAATTTTTGGGCTGATATTAATAATTCATTAGTTGTAAAAAAGTCTCCCAGCCACCAGTTTTTTTCTATGCAAACAGTGTTGGCTACTGGTACCCCACCCAAGGTTCCCTGTGGGGAGCTTACAGCACTCCCCTATACCCCTAGTTGGGTGCCTCCTCCCACACCCTTCCCAAGGCGGCAACGCTAACTCGGGATTACATGTACTGTGCGATATTATTATTATTTTGTTGCATCAATTTTTATTCGCTTTCATCACCGCTGCTGTACCATCCTGCTGGGAGATGGTGCTACATACCAAACCATTCTCATGGGGATGAAGCTACGACCATTCCATTCTACTTGAGATGAGGCTACAGTCTAGACATCCTGCTTGGAGATGGGGCTACTGTCCATACCAACCATTACACTGAAGGATGAAGACACTGACCAGACCAGCCATTCCATTCTACCTCTTAGCACCACCACAACCACCATAAAAGGATCCTGAGTGAAGGCTTGTATTACTGTCCAGACTAGCCATCCTACTTGGAGATAGGGCTACTGTCTAGACCAACCATGCTGGGAGATGAAGCTCCTGTCTAGACCAAATATAAAGAGGTAACGACGTTTTGGGCTGATATTAGGTGTAAAAAATGTCTACCAGCTGGCGCTTTTTGCGTTTTTTGTTCTATACAAACAGCATTGGTGTCTGGGGCTCCACCCTAGGTCCCCTAGGAGGAGCTTACAGCTCTCCCCCTTACCCCTAGCTGGGCAGGAGAGGTGCCCCCTCCCATTCCTGCATAAGGAGGCAATGCTAACTACTTAGACTACATTTTGCAGTGGCGACTGGCTGTGAATTTGAAGTTCGTTGCTCTTGCTTGTCTGTGATGCTGGTGAATGCAGTGATAAGTGCATCCATCTGTTTGAGCCCTTCCTCCATCTGCTGTTGATGTGCCTCCAGGTGTTGCTGTTGCTGCACTTCCATATGTTTCTGCTGTGCCACTATTGAGATAATTCCATCTTAATGCGAGCAAAAGCTTCCTCCTGTGGTTGAACCCATCTCCAAGCCTTCATGGCTCACAGTGGCCCCTGTAATGTCTGGTTAATCTGTGCCTAGTTGGGAGAATACATGCCCAGCTGTGTTACTATCCCCATAATTTGGCCATAAACCAACGCAAGTCGAAAGGGATCTCCGGTGGAGGCATGTTCTGGATTGCAGCAGTTTTAGCAGGATCTGGGGATATGCCACTTGTGCTGATGATTTGACCCAGGAACTTCATTGCTGGTATTGAAAACATGCATTTTTAACGTCAGTCCAGCAGCTGCAATGTGAGGCAGTGTCTTGTAGGTGATGATTGTGTCCCTCCTGGGTGTGTCCAAAGCCCTTGTGCATTTTGGCCAACTACTACATCAAGTCTTGCTTTCCAATATATTCTGTTCATAACCTTCTGAAAGTGTACAAGGGCACATGAGATGTCAAATGGTAGCTTATTAAGTCAATAACATCCAAACGGTGTGATAAATGTTGTGAGAAGTCTTGAGTCCTTGAGCTCCTGCTAATAAAACTGTCTCATATACCTTAATTAATTACAGGTTTTACATGTAGGTCTGCCCATGTCCTTACTCACCACTCTTTTTAGGTACCACCACAATGCCCACACACCACTCTGTTGGGCTGTCCACATGGGATATATCACACTCATATGTTCCATCTTTACAAGCTCCTCTGACCTTTTCTCTCAGCGGTATAGGAACATTCCTAGCTGCATACAGAGCGTGTGGGGTCGCATTTGGCTTCAGTGTAACCTGGTAGGCTTCATCTACTGTGCCCAGACCCTTGTGAACACTAGCTTCAGTGCTGGAGTAGCGGGGATGTTCAAGGCGTATTCTGACCCACAACACATTATAGTAGAGCTGATGGACCAAGCAAAACTTTCCCAGACTTACATGTACATGTAGAAAGTTTCTCAATGCCTCTGAAGTGAGTGTGTGTGCGGTGAGGTTTTGATATTGGAGGATTATTGCCTCAAGTATCAATATCAAATGATCAGAATCTCCTGCAAGTGTTTATTTGGTCCCAAGTATACTGCATTTGGTACAAACTCACTTACATCTTAGCTAGGGGGAAGAGTGAAGTGGCGTTTATCATGGGATATGTGTTTGACATTGCTGGCCTGGCCCTATCACCATTCCTTCTAGCATGTGGGGTAGAGGGGGAGGTAGGAGGTGGGGGTGGGTGGGGTAACAGGCGCATCTCACTTTTAGTTAGTGCAATTAAATTTGGACTCAGTCCTCACAGCACACTAGCTCTTTTTTTTTTTAGCATACGACATGTGTCAGGAATCTTGAGCACAATTATATTTAATCGTTTGTATACCGCCAGGGCTATGTAAAATCCACTGCCATTGTAGTAATGTTATAGGTGCTAAAATCCTTAAAATGAAAGCTTTGACATAATGTTGAGTATTGATCTACCATACATGTGGTTTATCGATTGTACTCTATGCACCTGTCATCCAGTCATCGATTGCCCAATTCATCATCTGTTATCCAGTCGCCAGATATTCCTGTCCCTGTGAACATTCCTATGATGCAGCTCCTGAATGCAATCTACATCTAGGCTAGTGTCTCCGAAAGGTAGCTATGTTCCCCCTCTTACACCCTCCTCACTGTATATTCACTTATCCTCTCCCTCCCTGAATGTACTTGTGCGCCCACTCTGTATGCTCCCCCTCAGTGATGCATGTATGCTTGCAAGCATGTCCGCCATAGCCCGTAGTGCATGTGGAGTGTGCATCGAATCATTGTGTTTGTGTTTGATCAATCAGCAAGCATAACCACACCAAACCACATCCCTCACTACAGGTGATTATATTTACATGGCACTGCTGCATCAAAGCAACTCATCATCAGCTCCTTTCCACTGCCTTCAGAGATTTCCTATCCAGCTGTAGAAGACTAACCACTGACTAGACATGGTATGTGTTGAAGGTTTAACTGTATACGCATATAGTATATGTAATTATTCCATTAGAGAGACACCTGTCTCACTTTAGCATGCAGGTCATGAACACTTTCATTCACATTAGTACTAGCCCCTGCGATCTGTGTGCTTTCATGCTGTTCATTTATTTGATGCAGACATGCAATTTTGCATGGATGGGGCATTTTGTTTTCAAAGCACTTTATTAACTTTGATTTTTATTTAGAACTGCAGCAGCAAGAAAGGAGAAGCTGCATTAGATCAGCAGCTATACCACCAGCATCTGTTCTGCAAGCCCCTACTACCTATGAGCAACACCCATCACCACCATAAAAGGATGCCGAGAGAGGTGTCCAGACTAACCAACCTGCTGGGAGATTAAGCTACTCATCCTGCTGGAAGATAAAGGTACTCATCCTGCTGGAAGATAAAGGTACTCGTCCTGCTGGAAGATAAAGGTACTCATCCTGCTGGAAGATAAAGGTACTCATCCTGCTGGAAGATAAATGTACTCATCCTGCTGGAAGATAAAGGTACTCATCCTGCTAGGAAATGAAGGTACTCATCCTGCTGGAAGATAAAGGTACTCATCCTGCTGGAAGATAAAGGTACTCATCCTGCTGGAAGATAAATGTACTCATCCTGCTGGAAGATAAAGGTACTCATCCTGCTAGGAGATAAAGGTACTCATCCTGCTGGAAGATAAAGGTACTCATCCTGCTGGAAGATAAAGGTACTCATCCTGCTGGAAGATAAAGGTACTCATCCTGCTAGGAGATAGGGCTATTGTACAGACCAACGATGCCATATTGCTGGGAGGTGCTATCTAGACCTACTGTACTAAACAGAGGTGACGGCCTTACCACTTTTTGGGCTGATGTTAATAAATCAAGTCTCCCAGCCACAACATTTAGTTTTTTCTACACAAACAGCATTGGCTTCTGGAAGGAGCTTACAGCCCTCCCCTATGCCCCTAGCTGTGCAGGAGGGCTGCCCCCTTCCCATATTATTCTCGGGGTGGCAACGCTAACCCAGACTACATTTTGCTGCACGATATTTGCTAATTTATAATTTGTTGGTTGCACCACTTTTTATTACCGCTGCCATACCATCCTGCTGGGAGATGGTGCTACATACCAACCCTTCTGCAGGGTAATGAAGCTACTGACCAGTCAGACTATTCCATTCTACTTGGAGATGCAGCTACAGTCCAGACATCCTGCTTGGAGATGGGGCTACTGTCCAGACCAACCATTATGCGGAAGGATGAAGGTACTGACCAGACCGACCTATCCGTTCTACTTGGCGATGCAGCTACTGATTGCAGCACCGCAACCACCATAAATGAATGCCGAGAGCATTCTGCTGGGAGATAGGGCTACTGTCCAGATTAACCATGCTGGAAGATAGAGCTCTCTAGATCATTTATTTAGAGGTGACAGCCATACCACTTTTTGGGTCGATTAATAGTTCATTAGTTGTTAAAAAAGTAGCTGCTTTTTGCCTAGTTTTTAGGTGTTAAAATAAAACGCGAACAGTGTTGGCTTAGGGTTCCACCCCAGGTTTCTCAGGGGATCTTACAGTGCACCCCCATACACCTAGCTGGGCAGGAGGGGTGCCCCTTTACCCTGGGTGGCACGGTAACTCCGCAGGCTACATCTTGCTGCACGATATTTGCAAATTTAGTATTAGTTGGTTGCACCACTTTATTAGCTTCCAACTTCTTCCATACCATCTAGCTGAGATATGGTGGTACAGACCAACCATTACCATTCTTATGGGGGGGGGGGGGGGGGGGGGGGGGGTAAAACTACTGACCAGGCTGACCATCACTTTACCACCAGCATCTGTTGTGAAAGCCGCAAGCACCCCTAAATACAATCACAGCCACCATAAAAGAACGCCGAGAGAAGGCTCATTACTTTACAGATTTGCCATCCTGCTGTGAGATTAAGCTACTGTTCACACCAGCTATGTCATATTGCTGTGAGATCTGGCTACTGTCTAGACCTACCATGCTATATATCGAGCTGATGTCTGGACCAACCATACAGAGGGCCGTAGCACTTTTTGGGCTCAATGAATGGTTGAGATTCCTGCACCCTGAAGTCAGGTAATGGGGTGGTGGTGGAGGTAAATATGGTCTTCCATTAAACCTCCTACATATCACACAACGATGAAGACTCTTCTTCACGAGACTCCTCTTTACAGCCCAATATCTTGAGCACAGCTCAGTCAGAGTGCTCTTAACACCTCCGTGTAAGACTTTCTCATGACATGCCTTTACGATCAATGCAGTTATATGATATTTGGCATCAAGTAAAATCGGATGTTTCGAAGAGTCTGGAATGTCGGCATTATCCAAATGGCCACAACATCTCCAAACTCCTTTATTATCAATGAACACGCCGAACTGATGCTTCCACATACCATGCTCTGTAATAGTGATCGTTGAATAACCTTGATCCAATATATCTCTGCCCGTGTTAAGTAGTACTCGGTGCCCCTGTTGTGTGCTACGTTTGATCTCCTTGTTATGAGCTTATCAACAAACTGTATCACATAAGATGATATGACTACGAGCCTTTGCAAGGTACTGAAATCTTCACATTTTAAAATAAGATCATCCTGAGGTTCATTGGTCAAGACCGTTAGCGCCTTTGTGGACACATCTTCTGTTGTGTTCTTCATTTCTCTCATACAATCCTCTGGAATAGGTACCTCCCTACACTCGTGATCTGCATCACCACTTGTAAGCCATTGTGGACCATCCAACCACTAGAGAGTTCAGTCATGCTTGCGCCTCTAGAAGGAATATCTGCTGGATTCGAAACTCCAGAGCAATGGTGCCAATGTTCGTATGGTACTAGTCTCCTGATAGAGGGGCACGATTTTGGACAAACTGCTTCCACTCACGATCTGCATGCTTGATCCAACAGTGCAACCTGCGAATCAGTATAACATCTTGGATCAGCCAGTTACAATTCAGGTTGGAGAGCCCTTGTAACACTGTTCATTAACCTTGCAAGAAGTAAAGCAGCCAATATCTCCAATCTAAGAATAGTCTTGTTGTGCACTGGTGCAACTCGTGATTTTGCAACAAAATGAACAACTATACTTGCAGAGGACTTGATCATCAAGTATACCACAGCAGCATAGGCTCCCATAGATGCATCGCAAAAACCTCTCAGACTGCAGTGTGCTGCAGATTTTTCGATTCCACTAAAGTAGCATCTGGGAATAGAGAGTGCATCTGGACATTGCAAACTGGAGACCAAATTCTTCCACTTCACTACCAGCTCGTTACTGAATATTGCATCCCAGGCCAAGTTGGCTACACAAAGCTCTTGAGCAAACATTTTGAACTTGACAGTGATAGGTATTGGATCGAAAAGACGTGATATTAGGCTCACAACACTGCGCTTTGTGGGCTGCACTCCCAAGGCCAACTTATAGATATTACTAGTGTCAAAGACAAGACAGTCACCTACAGGGTTCCATAGTACCCCCAAAACCTTCTGCATTTCATCACACTGCACATCTCTGACAAGTGTAGCTTTGGTATAGGACTGGTCATCCTCAGAATTCTGCAAATCAACCCTTTGATGAGCTACAAATAAGCTTCCTTAAATTGAAACCACCTTCTGCCAGTCGACGTTTGGACTTCTCATACAACTCGTACAACTCTTCTTCATTATCTGCTCCAAGAGTGACATCGTCCACATAGATTGAGTTGAGAAAATTTTCAACATACGGAAGATCAATATCCTTGAAAGATTCCATGTCGTATTTGAGTGTCGCATTTAAGAGGAAAGGGCTGGATGAAACGCCAAACATTACTCGAGTGAAGCGAAAAACAAGTATCTGTGGAAATTCCTTGGCAACATCGGCAACCCACAGAAAACGTAGTACATCTCTATCCTCAGGAGCGACCGAGACCATGCGAAATGCCTTCTCTATGTCACCTATCAAGGCTATCATATACATTCGGAAACGAAGGATGATGTCCAAAATATTCTGACCAAAACTTGGACCCGCATACAGACAGTCATTCAACGATGGGCCTGCAGATCTTGCCGAAGCATCATACACAATCCTAAGGTTTGTTGTTTTCTTGTCCCGTCTGATAACAGCATGATGAGGGATGTAGTAAATTTTGCCACTAAAATCACTAGCCCAAGGTTTCTGAACTAACTCTATAATACCTTTGCTGAGCTGGTCCTTGATTACAGAGTCATAATCACGAAGCATTTCCTTGTCAGATTGCAGACGTCTCATGCCCCTTAGCCAGTTTTCACTCAGTTCATAGTTTTGAGGCAAAACGGTGAATTTCCTTCTATGGAAGGTGTGTACACTGTCATGCCAGTCATGGGTCCAGACAACACCCAACCAAATTTGGTACCTATAGCAGTTGGTCCAGATTTTCCACTCACAGTAGTACCAGATACAACTCTCCAATAATGGTCTAGTCCTATCAGAATGTTTACATCCATATTGTTATCGTCAAAGGTATCTGCCATTTCAAGACCAAACAGGTGGGAATACAACTCGACTGCACGGGATATCTGCTGGCCAGATAAAGTCTCACAGATGAGTGGTACCACAACAAATTCAAGTTCAAGGTCAGGACCATCTCTAGTTGTTAGGACAAGTTTCACGACATCACGATACTGTGGTTGTTCTTCAGTGGAGCCAAACGTCTTTATCAGCAGCGTTTTTACACGTTCCGAATGCAAAGAAAGCTTTTCCCTTAATCGCTGCTCACATATGATTGCTGACTGCCGATGTCAAGTATGATTCTTGTGCGCAATGTCGGGGATGACAGATTGGGTGGGCGTACAATTGTTGTAGCTGTCTGAAGGAGTATGGTGTACGAGAATCCACATACATCGAAATCACTGACGGATTTTTTTGCCTAGTGCTGCCAGAATGTGGTGATGGACTGCCACACAAAGATGAACCAGGTGTCAATGGAGATTTAGATTGAGAGACGTCTACAGGAGTGGGAGTAGACTTGACAGTGTCTGTTATCTTGCCACAAATGCTAGAATGATGTCTCCCATTACAATTGGAACACCTTACTGAAGAACGGCAGTCTCGACTCATGTGGTATTTCTTTAGGCAAACAAAACACCGCCCTGTTTTCATTAAAACATTCTTCCTTTCATCAGCTTTTGTCATTGTACGGCATGAACCTGATAAGTGTGCCCGATTGCAGTACACACAAATTGTCTCTGTAGTCTCCTCGTTTGTTACCAAAGCTGCTGCTGTCTGGAGCTCCTTTGTCTGTTTCTTGACTTAACCAGCCATGTTCACAAAAACACATTCTCTTGCATCGATTTCATCTTCGATTACCTTCATAATTTCATCAAAGTCGAAGTTCTCACAGCTAACCTTTCTGCTAACTATTAGCCTAAGCTCCTGGGGTATCTTGCTCATCAGCACAGAAGACAATAATCGGCCATATGAAGATAAAGGGACATCCAGAGACTTAAGGCTTCTTATATGAAAGTCAATTTGATCACAGAGGCAGCGTAGATCCTTTGTATTGGTTGATGTTACAGGATCCAAGCTTAGCAGTGCATCCATGTGTTTGTTTATTATTAGCTGGGTGTTTCCAAAACGCTTCTTCAGCACAGCCACAGCTTCTTCGTAGTTAGATGCAGTAAGAGAAAGACCGGATATAGCTTCTGCCGGCACTGCCTTCAAGCAATGAGTTCAAATAGTTGAACTTATCAATGTTGCTGACATCTCGATTTGCATGGACCGTAGCCTCAAATGAGTCCCAAAATGTAGTCCGCGTAGTGAGATTGCCATTAAACTTCTTCACTGAAAGCTTTGGGAGCTTTACATGTACTCTTGATCTGTACTAATAACTGGATTGATAGCATCAGGTACATATCGTTCTGATATGGATGCAGGAGAGTAACTGATTTCAGACAGGGTATAGTTGGAGCTGCAATAACGCCCCCGCCAGACACATCCCTTGAATTCCAAGGCACGCACTGCACGTTGTGAGTACGAATTACCTTGATGAACTGTGAATCTAACATTGGTCCTTCGAACCTGGAACTCTCAAGGTAATATTTGAGAAAATGAATGAACAAGAACGTAATGGCTGGCTAATCTGTGCCTAGTTTGAGTAAAACTTCCCAGCTGTGTTACCATCCCCATAAACTGACACAAGTCAGATGGGCTCTTCAGCGGAGGCATGTTATGGATTGCAGCAGTTTTAGCAGGATCAGGGGATGTGCAACTTGAGCTGATTATGTGACCCGGGAACTTTATTCTTGGTTTTGAAAACACACATTTTTCTTTGTGTCAGTCCAGCAGCTGCAATGTGAGGCAGTGTCTTATAGGTGGTGATTGTGTCCATCCTGGGTGTGTCCACATACAAGCCCTTGTGTGTCTGGCAAACTACTCCATCAAGCCCTTCCAATATTCTACTCATAACCTTCTGTTGGATTCAGACAAATGCTAGCTATTATTTTGGTTCAAAGCCGCTGCCACCATGTGGTATTTAACAACAAGTACACAACTATTGAATACATACACGATATATATAAGGAGTCCTATGGATGCGTTATTGCTCACGTTACCACATAACCAAGGCAACTGAGCACTGGTATATGGTGCTACTGTCCATACCAACCATGTCATTAGAGCTACTGTCCAACCCATCCTGATAGAAGATGGATCTACTTGTCCAGAACAACCATGCCATCCTGCTGGGAGATGAAGCTACTGTAACAGACCAGCCATCTGGAGGTCAACCTTGCAGAACTGGGGGCACAGCTTCTCTCCAGACGAGACGTGGAGGATGCTTGAGGCAACTGGTTGTGCCCATGCACAGTCCTCTATTCTGTATCCACCCTCCTACACACTTTCTGTATGTTCCCCTCCCCATGTACCCACCCTCCTACACCATCCCTCTATATCACCATCCCAACACCCTCCCAGTTATGTGCATTCAAGTCACTTATGTTACATCCTGACATCATCACACTGAAGACAGTGAAGGAAGTTTGATGTGCTGTAATATACATGCTAGACTAATAGCTGGCTGCCAAATGTGGTAGCTACAGAGAACGGTTCCTGTGGTATCATGTACGATCCACAGTCCTACGGTATAATATGTACAGTCTTATTGGTATAATTTGCATAGCCATATGAAGTATGTACAGTCCTGTGTATTTTCCTATTGGTGATATCGGGACCTACGTTAGTAGGTCCTTGAAGTGTCATGAATACGATTAGCAAAACACCAGAATCCATTATTGCCGATGCGCCGTAGAATCAGTTGGAATTTAGTGAGCGTATTTGGATACAGCCGTCAAATATCTACAGTGTAGTATAACTGCCGACGTTTAGAAAGCTCGGACAACAGAGATAACGCTCACTCGTTCCCACCCTCGAACCTTAAAAAAAGTTTCTCCTAATTCTTCTTCCGGATCTGATAAGATAAGATTCACTCGGATAAGAGGTTTATTGCGCTGTATCTTTGTCCCGATTGAAGCGTAATGTTAGCGGTTATGCGGAAGCACTAGAACCAATAAGTTAGAAACTTACTGCCGAGTTGGATTTGTTTTATTATTTTCGTAAGGGGAGCTATGCTTGACACAAATTCGATCTATAGCAACTTTGTTATGTTAGCAATAGCCCACAACAGATTTTATCGGCCCTTGGAAGCCATGAAGTGGAGATCCAGAATAAACTTGTGGTTGAACACGTGTTTCTGGCGAGTGTATGCAGCTGCAGTCGCGTTGATCGCCAAGAGAAAAGAATAGTGCAAGAATATTGCCAGTTAAATTATGACACTGACAGTTGTACGTGTGGTTGTGCTGACGAGTCGCGCGATGAAGCTCCGAAAGACCGTTCACGTAAGAACAATTGGACGCTACAAAGGTGTCAAAGCGGATTAAGCCGATCCCAAAAGTAAGAAGGATCGATAGGCTAGCATGAAGGCAGTAAGAAGGATAGCGTGAAGGTGGGAAACCACTGCATGCAACTGGCCGTCGCTATTAAGGCCAAAGAAGTTGGCATTGGTTGGCCATGGGTGACGTGTACAGGTGAGCTACCTAACATACAACGAGAGAATGTTACTATATTTGCGACCCCCCCCCCCCCCCCCCCCCCCCCCTAGTCTCGGCCCCAGACCCAACGGACGCAGCTGCGGATGGATTACATCACCGCTACGCGTCAGTAGGGTCTGGAGACAATTTCGTGGCCAACCAGGTAGGAATTTCATCCTGCCCAATCAGATTGCAGCAATGCAATAATTAGCATTCTTCGCGTGACTGTCACGCGCTCGCATGCTAATTAGTGCATCTCGCAAGACGTATTTACAGTTGCTGCTAGCATATCTATGCTGCTGGATACTAAGACGTGTCTTGTGAACAACGCTCAGTGGTACAAGCCTTCGTAGACGGTCGTGATGTGTTTGTTTGTCTCCCAATCAGAAGCGGGAACTTGCCGGGAAGTCCTTGTGCTACTGGATACTCCCCGGAGTATTTGACAGGCTACGAGGGCCAGACTGATAGCATTGTGGTCGTTGTAAGTCCTCTGAAAGCTCTGATGAGGGAGTAGCTTAAAGGCAGAGGGTCTAGAGCTGTATGTGTGGGGGACGCTTTGTGCAGGATGAAATACAGGAAGGTCGCTACCAATTTCTTGCCTTGTCCTTCTAGCATGCTTCACAACCACCTGATGAAATTGAGATAAAACACCCATGTATGGAGGTGTTTGTTGCAAAGTCATACCGACAACAGATGGTGATAAAGTACCAGCAGCTGCTAACTGTGAAGATGTGATGTGAAGCAACACTTGCAGATTATGATTGAACATTCAGGCTGCGTGCGTCTAGGAGCTCTTTTGTCAAATCGTTCTCGTTCAAACGCATCATAAATGAAGCGCTTTAGCACTGGAAGGCAGTGGAAGCACATGTATTGTTGAGCTGCTGCATGACGAAGCCATACTTTATGACTTATTCATATATCGGAAGTATATTCATATCTATGTGCGCGTGACAAGAGCGCGATAAATTTGATTATCGTGGCATTCTCGGGCCACGAAATTGTTGCCAGTGTCTCCAGACCCTACTGACGCGTAGCGGTGATGTAATCCATCCGCAGCTGCGTCCGTTGGGTCTGGGGCCGAGACTACCCCCCCCCCCCCTCATGTAAGCAAGCTGTCAAAGATGACCTGTTGGTAGGACCATTTATAAGTGAGTTTTGTTCAATGCCGACAATGGTAACGAGAATGTCCTCCACAAATACGTGCATGTCCTCTATAGTGATCCCCAACACAGCAAATCAGGTGCTGCTCATCAAGCTGCAAAGGTGATGGAAAATGGAACACCATCCCACCAGGATGGGGGTGAACCACTTCGAAAAGGTGGGTTTATGTGACTGTGTGTGTTTAAATGTGTGCCATGTCTCATGGATATGTTGCCAAGTGGTGTAGTGTTGTGCTAGCTATCCACCTCCCCTTCCCTCCTGTCTCATCTTCTCTTCTCTCCTACCCTTCCTCTCCATTCTCTTCTCCCTTCTCCTCATCTCCCCTTCCCCCTCTCTCCTCTCCCCCTCTCTCCTCTCCCCCTTCTCTCCTCTCTCCTTACCCCCTTCTCTCCTCTCCCCTTCCCTCCTCTCCCCTTCCCTCCTCTCCCCTTCCCTCCTCTCCCCTTCCCTCCTCTCCCCTTCCCTCCTCTCCCCTTCCCTCCTCTCCTCTCCCCTCCCCTTCCCTCCTCTCCCCTTCCCTCCTCTCCCCTTCCCTCCTCTCCTCTCCCCTTCCTTCCTCTCCCCTTCCCTCCTCTCCCCTTCCCTCCTCTCTCTTTCCCTCCCCCTTCCCTCCTCTCTCTTCCCCTCCCCCTTCCCTCCTCTCTCTTCCCCTCCCCCTTCCCTCCTCTCCTCTCCCCTTCCCTCCTCTCCTCTCCCCTTCCCTCCTCTCCTCTCCCCTTCCCTCCTCTCCCCTTCCCTCCTCTCCCCTTCCCTCCTCTCCCCTTCCCTCCTCTCCTCTCCCCTTCCCTCCTCTCCTCTCCCCTTCCCTCCTCTCCTCTCCCCTTCCCTCCTCTCCTCTCCCCTTCCATCCTCTCCTCTCCCCTTCCCTCCTCTCCTCTCCCCTTCCCTCCTCTCCTCTCCCCTTTCCTCCTCTCTCCTCTCCCCCTTCCCTCCTCTCTCTTCCCCTCCCCCTTCCCTCCTCTCTCTTCCCCTCCCCCTTCCCTCCTCTCTCTTCCCCTCCCCCTTCCCTCCTCTCTCTTCCCCTCCCCCTTCCCTCCTCTCTCTTCCCCTCCCCCTTCCCTCCTCTCTCTTCCCCTCCCCCTTCCCTCCTCTCTCTTCCCCTCCCCCTTCCCTCCTCTCTCTTCCCCTCCCCCTTCCCTCCTCTCTCTTCCCCTCCCCCTTCCCTCCTCTCTATTCCCCTCCCCCTTCCCTCCTCTCTCTTCCCCTCCCTCTTCCCTCCTCTCTCTTCCCATCCCCCTTCCCTCCTTTCTCCATTCTCTTCTAAAAGACAAGCGGAACACGTCTGAAAGTGAGAGCTAGTAGCCTTATTAAAAGAACGACCTTTAAGTTTAGTCGGGCCAGCCCAACTACTTCAAGTTTTAGCAAAGCAAAAGCACGTGCTTGTTTATTGTACAAAGAGGATCAGTATTCGAAATAAAAGGCAGGCAATCTGGTAAGCATCTTTTGTGTGAATGGCCAATTGCTCTGATCATATACATGTACTCACATCAAGGACAGACATTTATGGCGATTATTCCTGATGCCTTCACTACTGGCTTTGAAGAACATATGAGTACCTTCAGTCAAGAGGTGAGAGCGCTCTGGTTGGAGCCATGGGAAGGGCATTTATGGTTTGAGCTCATTATATTTTGTGACTTCACTACTAACTCCTCCTTTCCTATGCTACTACTTTGTTTAGGGATCCCCTCGCCTTCCAGTCACATGCAAATTCAGAGACATTAATGACTATTGTCCTGAACGTCCACCCGGGGGTACAATTGGACACCCGGGTGGACAGCAAAAAAAGTTTTTGCCGTTCGGTAATGGAAGGGACCTGGCAGCATTTAACAGTACTGGCTTACAGAACAGGTCTTTTCAGGATCAGGCCGAGATAAGTAAAGCTTAAATCCTTTTGGTGCTCGTAAAATGACCCGTGCTAGCGGACCTATCTTTACGCTCCGACTGATTCGCACGGAGCGTAATGGATAGGTCCGCTAGCACAGCTCGTTCTACATATACTAAAAGGATTTAAGCCTTGCTTATCTCGGCCCTATCCTGAAATGACTTGTACTATAAGCCAGTACCATTAGGTCCCTTCTGAGACTGAACGGCAATAACTTTTTTTGCTGTCCACTCGGGTATACAATTGTACCCCCCGGGTGGACATTCAGGACAATAGACATGAACTGTTTAAAGGAAATTGTTTGATTGTGATGTGATAGTCTTATTGTACATACTGCTGTGATGTATGTGATGCAATGGGTTGTATTCCAAGATTCCCCTTCCTTCTACGTTTGTGCTCATGCATGCAATGTATAAATACATGTCTTAACCCGCCGGGGGAAAAAAAGGAGTGAAACAAGATATAAAAATTTAATTAAAATAAAATTGGTGATGTAGGATTTGTATAGATAGCAATTGAGTAAAAAGGAAGGAAACAAGGAATTACGGATATTATGCATTCATTAAATTATAAATATTACAGACCTACATTATTTAGCAAATTACCTGCCTGAAATTCTGTGCTAAATGTAGGTATGTAATATGTATAATTTAATGAATGCATAATATCCGTAATTCCTTGTTTCCTTCCTTTTTACTCAATTGCTATCTATACAAATCCTACATCACCAATTTTATTTTAATTAAATTTTTATATCTTGTGTTGGTACAATCCCCCTTATTGCTATAATGTGTACAGTCCTATGGTATAATATTTACAGTTCTATGGCATAGTCTTGTGGTATCGATAATGTATCGTAAATGTACATGTATATGTGTAATCCATTGTCTACAAAGGTGTATTAAGTAATTGTGTTTGAGTTGAGGAGTTGTTGGCACTTTTGATGAGTTGAGAAGTTGTTGGCACTAAGTTGGAGAAGGAGGTGGTAGTTGTAATGGAAAGTAACATACAGCTCTTCTTTGTAGCTTATCTCTAGGTAGCTTATCTCGATAGCTCTCTAGGTAGCTTATCTCGATAGCTCTCTAGGTAGCTATCTTCATAGCTCTTTAGGTAGATTATCTCAAGAGCTCTTTAGGTAGCATCCTTCCCATCCCCTCCCCTCTCACCCCCTCCCCTCCCACCCCTCCCCTCCTGTCCCTCCCTCTTCCCTATCTCTCCCTCTGTCTCTCTCCATCTCCCCTTGCCATCTCATCTTCGTCTTTCCTCCTGTTCATAGGCAGAGGTAGGCTCCCTGCTGGCATATCCAAGGTGAGTGTTGGAAGGGGGGTTGGTGTGGTGAACAGTAGTTACCTTTTAGTAATACATATAGAATTTAAAGTATAATAACCATGCCAAGCAATCCACCTGTGCCACACCCATATAACCAGAATTCTCATGTAAATTTCTTGATCTCAAGTCCAGCTCCAGTTCCTGAATCCACCCCTCCTCTGGGTAAAGGTCTCTGAAAGGTAGCACTATTGTCCTGAGGTAAGCATACTCCAGCAACTGAATCCACCTTAAATCTTGTGTTGCTGCAGCTGGCTGTTCTGTTGTCTGCTCATCTGAGTTGTTGTGTCTATACTGCTAAGTGCACTTATCTTGGCCCTATATTATTACTCACCATGTTTTTAACTGTAGTAAGTGTATTTCAAATTTTTAATTTGGATTGAAGCATCATTAAATAGTATTTTTAACCCTTCATTTGATATTAACTCATTAGTAGAACTGTTAATTATAAACAGAACTGTTGCTTATGATTTGCAATGTATCATTCTTGCTTTTTACTTCCTTACTTTAGCTATGCCCTCTTCTGCACCTTCAACTCTACTGCTCGCTGCTAGCTGCATGAGATGTAAAAGTTTCGATTTTACAAAGAAAAAGAAAAACATTTTTAAAAAACTTCTCTCCTGCTAGTGCTGCCATTTGAACTGCTGATTCTGCTGCTCCTTGGTCTGCATTGTTCTCTGTCGTCAGATCTGGCCATTGCCCTATCTGCAGGCAGTTATCTCTGGCATCAATATCCCCAAGGTTGGAAATGAGTGTTTCAAATGAAATATGTTTTGAATTTCATTTACCTTGCCTTATGTTAAATATTTTAATTTTTTCTTGTTCGACATGGTTTCAGGTAATGCTCGTTCTAGATAGGAGATTGCAACCACATGTACCTTGTGAATCAGTATCACATCTGGCCTGCAACATATTAGCGGTTCTGAATGATGGGCGGAGGGACCAAATGCCAGTAAGTACTACTGCATTGCAGCTAATTAATAATAGCCACGGCATTTATTAGAAAATGAGTACTTGTTAGCATATAGTAGTTGCAAGTGATATAACCTGACCATTGGTTCACACACGTACTTTGATGTATGCCTGCAAACACTTTCAAGTCATTCATACATACAGTGTAGCAAATAAAAACATAAAAGTGCTCGACTCAGCCATCAATAGTGTGAAGCTCTGCCATTGATATAATAGTGAAATTACATATTTTTTAGCCTCATTGCAGTCAATTTTGACATAGTGTTGAGTATTGATCATGTAATTTATCGATTGGACTCAAGGCGGCTGTCATCCAGTCATCCCTTACTGCCCCTGTGTTCCAGTGATGCAGGTCCTGAATCCAATGCTCTCTAGGCTAGGGTCTCTGAAAGGTAGCCATGTCCCCCATCCTATACCCCCTTCCTACCCCTCTATATTCTCCCTACACCCTTCCTTCAAGTTCCCTTCCTATACCTCACACAAAGGCAGGCTGACATGCTCTTAGGACTGGGTTAGGTGAGTGTGTGTGTGTGCTGTGAGGACTGAGTTCTGTTGTGCATGTGCATATGTGTGTGCAAGAGTTTCAGAGAAGTTTTGATATTGGAGGATTCAGTATTTATGCCTCAAGTATGAATAGCAAATGATCAGAAACTCCTGCAAGTGTTTATTTGGTCCCAAGTATGCTGCATTTGGTACAAACTCACTTACATCTTAGCTACATGTAGGTGGAAGAGTGAGGTAGCTTTTATCATGGGAAAGTTCTTGTGTGCTTGACATTGCTGGCCTGGCCCTATCACCATTCCTTCTGGCATGTGGGTAGAGGGGGAGGTAGGAGGTGGGGGTGGGTGGGGTAACAGGCTGCATCTCACTTCAAATTTTGTGCAATTAAATTTGGATTCAGCCCTCAGCGCACTTGTCATGTCAGGAATCTTGAGCACAATTTTATTCTTGCATTTGTATACCGCTTTATAACCTTCTATCTCTAGCTTCCTACCATTAGTGAGCTTAGCATTAAAATTGCATATCTTAGTCGCTCATTGCTCCTTACAGCAGAAGGTATAAAGCAGTATACAAATGCAAGAATAAAATTGTGCTCAAGATTCCTGACATGACAAGCACACACATGTATTACATCTTGTAAAAACATATGCTCAACAAAGAGTTAATGTGCTGAGGGCTGAATCCAAATTTAAGTTTCGTTTAGTAATATCATGCACATCAAATACAGATTGCCAAAATTTAGAGTCTTGTATTTTTTTCCTCTCGTTGGTGAGAGATGCGGCTAGTGTAGATCAATTAAACAATTTTGTGAAGGTGAACATGGCTTAGACCAGCGTCCTTAGGATAGGAACTGTAAGTTCACGTTCTCTTTCCCCACGAAGTATTTATACTAGGGTGGGAGGGGCCAGTGTATGGCCAATAATTGTCAATTAAGTCAGGGGTGCTTGACTCAGTGTCAGGCTAGTTTGCCAAACACATGCCAGGGCTATGTAAAATCCACTGCTATTCTAATCATTATTTTATGTTAAAATCCTTTACATGATAGTTGCTTTGACATAATGTTGAATTACTTTCCTTTCCCTTCCTCCCTCATCTCGTATAGCTGCATGCTTCCTTGGTGGTACCACTTAAGTCTGCTGCTGACCCTGTGGATCATGGTACTGATGTTGCCTCAAGACTGACCTCAATGCCATTGAAACTGAAACCTCCAACAGGTTTTAAGAGTGAGCGCCTTGAGGATGAGAACAGTCAAGTCCCCAGGCAAATCAAGACACTCACCAGACAACTCCCAGGCAGCAGGTCAGGGCTCCTCCCATAGAGGGTGTGGCAAATTGTACCTCCACTGGGCCAATAAATCCTGCCTCCCCCCCCCCCCCCCCCCCCCCCCCCAAGTATAGTATCATTGGTGACCATCCATCCTACAAGACATGTGTCATTCATAGTGATACTGTGCGTGACATAATTGCTAACATGACAACATGGCAAGCATGACACCATGACAGCATTGCAAACATGGCTAACATGACACCATTGGCTTGTTTTTAACATTCCATACATACACAGTTAACATAATGGACAATTCACCTGTGCACAAGTGGGAAATGCATACAACAAGAATTCACTTGAAAATTTGTTCATCTCATCTCCAGCTTCAGTTCCTGCATCCACCTCTCCTCTGGGTTAGGGTCTCTCAAAGCTAGCACTATAGTCCAGACTCCAGAGGTGGGCATGCTCCAGCAACTATTCCAATCACCAGTGTTTCCAGTTACCTATTCCAGTTTTGTGTTTCCAGTTTCCTGTTCCATGTCACCGTTGCTTCCAGTTGCATACTCAAGTCATCAATGTTTCCAGTTACCTTTTCCAGTAATACATGTACTGTATACCGGGTATCTATTGGTATAATGTATGCAGTATAGTATAACATGTATAGTCCTATTGATATAATATGTACATTCCTATTGGTATAATATGTACTGTCCTATTGCTGTAATATGTGCAGTCCTGTGGTATAATATGTACAATCCTGTCTATATAATATGTATAGTCATATTGGTATATGTACAGAGTACAATACTGTTGGTACTGTCCTGTGACAGCATTGTGTGGTATCATGTATGATATGTGTTTAATTCTATGGTTTCATGTACATGTATGTCAATCCTATAGTATGCCATAATAAAACCTTGTATTTGTCAACAAATGTTTGTTCAATGTATACATATTGAGTAGCTGATAAAATTGCATGTGAGAAAGTGAATTGGATTTTGGTGTTCACGAAAGGTGTGTTGATGAGTTGAGAAGTTGTTGGCACTAAGTTGGAGAAGGAGGTGGCAGTTGTAATCATACAGCTAGCTTATCTCGATAGCTCTTTAGGTAGGTATCTTCGTAGCTCTTATCTCGATAGCTCTTTATCTCGTTAGCTCTTGATAACTCATGTTAGCCATCTGATCCCTAATATGATCTTTTTCTTTGGAGTGATTCTTCATTTCATTTTCAGGACAGTTGGCTTTATCTTAAAAAGCTGCAGCACAATTGTGTCTGTCCACTCCTTCACTGGTATTACTATTATTGTTATTATTTGTCTTGGGTTAATTAATTTTCTTTTTTTTCAATTACTTTTATTTAGTTTTAATATTTCATGTATTGTTATTTTTTATGGGGGGGGGGGGGGGGGGGGGGGGGGGGGTTGTAAAAAGTATTGGTCAGCATCGGTCAGAAATACAACAATATATTGCCAAGTTGCTTATGAAGTGGTGGAGCTTCATTGAGTCCTTATACAAATGAACCAAATCATCAAACTTCACGACACTCCACATCAACAACACCATCTCCATAATAACACCTCCACATCAAAAACACACTACTGACCACCACCTCCAATCTTAGGGCCATCCGATTGAGAACTCCTGTCCTGCACAACTTCATAAAATTGGTGCGCAATTGCAAGCAGTTGTGGTCTTGAGTGCTCATTCACACAAATAGAATAAGATGGCCAGGACCTTCTATTGTTCATTTGTACCTTCTATTTCTGGGTGTGCTCTTTTGTACCTTCTATTTCTGGATGTGTTCTTTTGTACCTTCTATTTCGGGATGTGTTCTTTTGTACCTTCTATTTCGGGATGTGTTCTTTTGTACCTTCTATTTCTGGATGTGTTCTTTTGTACCTTCTGTTTCTTGGTGTGTTCTTTTGTACCTTCTGTTTCTTGCTTGTTCCTTTGTACCTCTCGTATATGCAAGCATGTATGTATTTCATATTGAGTATCAAGTGACGTGCATGCGCGCCATATAGGATGAGTACATGTACAAATTCCAGCTGGCAGGCCATGGATATTAAATTAGAGGGATAGGAAACAACTCCGGGCTGTACTTAAGTTTACTACCCCCCCCCCCCTTTTAAACGTTAACATTTTGTTAAACTGGTGAATACAAAGGTACATCCACAGGAAAAAATGTTGCCGTACCAATATTGGGAAATCATGTTTTCCCACCCCATAATGCATTCCAAACTCGGGATTGTACAGAATTTCCCAACCTACGGAAAAGAAAAGTTTCACATCACAATGACTAATTCGTGCAAGTGTGACTCACATTACTTTATGAATGGTTTCAGTAAGGATTCAAAACCAGTATGCTGTTTGGGGCAGTCCTAAAGATGGATGATTTAATCTCATCTTGGAAAACATGTGATCCAATATTGGAACAATAAAGCTTGACCTTGGGAAAGTAGTTTACAATATTGGAATACGTTATCCCAATGATGTATTAGCTAGGCCGGAATTTATTTACAATAATGGGAACTGAATATCCTGTATTGGGATTTATAAACAGAACTGTGCTTCCCGATCATTAATCCAAAGATGGAATATTTAATTTCTACCCGTATATCCAAGATTGAGATTTTAAAATCATACTGTGTTTCTAAGTTGAATGTAATATAATATTGGGATGTATAAGCAATTAATATTGTATAATTTTTTGCAATGAATACCCAAAGTGGGGAATTGGATATCCAATATTGGGATGTGTTGGGATTTTAAAAACTATATTGTATTTTTGGAAAACATTAATCTTAATATAAGCTGGAATGCATATATACAACATCAACTGGATATCCTAAATTGAATGTATGAAAAAGTGCTGTGTTTCATTTGCCAATCTTGGAGTGAAACCATTAATTATAAATGCTGCAACTTATATTTTTCTATGTCAAAACGGATACCCTGACAAAAAAACTAAATTGAAAACTTAATGTGTGGTAGGTGTGATAAAGTTTTTTTATTGCTGACAAATAAACTGCATTTAACTCGGTATTTTGAATATTCAAATTCATATACTGTCCTGCATCCAGTACTTCCCCATCCAGGTTCCTGTTGCAGCTCCTAAGATAGAAGCCCAATGAATTTCTTCCATTCTTGTACATTCTTGTTTGAATTTGACACCTACACCAGAGTAGGACATATCTTGCACATAAAAGTGGACCTTGCAAGTGTGATCACCAATGTGAACATTTTGAACATGTGCCAACCATATGTCCTCTTCCAAAGTACCTTTCACTTTTATCATATCTCCAGCAATGGGGAAGAAAGGAATAATGATATCATTAACAGAAATTGGAATGGATGGCCTTTGATAATCAATAACAATAAAACATTTGGGATCCTCTAAGTTTTCATGTTCAGGAAACAGCATAATCTTTCTTTTGATGCAACAGCAAGGTACAATCCTTTTGATTGAAGTTGGTTTCACATACGGGTTTCCACTATACTCATGTAGATGCACATGTCCAGTAGTATTAGTCATTTTAGAATAGAGATCACCCATCACCAATGCACTGTTCATACCTTGGGTCGAAAATATGCTTGTTATTACGATAACTTCAACACTGTCATCGCATTTAGGATCAGTAATTAGGACTAGCTCTCCTAGTCGATAAACTGTACCACTGTATTGGTGTTTTGGCATAAAAATACTTCTTGCACGAACAATGTGGTCCTGAACAGTTGGTAGATGAAGTGTTTCTTGTAGCAATATTGCTTCCCTTGCCTCTAGTATATCATGCCGCTTTTTCCCAATAAGAATTCCACCCTGTCCAAGTCCTTGTTCATTTAACCTATGGGCCTCTGCAATGTTGTTGACATGGAACTGCAAGGGATGTTGCACATGGGTTATAACACTGAATATCATTGCGAAGCCACATACCAGATTATCTATTATCCTTTCAAATATACTTGTCCCTCCTCCACTATAAAACTTCAGAAACTCTCTACGACACTCTGACTTAGCATAAGTTAATTCCAAATTCTTCTTGTTACTAGACTTTGAAACATACTTACTTACAGCCCTTTCAAAAGAAAAACACCAGTAGTTGTCAACTGTTGAAAACTCTTCAATGTCATCAACAATGTGCATTAAGTGATGCAGTGATACAACACAACTTTTACTGCCCTGAACTTCTTCAGTAAGTATATTGTGTCTTGCAATAAAATGTGACAAAAGTTCACTATCTTGATCACTAAAACCACTTCGTCCTGTATTAAATAGCAGTTCAGTGATGCGACATATCAGAATCCAAATATGATACTCAGCATCTGGAAGCAACCCTCCTAAGACATATTCTGAAGCAGGATAAGCAAATTTAACGAATTCCTCTGCTTTCCAATATCCTAGGTTTTTAGTAATAGCCATCGGTAATCTTCCATCCTTCATCTCTGCAATTTGATGTATTATAACTGATACCACAAAGGAATGCAACACTGTTTAATATTGAGAATTATGAAATAGCAAAAATTAAATACAATACAAAATAGTGGTTCTTACTTCATTTAATGTGTTATGCGAAAAAGGTGTCAACATCTTCAACTTTAAGCAAAATATGTAATAACTCACTATTGTGCTTTTAAATTGCATATTCAGGTTTGATTCAAATCTTGAATAATGTTGCTTTGAATGTGTTGGCTTTGTGCCGAAGGCTTTGACATAATTACAAACCCTATAGGTACATTCTTATTATTTACCATAAAGTTATTTATTTCAATCCTGAGTTATGCTGGTATGAAAGGTTTGCATTATAGTGTGGACAAAATTATGGTATAATTTGCATGCTGCATGCCTATGACAGCGCACTCACCTTGTGTCCAAGACATGTGTTTCAATCTTAGTTCAACATCATCCATTCTTACTATTTTGTCATCAAAGTAATGATGAAGATGATGACTGATAACATTTAGAGGAATGATGTGCATAGCATCAAGTACTAAATGAGAGAGGACATTAAATCCATACAAAGAAAATAAACGATGCAGGATAGAAAGGCCTGTAAATCCACTTAATTTAGCCATATCTGAACGTTTTGAAGGACGATCTTCAGCATCAATAGATCTCATTTGTTCAACACAGCTTCTCAGTTCTCGCTTTGGCCAGGGATGACGACAGTGATAACGATAATCTCCATAGTAATATTGTGTACTGTTAACACTTGGACTTCCTGAAAGCAAGCAGTTATAATTAACATATTGCAAAATTAGTGCAAAGCTCACCTTTTACTTCACATCTTCTGCAAGGACTTATGCCATTCTTAATAAATTTCCCCACTTCACACTGTGCTGGATAATCCCCAGTCCAAAGAAGTATGCAGCACCTAATGGTAGCCTTTCCGGGTGATATACCAGCAATTGTTGCAGTATAGTTCACTTCTAAACCTTTTATATCATCACTGTATGTTACACAAATACCACAACTTTGTACTTACCATTAATAAATAGATCTTCTATCTCTTCCATAAGTGGATGGAGAAAAGGATCAAGAGTTATAGGACGTTTTTTTGGAAGAATATAACTTGGTACAAATCCAACAACATACACTTCATCCACTTTGCACCTATCAGCTTTTTTCATGGTGGCTATTGAAACTTCAATTGCCCCTTGCAGATGGGATAGGATTACATACACTAATACAAATAAAATAAAAATTAGTACTGATAGCTTACCACACCCATGCTTTCCAGAAGTGCTAAATGGTTGCCAGCCATCCCAATGACCAATTAATGCTATGTTCCGTGGATCACCATGTGCAAATTTTGGTTCATGGTCAAATATATGGTGACATTCTTGGCACTGAATTTCCACACAACTTTTGGCTGCCCTGCAATGTGAAATTGCTTCATCAATAGTGGCTGCACTTACAATCATACTGCATTGTAAACATCGGCATGGCAGGGTCCATTTAGCGTTCGGATCCCAAAACTACGACATTTCTCCGAATCTCTTCCCATCCCAGATCTCTTTTTTTGGATTCCATCCACCTAAAACACCTAACCAGTGCTCCTTTTCATTCCAATGTGCAGTCATTTTAATGCATTGATTTTTGTCTTGACACCACTGTTCAATTTTATGACGAAGTGGTAGGTAAAAGTAAGGTATTTGTCCTTTCTGGCCACAGTACCTATGAAAATCGAAACACACACACACACACACACACACACACACACACAACATAGAGGTGTAATATTGCATGCACATTGTAAAAAAAATTCCACATACCTGCAAGCATCACTCTTGGATACGAGTACATCATAAGTGCAATAATGTTTACCATTTAAACATATGCTGTACTCAATTGGATCTTTATAACCTTTCTTTTTAAGCAATCTCATACAAGCATGCCAAGTGGTTGGCCAGTATTTTTCATTCTGCTGATGATCTTTACACAATAGATACAACTTTTTTCCAAAGCTCAAGACATTCATAAAATTTCTTTGTGAAAATTCCTGGATCATCATAGCTTCAATAACTGCTTTAGTGATAATATCCTCATGAGAGCTGGGGCCAAGTGGATTGCTTGTGCTGTTAGACATGGCAGTGGCACCTCCATCATCGTTTGAAGAAGTACAACATAAATGTGCATCAACACTGTCAGATTGCGAAGACAGCATGCTAGAAATATCATCATTCTCATCGCGTTCTTCAAGTGAGTCACTAACTTGAGGCGAAATAGCTGCATTCTGATAGCAACCTCGAATTATTTCGTCTTCAAATTCGACGCCGTCCTCAGATTCTTCAACTTCAACGTCGTCTTCAAATTCAACGTCGTCTTCAGATTCTTCAACTTTAACGTCGTCCTCCGCAGATTCTTCAGTAGCGTCAAATTCCCAAGGTTCTAGATCTGC
This sequence comes from Spongilla lacustris, assembly GCA_949361645.1. NCBI lineage: Eukaryota > Metazoa > Porifera > Demospongiae > Spongillida > Spongillidae > Spongilla > Spongilla lacustris. Next base: position 3,265,211 of record OX442426.1, read on the forward strand.
TGCTTCAGAGTTTTGAACGTCGTCATGACATTTTTCGGCAAGTAATGTATTATGATCTTCCCAGTGACGGTATTCAGTAGAGCGAGATACTGCCTTTCCCTTGCAATCGACGCATGGGCAGTGCGTGTGAACATAGTCTACGGCTTGGCAATCGCAGTAGCACACCTGTGTACGCCTCCATAAAGTGGAATGATCGCGATTTTCTTTTACTACAGCTGGTGCCGCCGGAGACGACGACGACATCGAATGCATATACATGTAGGTATGCAAATATTAAGTGCGCACGTGCCTCTCGGATCACGTGAGTGACCGGACGGACATGATATGGCGGCACATGTACATGCTGCAGATCGAATCGATCGGGTTAGTGATTATGAACCGTGTCCAGAAGTAGATTTCTTGGAAAAAGAAGCTGTGTCTCTGGACGATATGAAAAGCTGGGACACAAAGGAAACAATAGAATGGACTGATAAAATGTTTGGCATCGAAGTATCAAGCAAGTTTGAAGGTACGTATACGTTCAGTGTATTAAAATGCTGCTTTTTTACGCCTATATATATGTTACAATTTATATCAATTAGCAACTGAGTAAATGTAAATTAACACATCGAGCGCTATCTAATGTCCTGGGTGTGCTCATCTGCGGTGCACGTTTGTACATCGCGGAGTACGCAAAACAAAGTCTTTCCGTTCCAGTGCCGTTTCAGCATATAGCATACATGTTTAAGTAGTGATCGCCACCGGCTGCGATAGCATCAGGAGTACTGGTACATGTATTCTCCATCCCCTTGTTTTTTCTAACGTGAAAAAGCTAGTCTATGGTGCGAACAAAGAAGCCTATTTATAACTCATACATAGAAAAATCCAAACTCAGTCTATATGCATGTGTATACATGTACCGGTATAACCATATGAATTAATTTACGCTAATAAAGTCCGGGGGGGGGGGGGGGGGGGGGGGGGGGGGGGGGGAGGGAATGCATGGCAAAATCACCTGTTTGACTGTTTTGCCTCGTTGTATGAGCCTTTATCTGTTTGGGCCAAAGCTTTGAAGGCCTAACACCATTCCATGCTTTTACAGCGGTGGTATAATTAAGCTGTGTACCGGAACGCCTACGTACTTCCGCTAGCGCTGTGTAAGAGCAGCGAAAGGCAATAGCTATAGGCCTTCAAAGCGTCGATCCAAACAGATAAGGCTTATACAACATAGCAAAACATTCAAACTTCACTGACTACAATATGCTGAAATGGCGGAAGGCACGCAAAAAAACTTTGTTTTGCGTACCCCTGCACCATGTAAAATGTACACCGCGAAACACGCCCAGGACATTAAATCCCTCAAACTGATTTTAAAAAAAACATGCAATGCAAAATAAATTAGGCCCATGCTCATGTGCAACTACTAAAACAACTTGCTAGGTTAAGGTGAACCAAGTGCAAATGACAGAGAAATGGCACCTTGTTTATATGACTTCTAGGCTTCCTTTAAATGGTTTATTGACTTTTTGATTTGTATTTACATCAAGGGTACAATTAAACAGTATTGCTATTAATGAACAATGGTAGCTCCAAACAGTAGTAAAGTTTCAATCAAATTAGGTTGTACTGTCTTTGTGGGTGTGATTGTGAGCACTATGTGTTAGAATACTAACTGTTACATGTATTTATAGGGAATTGTTTATTCTTGCTTGATATTGGCCCATCCTTTTGAATATAGGAAGTTTTTTATGGCCATATCTGAGGTCTGATAAGAAAAAGGTATCATAAAAATTCCTAGCTGATGTCAGATTATTTTAGAAGCCACATTAGGTAGAGTGGTAATTTCATTCTATTCACATTGCCATTGCATAGAATCTCATGCAGTGAATTGTAAACTCAACTGCAAATCTATTTCACTTGCTCAGAACAAAAAATGGATGGAATGAGTGCCATAATGTTGGCAACGTGTGGAGCAGTTGACCAGTACAAAGCCTGTGGTCTTGATACAGTTCATGACCAAATGAAATTCCGAATGTTGGTTGTTGGTGGTCCCAATGACAGCAGTTGCAGTGCCAGCACCAGTAGTAACAGCCTGAGCAGCTCCAGCAGCGATTTGAAAAGTTCAGGAAAGCTAAGAATGAAGCAGCTTCAATCTTTGGCACCTGAGAAGAAGAGAGGATACTTATTGATGTATGTTCTGCACTGTGCTAGTAACATGCAGTTTGAATTTATTTTTTATTTCTAGGAGAAAGAAAATCAAGATTGCTGCATGTGAAACATGGCCTGGCAATTGTATTCCTACTTTCCGTAAAGGCTCATCAGAAATGCAGCAATTGGAATCACTTGTGGAGTCTTTGGTACAAAGCTCATCATGTGAGTATTTTGGGAAGCGTGCCATAAGAAGCCACATCCTTGACACTTTGGCAGAACGCCGTAGGCAAGTAAGAAAAGGGCATGATTATGGCAAGGTATGTATTGAAGGGGAATACTTTAATGAATTAAATTCACCTGCTTTATTTATACCATTATTAGAAGAGTGGACGGCATGCAAGCAAGGTACCTGACAAAGGTAAACAGTATATTATTTGGGATAACTAGCTAGCTAGACACTGTTATCCAATCATAAATTCTCAACTTTGAAGTTTGTATGTTGTAAGCAGCTTGAAATTAGTATATCATCCTGGGTTATCAATTTTTATAATAATTATTTTTATCCATGTGCAAAACTACAAAGGGGAAAAAAATGAGGAAAGAACACTTGGCAACACTACACTGCTTGAAGGTACTGTTTTTTTAAGAGCTATCAATACTGCTAATTATAAGCTATTATAACAATATACGCTACAATGCAGAAACAAGTTTGTGATTGTGATAAGCCAAATAACTACAGTATGTGATAATTTTATATTCAAAGAATAGAATGAAGAGAATGGGTGTTTGGAAAGGTGGTTAGTAATTATAATTTAGTGAGTTGGGCTGTGCATTGGCAGTACTCATGGGTCTGAAGAAACGTTTGGTGTGTAAAGACTAGACAGAAATCCCTTCCAGTATCTGTTACTTAATAATTAATGTTATCTGCAATGTTATTTTTATATGGCATTATACACTTAGTGGACAAATCGTCAGACGAGGACAAAATGTCAGAAGTGGACGAAGTGTCAGACGAGGACAAAATGTCAGAAGTGGACATAGTGTCAGACATGGACAAAGTGTCAGAAGAGGACAAAGTGTCGGAAGTGTCAGAAGTGGACAAAGTGTCAGAAGTGGACAAAGTGTCAGAAGTGGACAAAGTGCCAGAAGTGGACAAAGTGCCAGAAGTGGACAAAGTGTCGGAAGTGGACAAAGTGTCGAAAGTGGACAAAGTGTCAAAAGTGGACAAAGTGTCGAAAGTGGACAAAGTGTCGAAAGTGGACAAAGTGTCGAAAGTGGACAAAGTGTCAGAAGAGGACAAAGTGTCGGAAGTGTCAGAAGTGGACAAAGTGTCAGAAGTGGACAAAGTGTCAGAAGTGGACAAAGTGCCAGAAGTGGACAAAGTGTCGAAAGTGGACAAAGTGTCGAAAGTGGACAAAGTGTCGAAAGTGGACAAAGTGTCGAAAGTGGACAAAGTGTCAAAAGTGGACAAAGTGTCAGAAGTGGACAAAGTGTCGAAAGTGGACAAAGTGTCGAAAGTGGACAAAGTGTCGAAAGTGGACAAAGTGTCGAAAGTGGACAAAGTGTCAGATGTGGACAAAGTGTCAGAAGTGGCATCAATTAATGAAGATGAAGATGGCAGTAAGTTTGAATGAAATTATTTACATAATGCTTATGTGGTTTTACACATTCAGGTCTAGATCTATCACAGCGATCAGCAGAAGTGATAAATATGAAGTACTTTCAAGTCAAACATTTGAAGGAAATCTCTTCAACTTCAATCAAAGCAGCCCTCAAACCTTTATTGTCTGCCTCTGAGTGTCAGAAAATAATGCGACTTCCTAAAGTAGAGGCCATGAAGCCCATAGCAACCACCCTTCTTCATCATGGAGCTGTGACATTGAAACCCAAAGCCAAATTGTATAACATAAGATCGGAGGATGTGAAGACCAACTACATGTAGAGATAACGTTACAGTTGTGCACTTGCTAGTACTTTTTGCGGGTTGCTTCAATTCATTACATGCATTTATTCCAACCGTTGCAGGTACCTATATCTATGTGTACTTATATATATAGTATTTACTCTGACCTTAGGAAAAATCCAAATTGTAAGTTGCAATTTACAATGTGGGACTTAAAAATATTCCTTATAATTAGCTTCATTTTGAAGCTTGGATGTTGGTATTTCCAATGCAAAAATTCCAATCTCAGGAATGAAAAAATCCCACATTGGAAAATTGTTCGATGTACGGAATTCGCTATATTACCAACCTAGGAATCCCTCGATAACAAATCTGGGAAATTAAAAACCATACATTGGAATTGCTTAATGTTCCGGAGGTTGAAAGATTTAATACCAATAATGGGAAAAGAAAATTCACTAACTTGGATTTTGTTCGATGTTCCGGACCTTGGTAATTTTAGGGTGGGAAACGATGATTTCCCAACCCATTTCCCAATATTGGTACGGCAACATTTTTTCCTGTGATCGTAAATATCTATGGGTACATGTACTCTATAACCATTATGATTCATATGAATATAAAGGGTATGAACTATAAGAACCGCGATGAAATAAAATGGCTCTGCGAGGTCCACAGCTTGCTGCATTCTCTCTCATTCGCGATGTCTCCTATAGAGTTACGCCGCCCACGATCGTTATTACACAAGATATAAATTGGTGATGTAGGCACAGCCCTCTGTGGCACGGTGGTCTGCTCTCATTGAACGCGTGGAAACTAAGCCCTACGCCCCGAAAAATTGAAATGGTTACGTACACCCATAGCAACGAACCTGACAACCGATGCCTTTTAGAACCAGCTGTGCACGGGGTACATAAAACGTAATCAACACCTAAAAGCCATGCTAGCAGTGATAAACACCTTTGAACTATATTGTAAGCAAAAATCACGTGGCCTGGTGTTGCCAACTGTCGGCTCTGGTACGTCAAACCTATCGACTTACGCACGGCGATCACCGACTACATGTGTTCAAAAAACTACAACGACGCTCGGTGACTGAATTGGAACATGCCAAAGCTATCACGGTAAAGTTAGTTGTTTGTACTGTCGTTTTTTGGTACAGGTTAGTGGCAACGCATTTTCTGAAGTAGATTTCTAGCCTTTGAAAATCCACCATTTTGGTGTCTTTTTGGGGGTGGGGGAATTAATATTTGCGCAATGAAGTGGGTTTTAACAGAGCGTTTAAAATATAGCCTTACATTTCTTTTGGTCTAAATTTGACTCCATGCTCGTATGTAAATAGATTGAGCTTGAACTGAATTATTATTTATTCTTTACTCTCTTGGCTGGAGGGGGGATGGCAGCTACCAATTGTGGCTCAATACTTAGTAAGTGTTCTTGCACAATGCGCATCAGGTTCTGCATGTGGTTGTGGATTGGAGCAAATGTCAAGCCAAGAATTTTGCATGAATTGACTTGGCCCCTGAAAAGGGGGCTGTCTCCTTTGGGGTTATCGCCAACAATTTGGCTGGATATGTGGTGCATCCTTTCCTCACCAGCTAGACAGATTCCTGACGATTTGAGCCACCTGAAACACCAGTGATCGAGTTAGAATTGAGCCTTTGCTGTATTTTGTGACACACTGCCTTAGTGTATTCCATGCAAGGTATGGCAAGCCCAGCCTTAGTCGCCGGCAATACATGTACCTGAACTTTAGTCCATGATGAGTAGGCAGCTGTAGTTTAGCTCTGGTGACATGCACAAATGTCATTGGCAGAAGTGAGTGTATATATTATGTAACCTCTGTACAAGTCATTGACATTCACTTAACTGCTTCCCCTGTAGCAAGTTGTATGATGGCTTTGTCAGGACTAGCTGGTAGAGTTTACCCTCTTCAGCAAACCCGTTGCTTGCTTCTCCTCCTCAGGTGTAAGTGTTGGTGCACACTCATGCTTTTCATAGTCACCATCCTTAATATCCCTGCTGCAGTCTGTATACAGTGCTCCAGAACATCTGACAGCAGCATTATCACACTTGATGATAGTCTGACTAGGGGACCATCCTGGTGACCGTCCTCTGAGCAGCAGGGGATTTTCCTCTGGGCAGCAGGGGATCATCCTCTGAGCATCAGGGGACCATCCTCTGAGTAGCAGGGGGTCATCCTCGGAGCAGCAGGGGATCATCCTCTGAGCAGCAGGGGACCATCCTCTGATCAGCAGGGGACCGTCCTCTGAGCAGCATGGGACTGTCCTCTGAGCGGCAGGGGATCATCCTCTGAGCAGCAGGAGATCATCCTCTGAGCAGCAGGGGATCATCCTCTGAGCAGCAGAGGATCATCCTCTGAGCAGCAGAGGATCATCCTCTGGGCAGCATTGGACCATCCTCTGATCAGCAGGGGACCATCCTCTGAGCAGCAGGGGACCGTCCTCTGAGCAGCATGGGACTGTCCTCTGAGCAGCAGGGGATCATCCTCTGAGCAACAGGGGACCATCCTCTGAGCAACAGGGGACCATCCTCTGAGCAGCAGGGGACCATCCTCTGAGCAGCATGGGACTGTCCTCTGAGCAGCAGGGGATCATCCTCTGAGCAACAGGGGACCATCCTCTGAGCAACAGGGGACCATCCTCTGAGCAGCAGGGGACCATCCTCTGAGCAGCATGGGACTGTCCTCTGAGCAGCAGGGGATCATCCTCTTAGCAGCAGGAGATCATCCTCTGAGTAGCAGTGGATCATCCTCTGATCAGCAGGGAACCATCCTCTGAGCAGCAGGGGATCATCCTCTGGGCAGCAGGGAACCATCCTCTGAGCAGCAGGGGATCATCCTCTGGGCAGCATGGGACTATCCTCTGAGCAGCATGGGACCATCCTCTGGGCAGCATGGGACCATTACTGAGCAACATGGGACCATCTCTGAGCAGCAGAGGACTATCCGTCCTCTGAGCAGCATGGACGGTTCACAGCATCATATGCTGCTATCCACTCCCGGAGGCATTTGGAGCACACCAGTGCACCACACTGCAGCTCCAGTGGCTGTGAGAGGGTGTTGGAGCACAGTGCACACTTCAGCTCCTTTAGCATTGATAGGTTGTTAGCTCTTGCCAAAGGTGGGCTAGGCTCACTATGGAGAACTAGAGGAGGGGCAATCTTCACAAGATGACCTCTTATGATGTCATATGTTTACTTTTTTTGCCACTCAAATAGCATCACTACACATTTGTGATGCACTCACTTTGTGATGGCACAGATGGTTCTCTACATACCCAGCTTACATTGCATGCAGAACATCTCAGGGTTACATCATCCCCAGATGCAAAAGCTATTTTCAGCTCAGCTGAGAATGCTATGCACTCAGAGCTGGTTCTTTTCTTTGCCCTGTACTTTGTTAGCCTCTGCCCACACACTCTGCAATGTATGGAAATTGTAATCCATACCTATAATGTATAGGGCAAAACCACAACGTACGTCGATTATTCATGCAATACGCTCAGCTTGTTCGTGGTGACTGAAAATGCGTTGCCACTTCAGGTTAGTAAATTCTGGTAGCCACATGCCTCCTGAGCATTGCTGTAGTACTCATACCTTCCAGTTCAGTCACCAAAGGCTATGTCGTCGCATTTAGTAACGCCCTCCTTCTAAATACGTATCGCGTGACCTTGCTAAACGGTATGCGCATGCTATCGATGTGGAATTTCAATTGTGCGCATTGACTGGACATGACAGGAAAAGGAATGCAGTGTTTGAGTTCGTTTTCACTTTTTGATTTGCTAGTTCTGGTGAGTTATGGTTTGCTTTTAAACATCAGATGTCTATAATGAGCCATCAGTTAAGAAATATACGGTAATACCGTAAATGATCTAATTGTTGACTTAGTTTCCAGCCGCATACAACCGTGGTGGGTGGACAAAAGGGTCCATAATTAGACAATACCGTAAACCCAAAAAAATCCATTGCGGCAAGATGCGCCATGGCCTCATTTTAAAATGGCGTTTTTTGAGAGAGCTGTATCTTGTTCATTTTACCATCGAATGCCCGTTGATCCCTCCCATTTAACTGGTTTATCGTCGTAGTAGAGACTATACCATATGCGCACTCTTCATATCGCAATCCGTAATAACGCGCAGCCAATTTATATACGGATATCGTAAGAGAGAGGGGTAACTTTAGGATGAAAACACCAAGCAGTATGCCACATCGTAAGCTACACACAATTAGGTGTACAGAAACACCATTCAGATGCAGCCATACTTTTTTTCATCACACAATAAACGCGGCTTCAGTTGCTTTGTTCGGTCACATAGCCTACACATGTAGATGTAACACCACAGAGACCAGCTCCAGAAACATTGCAGAGTCTATGGAAGCCTTTTGGTGGCTACAGGGAAGAAAAGGAGGGCATTCTATCAATGTTCAGAATTACCATAAGCATGCATTCCCTGATGGCACCCACTGTAGGTGCTTGTGACGTGTATGAGCAGTACGTTGACAGTGTAGTTATAAGTGTAAACAGAATTATTAAAGAGAACCAACAGACTGGCATTAGTGTAGTACAGTAAATAAGGGAAAGTGTAACAACAAGGGAGAATGGGAGGGAGGAGAGAGATGGGGAGAGGTGGGAGGGAGAGGGGGAGGGAAAGGGGAGAGGAGAGGAGAGGGGAGGAGGGAAAGGGGAGGAGAGGGGGGAAGGAGAGGGGGAGGTGGAGGGGAGGAGGGGAGAGGAGGGGGAGAGGAGAGGAGGAGAGGGTGGAGGAGAGGGGAGAGGAGAGGAGGAGAGGGGAGGAAAGGCGAGTAGAGAGGATGGAAGGGGAAAGGAGGGGTGAGAGAGGATGGAAGGGGAAAGGAGGGGTGGGGAGGGGAGGCGAGTAGAGAGGATGGAAAGGGAGGAGAGGGGAGGGAGGGGGGAGGGAGGAGGGGGGAGGGAGGAGGGGGGAGGGAGGGAGGAGGGAGAGTGGAAGGGAGGGAGGAGGGAGAGGGGAGGAAGGAGGGAGAGGGGAGGAGGGAGGGGGGAGGGAGAGGGGAGGGAGAGAGGAGGGAGAGGGGAGGGAGGGAGGAGGGAGAGGGGAGGGAGGGAGGAGAGGGGAGGAGACCAATGGACCAGGTCAGAATAGTAGTCACTAGGTAGGCACACCTGAGAAGTGTACATGTACCGGGGGATGCAGTCTCAATGATGGAGACACTAAGAGGAGGGTTGTCTACACCTGAGAAGTGTACATGTACCGGGGGATGCAGTCTCAATGATGGAGACACTAAGAGGAGGGTTGTCTAACACATGAGGCTGCTTAATTGATGATGGCTAGGACATTGATCTTAATGGTACACCTATGGGAGAGAAGACAGCCAATGTCTGGGGCCCAGACCCACATGTCATGTACAACACTGCTCAACCTAAGTCTAATTGTGATGATACAAGCCATCCCATACACCATGCATATTGCTCACTTCTCTTGGGCACCACCTGACTGTACACTGTGGTCTACAAGAGCAATCAAGTTGATAGAATATATACCTATAACAATGGGCAAGGTGGATGGGTGCAGGCTTTGGTCACAGGGGGTAGAGTCTATTCTGACTATCCATGCCCGCACAGAGAACTTATCAATATACATGTATCTACAAGAAGGTCCACACCCTTCTCTTATTGTTCAAGAGCACAGGCTATCCATAATTTGCACCCCGGATTGTGGAAGCAATTCCACCGCCAAACAAAGGACAAAGACATTCTAGATATCCCTTAACTATCGTATGACACGTCCATACGCACATGAACTATTAATAGTTACCACGGCTCAAACTACAGTATACCATAGATATTAGACTGGACAGTCTAATATCTATGAGTATACTTCACACGCGTATACCATCGCGAAGAAAAAGTATGGCTACAGTTCCATACTATATGCTGTAAGTACCTTCTGTCTCCTTTTGTTCTGTGCTTCCACTTGGGGACCAGAATTTGTCTGCGTGGTCGAAAAAGTACGTTGAAGTCGATGGGTTCGTCCAAAAATGGCCGCTTGTAGGCAGCGGTGGAGAGAGAACTAGTCCATGTGACATTGGCTACTAATAGAACCATAGATATAACACATATGTGTTATATCTATGATAGAACAAAGGTACTTCATTCCATGTATGGCCTTTAAATGGCGACAAGTTCTAACATGTTAAAACACGTAGTGCAAAGTTTGTAAGGTTGTCGGTTGTCAAGGGTGGTTGCTAAGGCATTACGCCACTTTTTCAATATTTCTATAGGTATGCCTTTTGTCCACAAAATGTATGGCCGCAAACCACTGTGTAGGATTTGTAGACAGTAAAGTAAAAAGTAAGGAAACAAGGAATGACGGATATTATGCATATAATTAAATTCTAAATATTACATACAGTGTACCTACAATTTCAGGCAGGTAGATTTGTAATATTTATTACATTACGCTTCGATCGTGACAAAGATTGCAATAAATCTCTGCTCATCTTATCTTATCAGATCCGGGAAAAGGAGAAACTTTTTTTAGGTTCGAGTGAGCGTTATCTCTGTTGTCTGAGCTTTCTAAGCGTCGGCACTTTTCTACGTTGTAGATACTCGACAGCTGTATCCAATGCCGCTAAAGTCCAACTAATTCTACGGTACATCGGCAATAGTGGAATTGGGTATCAAGTTTTGCTAATCGTTTCATCAAACTTCAAATCTAGCTGGATTTTGTTTGCAGATCAGCCGACTGTTCCCCCGTCTAGCTAGGCTTAGTGTAGCCATAGATGTTATATCTATGGTTACGATGGTTTAGCTTAGGTTGAAGTACGGTTCAGCAGTATGCATACGTATGGTAAGTTTACAAATCACAAAGTTTAGTTAGGGGCGTTATTAGCGAGTCCTTTCTTAAAGCGTTTGTCAATTCCCTATACTATTCGAGACAGCTTTCTTGTGGTTATTAACTCGACAGCTGTATCCAATGCCGCTAAAGTCCAACTAATTCTACGGTACATCGGCAATAGTGGAATTGGGTATCAAGTTTTGCTAATCGTTTCATCAAACTTCAAATCTAGCTGGATTTTGTTTGCAGATCAGCCGACTGTTCCCCCGTCTAGCTAGGCTTAGTGTAGCCATAGATGTTATATCTATGGTTACGATGGTTTAGCTTAGGTTGAAGTACGATTCAGCAGTATGCATACGTATGGTAAGTTTACAAATCACAAAGTTTAGTTAGGGGCGTTATTAGCGAGTCCTTTCTTAAAGCGTTTGTCAATTCCCTATACTATTCGAGACAGCTTTCTTGTGGTTATTAACGACTTCCACACTGCTTCACCTTGTGGAAGTCGCTAATATTTGTAATTTGTAATCTTACCATACATACTGCTGAACGTATGCTAATTAAACCATAGATTATAGGGAATGCAACAATTAAGCTGTGGACCTCGCAGAGCCATTTTATTTCACCACGGTTCTTATAGTCTAGACATACTCATGATATGAATCATAAAGGTTAGAGTACTAGATGTACTTTACTGTTATCTATGCAGCAACTAATGCAACTAGTTAGTAAAAGATCTTTTTCGAAAGCTCGTCGCATGAAAACCTGGCTTCGTTCATAGCGACAGCTAATTATTTAATGCCCTGGACGAAGTTGACTCTGAGTTGAAAGCGAAATTTTGGTATACGTGTAGTCTCGTTCCCAGACCAATATGACGTAACGATTATCGCTGTAAACACGTCTATATACGTTACGTCATATTGGTCTGGGGACGAGACTAGTATACATGTACACATATGTGTTCACTGTTGTAGGATCGATATTATTATCTTTTTGTAACGTAGCTTATATTGGTTCTATTATTAACTTCCACATGCATGGAGGTGCAAAGGAATATAACAACTTATGATTGCTGACATAAGAGTATACTGATATCCGCGGGCCCTAGGCCCTGGGGCCTGATTGGCAAAATACGTATGTCAATTCAATTTTCGTGCGTGTGACTGACTTATGCGTGTTACATTACATAGGTTAATCAAGTATGTCATAAGATCGATAGAATGTGATTAAAGGTGAGATTGGGCAAGCTCAAGTTTTTAACCAGCTGCACGAGCGCCGTAGAACTTGCCGTGACGTTGCACAAATCCCAGCAGGTTTGCCAATGGATCCAGGAACCAGCAAAACTAATCTCGTACCCAGACTTAGGATTACGTTATTGGAATGTTACGCCTTCCAATTTAAACGTAATATTCTGCGTGGGTGCAGTTATACTGTACTCAAATTTAATTCAGTCCTGAGTGCATACCAAAAGTTGCTCAGGCAGAGGCTTACGAGAGAAGGTTAGTGCTGCTTGTATTAACTGTTAGTCTTCTAACATATGTTCAAATCGGTGATCGTTGTATGCATTGTAATGTTTGTGGGGCCGTTTTTATTCCTTAGGGCTCTATAGGTGTATATCTGCTTGTATGTAAATATGTGTTGTGTGTGTGTAGGCCTACTCCGTGTGTGTGTGTGTGTGTGTGTGTGTGTGTGTAGTGCATTTTTGCTGTGTATGGTATCCGAGTGTGTGTGTGCGTGTGTGTGTGTGTGTGTGTGTGTGTGTGTGTGTGTGTGTGTGTGTGTGTGTGTGTGTGTGTGTGTGTGTGTGTGTGTGTGTGTGTGTGTGTGTGTGTGTGTGTGTGTGTGTCGTTGTGCGTCGCGCGCGATTTGGAATTCCCCGCACCTCAGGTGTGAACAAAGTGTGTCAAACAGGTACGTACAAGTATGGGGCTGCCGACCCACCCCTTGGGTTACACCCATCTTCAAATTCCTCCCACAAATACTTACGTGTGGGTGTGTGTGTGTGTGTGTGTGTGTGTGTGTGTGTGTGTGTGTGTGTGTGTGTGTGTGTGTGTGTGTGTGTGTGTGTGTGTGTGTGTGTGTGCACGTGTATGTGTTGTGTGTGTGTGTGTGAGTGCTTCTTGATGTTTGCATGCATGGGTCATTGCACCTAGATGCTGCTTGGTCCTACACGTACCAGGAGACTTGCACATACACTAATACTGGCCAACCCATGCTTGGGGGGGGGGGGGGGGGGGGGGAATAGGGGATAGTAGTGAAGTGTATCTTTTTGGTCCCATTTTACCATACTCCCTCTAATGGCCACTGAGTGTAAGGTACATATAAATGCCAATCCTCTCCCATTTCTGCTTTATGCACCCACTCCACAAAATTTTAAACTGCAGTATTACTATACAGTAACTACATAATGTGTGCTGCATGCATACATTTAAGGGTGTGGCTTTTGTCTGTATACATGTAGGCATACAGGCAGTAATATGGGGGACATGTTTATAATTTGCTTGTACAATGTATGTGTACAAGCCATGTTATGTATGGTACATGTACTAATCTTTGATAGATGCAGCTGACACACTTGCACTACATACATGTACATGTGTTTGTATGAGACAGACAGCTGTCCTGTGGTGTGAGTTGTAGGGACATTCCTGTGAGAATGTACATGTAGCAGTGTGTAACCATTCACTAATGCTGCTTATAGATCAACCACCTCATGGTCACATACCTGCATGTCAAACTCTTAACATATACATGTAAATGTGTGTGTGTGTATATATTAGCAGTCCACTTGAGTATGTAGCAATCACAAGGAGTCATCTTGTAGGTAGTTGCCATGTTGCCCTGTGTCCCCAGGAGGGAGGTGTGTTTGTAGTCAAATGGCAGTATGAATAATGGAGAATAGTTCTCTTTTTGCCACAAATATTTAGCCCTCTAATTACCCGTGTGTACTGAGGACAGAACTCAAGAGCTGTGGCTGGGTGGTCTGTTTTGACTGGTTTGCAGCACTCTGTACAGGGCACACATCAATGTACTGTGATCTTGTCTCAATGAGGACAGGCTCTGTGTGTGTACACCACACCTGTACTCATCAATAATCCAGGTCCTCTGTTTGTCCGGTACAGTTGCAGGAGGAGCAGATGTAAATACATCTAGACAGTCATGATCTCATTAGCATAGACACCTCCATCCATAGCCACATTGTATAGGCTTTGGTTATAGACAAAAACCACTTTACCGTCTTGTAGCAAACCATCTGATGTGAAATTGATATTGCCCATTTGATTATCACAATTACCAATCATTCATTATGTATGTGTTTTGAAGCTTTGATTAGCCTTTCTAGTGTAATAATGTGAATGGGCAATGTGCAATTAGATGAAATGTCCATATGGATGTATATTGATACACACTGCACTGGATAACATACATGTATGTAGCATTTGGCAGTGCATTTTTGTATTTAATCGAAGGTGATGCATATTGTGGATTGGTTCCACACATACAGAAGCCAGTAATAAAATATATATATTCAGGATAAGGACTTTCACACGTCATTTGAGTGGTCACCACACTCTCACCCACTTATCCATTGGTATAATTTAAACAGCGTGCATGTTGTTGCACACCATGCACCATTGCTGCCACATGGATGTACACAACCCTGACCTGCTTTAGGATGTACATAACCCTGACCTGCTTTAGGATGTACACAACCCTGACCTGCTTTAGGATGTACACAACCCTGACCTGATTTAGAACTTACTTGTGCTTGTGCAATTGTGCTCTGTCGCGTACAAAGGGTCCCACAGAGGAATGGTACAATTGAAATGTGGCCAGTTGTTGGTTGGGTGAGAAACACCATGTTTTCTCATTTATGTTCTTTGGACTGTTTCAAAGGCCCTTGCAAGGGATACTGCACACCCTGTGTACATTTGCCTATTGGAAGCTAGGAGGTCCATTCCTTCATGATTTTGTTGTGATTCTGTGCCCCTTCCCTTCTAACTGGTGTCCCTCTCTGTCCTTGATATATTCACTCTGAACCTTGTGTACACATATTTGATTCAGTGATGTGTAGTGCCAAATGCATGTCACTGAAGCAAATACAAACAATCTAGTTATGAGCATGTAAGGTTGGTGTTTTACTGCCATACCTCCCCCCTCATAAGGTAGTTAGGTAGTTGGGTTAGGTTAAGTGCAGCTAATGCATTTACTGCCATATCGCTCCCTAGTCTGCACATTGCATTCATGGTTAGTTGATGCCCATGTGGTTATGGCAGCGGCTAGCTACTTCATTTTGGGTGGGAGAGGTATGGCAGTAGAAACATCATTGCAGTACAACTAACTACCTAGGTATGAACTGCTTCATTAATAGGGTTTTATGATGTGGTGAAACTTACCCACCACAGGAATGTGAATTAGTTGTGGTATATAGTTCTGTGGTAGCAATTTTCTCTACAACCATACATGTAACTCTTATGTACTTGTACTTACTAATATTCTGACACATCCCCATCTACATGCATACAACCCTCAGTATATCCAGAATATAAATGGATGGTAGATTCATGTAATTTAATGTTCAGCTCATCCTTCTTACCACTGTGTTGGAACCACGAGGCCAAATTGTACAAAGAAATGTGAACTAATTCTAGGTACATGTCCATATAACATACCAACTGTACCTATTCTGATATCCATTCTGGAGCTCTTTCAAAAAACTGTATATGATGTTGGGCACAAGTGATCATTACATCATTATAGTGCATAATAAATCACTAGATAAGTGATCATTAAAACATGTTAGTAAATCATTATGGACACAGTCTGAAAACTCGTAGTTCCTATAATTGTTTAGCACTGTGGTATCACCATAATTAATAACTGTGATTTAAAAAGAAAGCGTGCGAATGATCCATTCATTCAATTTCTTCTTATCATTTGAGCCTAATAGGGTATTTCACACATAGAGTTTCATTTTTGTAGCATTTGAACCATTTAGGATACAGGCTAAAGGATTAGGTTAAAATTCATGTACAGGGACACATTATAAATGTAAGTGATATATAAATTCAAGACACATGTATTTTGATCACAGCACCTTGATATAATTTATTGTATAAATGGCTCAATTTCATTTTATGTGTGACCGTTGCTTAAATCACAATAGTTTGAAAGATGATTCGTAATTTTGGAGTTGAATTTGACAATTTCAGATAAGGATTAAATATGTTCCATAAATGAGAGGTCTAAAAATCTTGATATTTTGGTAAGTACTATTCTATCAAGTAGTAATAATAAATAGAACACTGCCCCAATACAAATATAAATGTCATTCATATACAGAAAATATCTTTCATGAATTGATTATTGTTGATAGGATATCATAATATCAATCTGAAACTGACACAAGCGTTTTCTTTTTGTACCAAAAAGCTGGCTGATGGCAAAGTTGCAGACAAGTTAGCAACAACAAAAAGTCACTTTTTGTGAAAGTTCAAGACCTGTGTAGAACTATCTGAAAAGAACAATTTTGGCTTTGTGTGTCAGGTGTTGTAGAAATCTATAGCAACTGAGCCAACGGGTTTTAATCACAAGATGTATTAATCTTCCTCATACAGTAGGTGTAATATAAAGGGCAAGGCAGACATTCCTTTTACAAAGGCCTATGATGTATGTAAAATGAAATTAAAACTCAAGCCCTTAAAATCAAAATATTGCATTTTCATGTATACACGGGATACAAGAGGCATTTAATATACAATCCTAACAAGCAAAACACACTAAGCTAGAGTGGTTTGTGTTTGTGTACATGTACATGAGGTACTGATCTGTAGTACCTTCAGTAACATTTTTATCTGTTGTGTTCTCTGTGCGCTTTTTGAATTGTATTTAAATCATAACCTGTTTTGTTTCCCTCTTGTTTCAGATGTTAAAACAACATCACTATATGATCTTGTTGCTAATGGAGCAGGCGTTAGCCCAGTTCTGTCCATCAACTCCTTCACTCGGTGTGCCGAATGCAGTGGTACTGTTCAATGGTAGTAGCTGGAGTCTGAATACCCCTCTTGCTGTACGTAACAGTACTGCATGTGGACTCTACACACTAACTGCGGCCATTCCAAATAATTTATTTACTGCAGAGTTATGTTATTATCTGCATTTTTTTAACAAGTATCTCTGGTCCTTTTAGGGTCTAACAACATCCCCTGGCTGCAATACTACTCTTTGTCCTGGAGAGAATGAAACAAACTTGATTGTGTCACCAAGGATTTCAACCATCGCTTCACCAAAGGTTTCATGGAGAGCAAGCACAAATAGTTCTTGTGATCCAGTAATGGTGGCTATGTACACGTATAGTGGCAGCATTCCTTCTAGTGCTTCTCTACCACCGATGTGTTCAATGATGTCATTGAGTGGATCGTTTACTGTTAATTCGGATTTTTCGTTAGGGTTTAGTCTCAACAGCAGTGCCACTAGCATGTGCATTAATATCTTCAATGTTGTGGTCTGGTATACATACTGCAATGCAACAACCATGAACCTTGTTCAGTTCAATATGACGTCTGATGGATCGACGACCGATGGGACTTGTGTACCGAATGCAAGTGGATTCAGTTTGCTGCAGGCAACATGTAGTGGTACAACTTTCACATCTGTGTCTGCCTGTACATGTAACACTGGATATACGAATGTGATGAACAAGTCATGCCAATGTAAGTTAATATTAGTATTAGGTGTACTATCTTCATATTGATTTACAGTACTGGAGTGTTGTATGTATTTGCTGCTATTAGGCAATGTGCAATGTACGTGTATCAAACTTAAGCTACATGTACTTCCTAGAGAATGGATTTTTGAGAAAAAATAAATTGGGGGGCGGGGGGAAGGGTTAATTCACTAAAACTAAACAATATAGATATGATATTTCAATCCCTTAATGAATGTGACTGAAATTGAGGGAATAAACGTCTTATTGGTTTTAAATTCTGAGCCATCACTATTGTGTCAAGGGAATTGGTGTTTTTGGCAGCCTGTTTGATATCAGCATTATTAAAGGTTATTTGTGTCACTTTAAAGTTGGACTAAACCATGCTCCCAGCAATAAAGTGAACCCCCACTGAACATGTTCATGTAAGGTTTCACCAATAGCAAAGCATGATTTGAAGATCGCTGTTGTTTGTACAGAAGTTCTTTCTTGCGATGTACAGATTATTAGCAGCCAAATTTTGTCATCAGTAAATCTGTGGGGCTTTGGTGGCTTAACCAGTTGTTTCCATTAGTTAAAAGGGTTAATATTCACATTTATCTGCTGGGTTCAGATAAAGTCAGACCTTATCCCAGAGTCTTCCGAAACATACATGTATTCAAAAGGCACTTGTTACCCAATGTAACGTGTAAATGTACAAAACAGTTTTAGCTTTCTGAAGCTTCTAATCACATAAATGTTTGGTAAATATGTTTGAAGGTGTGTTTGCTTTCAGGAGCATAACACTTTATCTAAATGTGTGTTACAGTACCGTCCACGAGAAAGTTAAAAAAACTCGCGCGCACCTCGCGTGTGACACGCGAGCGACTCGGGAGTAATTATGTTGCGCTCGCAAAATGCGTGTGCCTCGCGAGTGACACGCGTGTACGGGCAATTTGCGAGCGTACTATAGTTACACGCGTGTGCAAATGAATTACGTGTACATTATAAAGGCAACAGCGGAAGAATTCTATTTCGAATGGTATGGTTTACTGTCCCTCTATTGCTTTTGCTGCATCAAATGACAATAACGTGTCTCGTTTTTTTTTTTAAAGTGACAATTTTAAATTACTGATTGCACATATATGATTACATTCATAGATGATGTGGTTATACCTGTGTCAACATTCTACTGTGCAGTTTGATCCTGCACACAGCTCTCCTTTAGCAGCAACCTTCTTTACTGGTACAAAATGCACCAACGCATGCGTATGAGTAACAAAGGACGAAATGCAATGAACAGTGCCATTAATATAACTTTTCGAAACTGTACACAAGTTGCGCGAAGCATATTCTTTGCTACTTATCCGCGAAAATGGAATAGCTTACCGTCGCTAAGCTTGACCTTAAATACATTTTAACGAAGAGGTCCGCTTAGGATCACCTCTTTTATTACAGCTGTATACATGTATCCCGCTCGCGCGCATAACTTCTACACATTCGTAACGGTGCAACCGGTGTAAATTAAAGTGGTATAAACACATGCTAAAAAGTATGTGTACGGTGTTTGCAGCGTGTGCTTAATACGTGTACACGTTTATAACGTTATCGCTGTCCAGATTATATAAATTAAAAACGGTTGCTAGGAACCATAAAGCACGCGTGTACTCGCGTGTGGGTACACGCGAGTGAATTGCGTGTGGTAAACGAGGAGGCACTCGCCTGGGACATAAAACTACACGCGAGCAACTCGCGAGTTGCTCGCGTGTATTTTTAACTTTCTCGTGGACGGTACTGTATGTAACTTCTCACAATGAATGTTGGTTATTTATTCACTACTGTAAACATGTCTGGTTTTGTACATTCCCCTACAGCTATACCTGCACCATCTTCTACTACCTTACCACCCACGTCCTCATCCTCGTCACCTCCTGTGCCATCATCGTCTATTTTAATGGTCACCTCCTCTACAAAGATCTCCACCACCACACCTTCCACCACTTCCCTGGAAGCATCCTCTGCCACTGCTACCTCGTCATCTCCTGTATTGCCACCCTCCCCTACTGCGTCCACTTCCCCTCTGCCATCTGATGCTACAACTGCAGAATCCTTCCCTCTGGCGGCAGCAATAGGAATAGCTGCGGGAGGAGCAGTCCTCGCCATTGTCATTCTGTGCATCGTCATCATCATTGTCTGCATCTGTCGCATCCAAGTCAACAGGCAAGGCTTTTATGAGACTAACGAAGACAAAGTCACAGAGCCCACGATGCTCCGATATAGTGCTTCACTGCGTTCCCTTACCTCTCAGACCGTGGTGCCCATCGATGGCCGTGCACCAGCAAAGGAGAACGAGTTCTATGTGTAGGGCTGCTTGTATAGAGTATAGGATGGGGTTGTACAATCCTTATAGCAGCACAAAGAGAGTCATGTCGTTTATGTAAAAGGACTTATTTTCAATCTGTACATTCAGTGGATTTTATGTTGTGTATAATTTTAACATGTCAACATAACAGTTTTAAAAAGAGTTTTTTATTCAGTCGCAATTATTATTCTTCACGAGATGATTATGACGTCAGTTACAAACTTACATGTATCATTTGTTTGCAACGATTAGACCAGAGATCTAGATAATCGTGCATGTTTATACGGATCTGATCTATTCCCAAAAACCTCCTCAATACAATTTGGTATTATTGCCATATTCACATTGTACGTGATTATAACGCGTGGGTTTATCACATCCGTGTTCGGTTTATACAAATAAACCAGAGATAATATATATTTATATATTATCTCTGCATAAACGTTCGATTCGATCCGAATCGTTAATCAGAAATACGTTTTCGTATCATTACGCTATTCACCCCCCTAAATCCGCCCCTGAGCTGGGCGGGGACCCCCTCCATTAAATAATTAATCGTGGCCCCTTTTCTGAACAATTTGTTGACACAAAGACGTCATTACGCATAATTGACCATTAAAGAGCACTTTTAAAAATAGAGTTGCCCGAAGAACACGGCAATGCATATTCTGAGCGGTCAGGTGAGGTTCAAACATATTGCGTGTTGCGGATTCCTTATGTGCAATGATGTATGTATGTGTGTGTGTAATCAGAGATAATATATATATATATATAATCTCTGGTGTAACCAGAATTCGACAATATAACACACCATCCATATAGGTCTTCAATCAATGGCACATGTGTATGTGTGTGTACCTATAATGTAAAACGTATCAGAAAGTACTGTACAGGAGTGTGCGATGCTAGCTACATGTACTATTAGTAGTCAAAGCATAGATGTTAGCATGCGTGCGCAGAATGCCACGCTATCTAGATTTTAAAACTATGTACGTGGCGCGCCCTCGATTATATGTATCAAATTTTTGGACGGGCCACTCTATATAAATGGCCAAATTCGGGGGGTTGACATGAGTTGGGCCTGGCCTCGATCGTAGTGTAAAAGGCAAACAAGAGCGAGCAGAACAAATGGCAATGCAGCATTGCTAATGTAAGACACTTTATAGCGCCATTTGCATCACACACACACACACACACACACACACACACACACACACACACACACACACACACACACACACAAGTTTTACTCGTTTGGCCACTTGGCTTGCTATATTTGTTTCTGTGCCAAAAAGTAGGGTCACTGCTGACCTTTAATGGCAGACCTATATAGTCTGGTGCTGACTCAGTCCATAGCAAGAGCTATTTTGGCAAGAAGTATGCCCCAATCATTTTGAGTAGATTATGTTTCTTTAGTTTAGCCATTTAATTCAGTACTTTGTAATAGTGTGTTTCACAAGTAAGTTACATGTATGATATGATTTAGTGTGTTCTTATAATGCATCCAGAATACAGAAGGTACACATATACATTGGTTTGTAGCACATAACTACACTTATGATTATAAATTTATAAACATAGAAACAGTGCTGAAATTCATTCTGGCATGTATGGAAGCCCAGCCTCCATCTTCAATCTCCACCCTTCTCCATTTCACTCTACTGCCACAAATGCACAGATTTGTAGCACGAAGGACGGCAAAATAATAATTACTAGTTAATCATTATTATTTCAGCACAATGTCAGTCACATGTACTAGTATTTTTTAAAAATTTACGTAAATGTTTTAGCTCTAAAGTCCTCATATCGCATACGGACCTATTTTTATTTATACTTCTCTTCAATTGCAAAACGAAATCTTTGTTAGGCTGTTATTCAAAGATACCACATGTGAAAAGTTAACATTGCTAGAAATAATCTCCATCTCGTCTTCATTTTAATTCATGATAGTTAGCTATTAATGGATTGATTAAACAATAAAAACTCCCCATCTTCTCTAGGAATTACCTTACTCCAAGATGAATGGTGGTGGAAATGTTAGCTATTTTATGTAAATTGGTATGCAACATTACTACAAAATATTCAACTAAACTTTTAATTTCATTACTCTATGTCAACTGGTTGAGTAGCAGCTGTTTGCACGGGATAAAATAAACAGATGTAATGGTAAAACACAAAATTTTGTAACAGTTGCTTTTGGAAATAAGGAGATAATGCTATTATTGGAGTTGCCTCATTTGGTCTAAATAGCTTATAAAGTTGTATTACAATTATTGGCAGCCCTGCTCATAAATGTTACCAAAAGCTGCTCGGAAGGGCCTGCCATAGCTATATTCAGTTAACTTTAGAGACTGGACATGTGTGCTAATTTTTATATGTATGCTGCTGTATTTTGCTTTGGTCTGTTGATGACAACTGTAGCTATCTCATCATTATGTTCTTGGCCACATTTGCACAATGGTGTACTTTGCATTCACCTTCCTACAGGCCGTGGTTTTGTGCCTCTTTGTGTTTGGACAAGTCAGTGGTACTGCTCCTGGGGATGAAACGTGTTCCCTTCAGCCACATGCAACTAATGTAATTGTGCTAATGGATTCTTTCAACTATAATACCCTGCTTAATTCTGTGTGGACGACACAAAATTATGATGGAAGCGGAGTTACGGTAAGGTTAATAATCATTTATCAGTGTGATGTATTCATCTGTGACCATAGTGGACCCCTGGTACTGGAGGTAATTGTCAAGCAACAGTGGTAGTGAGTTCTTCAGCTGCCAGTTCCAGTGGCTGGCTCTTCACTCAACTTATCAGCAAAAATGTTTCATCCAACGTGAATACCTACCCTATCAACATATCTCTCACAGTTACTGCAAGGTTCAATTGTGCTATAAAAGTATTGACAGTCTACAAATATGTACCTAGTACGTTAGGCTCAGCATACAATGACTCCAGTAAATACTCTATCATTGGCAACATCACTACTACCAGTACCTTGTCAGTGACATTCAGTCTTTCTTTCACTGTTCAGCCTGGTGAGAATTACTTCTACGTTGCATTTCGTGGGAGTTGCCTTTTTCTTCAACGTGTTATCATCTACCGTTCCAGTGTCCAACCTCAACAAGTTGGCCTACTGATTTACCCGGAGGTCCCTGTACCTACATTTGGTTCAGCGAGTGTTACAGGGACATGTAGCCCGTACTCAGGGACAGTCAGTGGTAACCCTCCTATCTTGGTGGCATCATCGCAGGGCCAATGGGTAAATAATGGCGGAGAGCTGTGCTACTGTATGCCTGGGTATCAGTATAACCCTGTCAACAACGTGTGCACAGGTAAGGACCAGTCAGTCTGTAGTACCTAGATGAGTTAATAAGAAAAGTAATGACACATTTTTTTAAAATTTAAATCAATAGTTGAATTCTTGTTGCATAAATGCTCGTTACAAAACACTATTTGAATTGTTTTAGATGTGCTTGTGAAGTCCTGGAATTGCTGTACTTCATTACTGATACAGTTTATTTAGCATACAGAACACTACACACTTAATAATCTCAGTCGGTATTCTATACATGTACCTTTTGCAAATGGAAACCTGCTATTATACAAAATAGTAACAATCCTAGTGACCTTTTACATTGCAAAGGCACTCTTATATATTCTACAGTCATAGTGTTTTTTGTTTTTGCTCCATTGAGCATGCCTCGTGCATTGTACCACTAACCCACATGCTACCATTCTCAACTAACTGTTGGAATCTGTTAATTAGCTACTGTATGTTCTGAACCTCAAAAGAGAACCATAAAAATGAGTTAATAACACCAATTAGTTCTTTACACAGTTGTCTACTAACATATGGCTGGAGGGTGGCAAATTGTAGTCTTGTACCACGTATAAGTTTCATTACACTCCTTCATGATATTATATATTCAATGTTGAATATCGATCATGATGCTTATGTCGTACATGTAACTAACCGGGGTTTTATGTTAAATCATTGTTAGCTAGAGAAATGTTTGGAGAAAAAAATTTGTCTGTGATTGATATTACATGTGGACTAATCCCGGCTTGATAGTTATGACATAAACATCATGCATGCTCGGTTTCTAATGTTCAATTAGAAGACATGGTTTTTAATCGATACAATACAGTGTATTTGGAAGACTATGCTATTAAATACCAAATTACGACCAATATATATCTGACCTTGGCTGAAGCTATCCTTGATACTTAAGATCATTCACTGTGATAGTGATCAGAATAGTATTTGCTTCATATGTGCCGAAAACCCAACTAATTACTTTAGATCTAGGACTGTAGCTTTTAAAAGCAGTGATATGGTATTCATTTTTTTGCTATTATGTGGTTCCGGAAGTTGACACAGTCAATGTATTGAAATACTTATGATGGGAGTGTGTGATCCTAAATCATTCTATTTATTGCCTTCTCCAGTGTGCACAGCGGGCACATTCAAATCAACGTTGTCCAACAATGACACTTGTCAGCAATGTCCTCTGAACAGCATGTCCTCTCAGCCGGGAGCATCAGTGTGCCCATGCAATTCTGGTTATCTTCGACCTCCCCTGCAGCCTGCACAGGATTGCATACGTAAGTGCAAATCATTATTACCAGCACACTGCTCTTGTTAACTGAATATGGAGAATTATTGTTCTATGGTGAACACCACACAATTAAAAAATTGCCCATAACCATTCTAGTTTTTGTGGGCTACATAACCAGATATCTGCCCAGATTAAAGCCAGTCAACAGAAGAGTGAACTGTATGCGTAGAAACATGTGTTCGTGTATTATTGTGTGTGTGTGTGTGTGTGTGTGTGTGTGTGTGTGTGTGTGTGTGTGTGTGTGTGTGTGTGTGTGTGTGTGTGTGTGTGTGGTTACGTTTTATGTTGTGTGTTTAGTGCAGCTGGTCAGCATGGATTCTCATTAATTGAGATTGATTATCAAAGAGCTGAGATTTGCAGAAATGACCAGCTGATGTGCTGCACTGTAGCCTTTGACCTTCAGGAAAGTTCTAAATAGGGCTATTTAGGAGCATTGCAAACAGAAAAAAAATTGTGTAAACAATGCAGCGTGTAAGGAGAGGCTTTCACAATGGTGGTTCTGGTGGCCGAGATACATGTATTGTTCACAATCTGGAGGTCCATTCTAAGAAGCTGTGTCTATACGCATAATTCTTGATGCATACTAACCTTCTAGAGGGGTGAATATGATTATACCCACTAATACTATTGCAACTGGAGGCTGCTACATGTTCGACTTTGTGCACATTATAGCTAGAACTAATTGGTAATAGATTAACTTGAATGGCAAATTTTTTTAATACTGCTACATCCCATGTACATGTATTTGTTTTTTTTTGTCCTCAACACAATGTTGTTCTGGTTTGTGTCTCTTGTCCTTTGTGGTACATTCTCCTGCTTTGGTGTAGTTATAAGTATATACTCTTGTACTTGCACCTATTAATAACTTTCCTTCCTCAAACAGAACCACCATCATCACCGCAGGTGTATTCTTCAAATACAGTGTACACTACCACCAACTCCATAGCACCATGTTGGCTTTCTCCTTCCAATGCTGGAGGCAGTCCACAAGGCCTCTACTACAACATCTACATTCAGGACCTTGGTACACAAAGCAATCAGTGTCTGGCAAAGGTCAACAGCAGCAATAGTAATGCAGTGGGAGCCATTTGTTCGACTGTTAGTGGTTTAAAATCCTCCACACTCTATGCGGTGTATGTGGTAGCTGCCAATGCAGCCACAGTTGATCCAGATACTGTGTGCAATATAACTGTACTTGATGGGCGCTACCTGGCAGTTGTCACTGAAACCCAAAGTGGTGCAATAAGTGCACAAACAAGTGCAAACAGTAAGTGCTGCAGTAAGACCTGTAGCTCTGTTTTAATATCTTCTATCTGCCAGTCTTGTAGTTTTTGTTTCATGCATGCACATAAAACATTCATTTACATTGTACGTGCATAAAACTTTTTTCTACTACATACATGTATACCAAACAATGGTTGTATCATCGCATATTTGTTCTTAAATATTTACTGCTCATTTCTAGTGTGGTTTGTAATCTCTTAAATGTGATATTCTTGGTCCATTGTTCAGTGTGCATTTCCACAATCATAGTGCTTATTCTATTTTAGTGTTGCATATGTTTAAAACACATTTTTTGGAACGTGCATATTTATTGGGATCCACTCTGATTTGAAGTGGCAAATTTTTTAAATTATGTACTTTCTATTTAGTCAATACAGCGGCTGCAGTAAGCATCACCTTTTTCATCACATTCATTGTGGCTGTGGTGGCTGTTGTTGTAGCCATATTGGTCACATGGATTATCACCAGGAAGGTGCCACATGAGAAGGAGTTCAACCTTCAGAGCAACACAAGTTACAAGTGAAGCAATGTTTACTGACCCAAATGCCCATGAATCTCCTCAGTCACAACTTCACTTGTAGTTAGAGATACATGTACATGTAGTTCTCATTTTTGAATGCCACATTTCATTTTTTATATGTGTCTGCTATTTGGAGAAAAAAAATACATTGATAATGTGTGTGTGTGTGTGTGTGTGTGTGTGTGTGTGTGTGTGTGTGTGTGTGTGTGTGTGTGTGTGTGTGTGTGTGTGTATGTGTGTGTGTATTGCAATCAGTAACTGATCATATTTAACCTGAGTGTTTTTCTTGCATGCAAGTTATAAATTTTATGTAGACCCTCCCTATCTATGCAATGTTTTGGCAATCAGAATGTTTCAGGGCTCAGGATATGCTCAACTGAGTTCACTGAGGTTATGATAAAAAATATGGAAATTTTAATTACATGTAGTTATATTTTTAAAACTGTACACTATAGGGTATGCAAATGTACAGTAAGTTTGCATGCTCATATGAATGGGGAAAACACATGGGGAAACTAGCATGTCCAAAATAGACAATGATGCTAAAAGGGTGGCAAATATATATATGGAATTACTCGTTTCTGTCTCTTGTTCATTGTGGTACATTCTCGATCCTCTTAGTACTGCTTTAGTGTAGTTATGTATAGCACCTGCCACTAGGATGCATATAGTTAAGTAATTATGGGAATTGGATGTCCAATACTTTGCCATGATGGTGTACACTGATATACTCTCGTACTTGCACCTATTAATAATTTTCATTCCTCAAACAGAACCAAGTTATCATCACCGCAGGTGTATTCTTCATATACAGTGTACACTACCACCAACTCCATAACACCATGTTGGCTTTCTCCTTCCAATGCTGGAGGCAGTCCGCAAGGCCTCTACTACAACATCTACATTCAGGACCTTGGTACACAAAGCAATCAGTGTCTGGCAAAGGTCAACAGCAGCAATAGTAATGCAGTGGGAGCCATTTGTTCGACTGTTAGTGGTTTAAAATCCTCCACACTCTATGCGGTGTATGTGGTAGCTGCCAATGCAGCCACAGTTGATCCAGATACTGTGTGCAATATAACAGTCCTTGATGGGCGCTAGTCACTCAAACCCAAAGTGGTGCAATAAGTGCACAAACAAGTGCAAACAGTAAGTGCTGCAGTAAGACCTGTATCTTTCTTCTTTCTGATAGTCTTGTGGTTTTTTTGTTGTTTTATGCATGCACATTTAAGTGCATAAAACTTTTTTTCTACTACATTAGTATCATCGCATATTTGTTCTTAACTATTTATTGCTCATTTCTAGTGTGGTTTGTAATCTCCTAAATGTGATATTCTTGGTCCATTCTTCAGTGTGCATTTCCACAATCATAGTGCTTATTCTATTTTAGTGTTGCATATTAACACACATTCTTTGGAACGTGCATATTTATTGGGATCCACTCTGATTTAAAGTGCCAATATTTACTTTCTATTTAGTCAATACAGCTGCTGCAGTTAGCATCACATTTTTCATCACATTCATTGTGGCTGTGGTGGCTGTTGTTGTAGCCATATTGGTCACATGGATTATCACCAGGAAGGTGCCACATGAGAAGGAGTTCAAGAGAACAACACAAGTTACAAGTGAAACAAAGTTTACTGACACAAATGCCTATTCATGAATCTCCTCAGTCACAACTTCACTCGTCGTTATAGAGATTGTTGAATACTTGGTATTTGGATAAAAATACATTGATGTGTGTGTGTGTGTGTGTGTTTGTGTGTATATATAGAAGTAACTCACTGTAACTGTATAACTGATTATATTAAACCTGAGAGTGTTTTTGCATGCATGCTTGGACCAATAATTGATTCCAATTATTATCTGATCCCAACATCCGCCTGCATGCACTTATCTGCTCTGCAGGCTCCACACATCTTATGTTATACACATTAAACATGATGCTTGCACAACAGCAGCAGCAGCATCTAGATACTAGGACTATTTCGTTGTTCCTTATTATTAGACCCTTGTTTCCTTCCTTGTTACACCACTATTGCCTTCAAATTCTATATACCACCAGCTTTCTCATAGAGAAGTTTTTATTTACTTGTTTTGTCTTAAATTTTAAGAGGTATTTCTGTGGAAGCTATCACAGCCTCACCCATCCACCAAAGGGTACTGTCAAAGAAACTAGAGGACCACCAGTTCTCAATGTTGTTGGAAACATCATCCATCACCTGCCGACAAGGCTAGGCTGCTCTCTGAGTCAGCACCTCATGCTGCATCCTGGCTACTAGTCACACCTTCTCCTTGTCTTGATGTGCACCTTGACCCAAATGAGCTGCAACTTTCGATCCAATGGTGGCTAGGGATGGACATGGCTAGAGGTCCCTCATGTTCTTTGTGCCCTGGCATAGCTCTTGACCGCGCCTAGGCAACAACGCTTCTACCTGTAAACGGGGCAGTGATCGATGTCATAACCTACCACAACCATCTGTGTAATGTTCTTGTGGAATTCTGCCATTGTGCCGATCTAGGAGTGAGAGTTGAGTCGGGTAGTGGCCTTACACCAGACCTAAGCCATACCCGGCCAGCAGATGTACTTGTCCTCAATTGGGAGAGAGGGAAACATGCAGCCCTTGACATCACTGTGACCTCTCCCTTAATCCCTTCCATCCTAACAGCAGCAAGCTTGTCTGAAGGGGCTGCAGCAGAGGAGGCAGAGGCCAGGAAGCATGGAGCAAATGACCCCAAGTGTTCAGAGCTGGGTTGGGTGTGTATCCCTTATGCGGTGGAGACCTATGGAAACTGGGGAAAGGAAGCCCAAACCACCTTCCTTCTCCCGCCTGGCCTCTCACCTAGCCATCACCACTTCCTCCTACAAAGGTAAGGTGCTCACAGAGCTGTACTGCAGGCTGAACTTTACCCTGGTCAGGGCAGTGGCTAGGGCCTTACTGGCAAGGTGTGCACCCTCCCTTGGCCTCATGGACATCCCTTGAACATTGTTATGTATTGTAACGTATATGTATATACTATAATTGAACTAGTTAATGATTTAATGTATTGTGTATATACATACATGTAGCATAATTATGAAGTAACTTATATATAGAATTTAACTTTGTAATAAAATATATATAATGCATGATACACACAACACTTGCTATATATAAAACACACTACAGTTATAATTATTGATTCAAAACACTATAATTGCACCATAATAACACCTAAATAATAGCTAATTATTAAGCAGACTACTGCAAAGTACCTAAGCCTAACTAACATTTCAGACATATAGGCTACTCAAATGAATGTGGCAGGCTTCTTGACAAAATAGCTCTTGCTATGCTACGAGTTAGCACCAGACTAAGTCTGCCAAAAAGATCAGCAGTGACCTTACTTTTCGGCAGAGAAACACAGATGGCAAGCCGAGTGGCCAGACGGATAAAAGTGGAGTGTGCTTCTCTGCCCCAGTTGCCATACGTCTCAACAGCCAGAGGAACACACACCCAACCTAGTTCCTGGCACTTAGGATCATTGGCAATGTGCTTGCGCTGCTCGCTAGCAGCAGCTGCAGCACCCACAGTCATACCTGCCTCATTCAGCACAGCAGGGGTGAGTGGTGAGGCTACAGTGACATCCCACGCAGCTGGTCTTCCTCTCTCCCAGTCTGCTACCAAAACATCAGCTCATAATAATTATATTTGATATAGCAGAACAGAGGAAGCACCACAGTAATGATGCAAAATGTGGAGAGTTAGGAATCTGTATAATGATTATTATTACATGCATTTCATTGCATATGTACATATATTTTAACACAAAATAAAATTGTTGATGTAGGATTTGTAGACTGCTATTGAGTAATAATACAGACCTACAATCTGTATATATTATCTCTGCTACAATCTACTTGGCTGAAATTCTTGGGTAATTATTATTTTTTTAAATATCCATCCTATACTTTTTACTGCATGTATTTATTTTAATTAAAAAATACTACAGTATATCATGTTTCACTCCATTTTTTTTCGCCCCAGCACATTTTTACTTTAATTATAAATACTAATGACGTCATTAAAGGTACACGCGCGAGAACGTGTACGATTTTTCCTTGGGCTCACCTTGGGATCAGTAGGCAGAGGCAAAAGCAAGCCAACTACTACATGTAGATCGAGGCTTGGTCGAGCTTCCTTCCTAGTCTGACTCTGAGTCTCGCAACTGCCAAGCCAAACCGAACGTACTTAAGTCGTCGTACGCGCGAGTGGACTGGGGACAAGTGACGTTCTGGGAGGTATCTATTCCTCGTCCCCAGTCCGACATATATCGTACGACTATTAATTACGTCTGGCTTGCGAGACTCTACTTCATGTCAAATAGCAGGGCCCGCGGAGCCGGGGGGGCAAGGGGGGCTGCTGCCCCCCCACTTTTTTGGCCGATAATGTTAATTTGTTGAATGTATTATCATGGATGCATGCATACATGCGTACGCGCATGCAGGCGCGGCGGCTCCATCGATCTGCAGCAGCAGACCATCGTTCTTTTGTTATTGCTTGTGCAGTGCTTTCGACGCTTGTTGATTGTTTGCTTGACGAAGGAAACTCAAAAATATATTTGCTTGTGTTTTTTAGATAGCCAACCGATATACATAATTGGACTGACTGATTCGAATTTTACTGAATTGCCCGGCCGGTCCGCTACGTATGCACAATGGGCTAACCTCCGTGTAAGCAGCAGTTTAGCATAGCCAGTGCCACGCAGACTCTGCATATGAACGATATGCAGACACATATTCATATACAGAGAGCTGCACTGATATAAACACTTTATAACGATTACATATATCTGCGCCTGCATGCGTAACACTACATGTACACTACATACATTCTGTCACGCAGTGTATATATGCGATCTCAACCATGCTTAATCCGAATGATATAGGTAGAAACTTCTACGATGAGACTAATGATAAAGTGTTTTGCCATACGTGTATGTGAGTAAATTAAGAACTGCCCGAAATAAAGATCCATGCATGCAGTATTTGTTATTTGCGAAGTGGAGAATTTCAATCATTCCACAAAATTTTAAAGCCTTTACAAATGTGATAAGGGCCTAATTTCGGAGATTGCATCCAGTTATAGTGAAAGACCTTTTTCGACCGCTCGTCGCCTGAAAACGTGGCTTCGTGCAAGCATGCATGAATCAAATTAGATTCAATAACTTAGCTACTACAGCCTAGCTTTCATGATTCAAAGCGACAGAACAGCTGCTAATATTGACCTGTGGATGACGTTGCCTCTGAGATATTAATGTGCATTTGGCTTACATGTATATTTGTACGCGCGTTTCTATGAGCAGGGAGGTGCGAAGGAATATTAGATTACAACTTGATTCCTAACATATGAGAACTGAAATCTGCCCCCCCACTTTATAATACCCTCCGCGGGCCCTGAATAGTCAATGCATATACCCATTTTTATAGATCTACGTTTGTAAATTACGTCACATAAAAAGGCGCATACATGTACCAGAGATAGTATATAGATGATCTCTGATTATACCTAGGCCTAGATAGTGTTTCACGATGTGAATTCCGATCTCATCGATGCACTTGATGGTCGAGTGGGATGTGATACACACTCACACAGTATTGAGTTACTGTGATTCGAGTCCCAGTACCCTTACTTTTTTTTTTTTTACTGCACTTATGTAGAGGTCTTGCTGTAAAGTAT
Source organism: Spongilla lacustris (assembly GCA_949361645.1). Taxonomy (NCBI): domain Eukaryota; kingdom Metazoa; phylum Porifera; class Demospongiae; order Spongillida; family Spongillidae; genus Spongilla; species Spongilla lacustris. Next base: position 3,297,265 of record OX442426.1, read on the forward strand.
AAGGTCCAAACTTTCAATTTCTAGCTAATGCATTCTGGCTTAGTGGTTTACGACGAGAGCTTGCTCGAGGTACCGTGTACATGGCCCGGGGTCCATCGGATGTCCTCCCCTAAGTCGTACTCCACTATTCAAGAGTGTAGGTGGCAGAACGCCGGTTCTTGTTCGTCATCCGAAGTTGAAAAGCTATAAAAAGGTGATGACACCGCTTCTAGCTGGTTTCTTGCTGACTTGGAATGTGTCACTCAGCAAGGAATTCTCTTCGGAGAAACAGTTAGTTGAGGTGCGTGGATCATCATCTTCCCTCCTGTAGAAGGGTGCCACCTTTTTGCCGAGAACTAATATTGTTCAACGTTGCATCAATCTTTTTTTTTTTTAACCACGTACTAAGCGATATCAGAGATATGGGATCTCTGGCGATAAGAATACCGGTACATACTTGGACATATATATATATTTTTAATTTAGAGGATGGGTGGATGGGGGGGGGGGGGGGGGAGGGGAGGGGGGGGAGGGGGAGGGGGGAGGGGGGGGGGGCCTTGAGTCTATTTTTAAAAGTTACTGCACAGAAAACACTACCAAACTGCCTACTTTGATATTTTCAACCCATTTGCTCAGCCAAGTAAAAAAAATGACATAATCAACTCAGCAGTTACCCTAGTACTGTAATTGCTGAATAGATCTGAGTCCAACATGCATTTACCACATATAGAATTGCTACTGAATGGATTGAACGACATGATATACATGCTATGGTCCAGGGCTACCGACAGAATTACCAAACATTTTTATTTCAATATTTATTGTGTCCTTTTGTTGCTATTTTTCTGTGTGTATGTCTTATCATTCAATATTCTTCATCTGGATGGTGTAATTATGTGGATGTACATTTGGATCGTGCTATTGATTATTTTTTTATGAGCAATTATCTTTTAGCTTCATCAAATATGTACATTGTAGTCAGAAAATTTTATCTTTGAAACTGGATGGCTTTCAATTCCAGCAACTTATAGAAAAGTCCTCACCTGCTGATAAAGCACATCTAGATTTATTCAGTTTCAGCCAAGCATGCTGCATCGTGGCTTTCTGTAGCACCCTCCATTGAACAAGAGGAGTTCCATATGGCAGTGAAGTGGGCCGGGCTTAGCTAAATATCTCGTAAGGTTCTCATGAGGTGTGCACTATGCCCTGGTAGTTCTCTGGACCCCCCGGGCCACCCACCATGCAAACGACTTGCAAAAGAGGGACAGATGCTATATTTCGTCACAACAATTGTCGGGATATCTTGTCAGACTCATTCCACAATGTGCATTTGTCCAGGTTGGAGCAGGTGCAGGGCTCAGCATAGATCACTCCCAGCCAAGACCAGCAGATATTCTTGTTCAGGGCTGGGATCGGGAAAGCCAGCTGCTTTTGACATCTCTGTTGTCTCACCACTAAAGTGAAATGTTTTGCCTGCAATAGCAGGTGCAGCATGATGCAAAGAGTGTGGAATTGGGGTGGGTGTTCATCTCTCTTCATATGCTGTTATGGGGGAGCTAAGTTTGGTCAGACCACGTGCAACGATTTCTAGTAACTACAATTTGTGTCTTAAGTCAGTCAACTTAAGTCACAATACCACCGTCAATCTAATTCAATTACTTTTCCACTTCAATCAGCAATTTTTAAACAAAACAACTTGGCAGCTGTGTGAATCAGGTCTGGGTACGAGACTAGCAAGCCCAACAAAGTGTTATAATATTTAACAAATATCGTGCACAAAACCTTAATAAAACATCAAATGTTGTTACATATTTGCACAGCCATAAACATTCACAGCAGTACTATGCCATTGAACTACAGTACAAATTTTAATGCACAATCATTGTTATTGGCTATAGCTAGAGGTCTCCAAACACCCCAGAATTGCTTAGATAGTCAGTAATTAATCTTCACACAACAATGGCTCCCTCAAGTCAAAAATGACAGAAGCCGCAGTTTTGGTGCTGACAGTTTTGGTGCTGCTGACATCATGCAGCTCTATAGGAACCTGTAATTTGCAATTTCTTTCAAACTTCTGTCTAAACATCTTGCAAGCCTTGAGGATGATCACAATGAGATGGTACAAGACAGTAGCCATTAACACCACGACATAGAAACCCACCAAAACACCAACAGGTACTGTAGTCCACTTATTTTCATCTGAACTCTGGTCTAGAATGTAAGACATTGACAGAGCTAGTGCAGTGTAGTTGAGCAGGTAAAACAGATCAAGACAATTGTACCATTGATTGTAGAAATTGATAGATCTGTTTTTATCTGTTGTTTGAAGTGGCTGTCCAAATGGATCCATTCTTGCCTGTACTAGCATGAACAAGATCACTATGGTAGCCTGGATAGACAGAAGCAGAGATGGCTTGTCAGAACTTAACACTGGATTTAAAATCTACATCACAACTAGAAGCCAAAGCCTTGCTCCCAACCACCATCGCCACTCCCCCTTATAGGGGGCATAGTGGGCATCAATCATTGGTTTGATCTGATTGGTCTTCTTGTGTAGACAGTTGAACAGTCTGTTGTGTTCACTGTACCGCTCAATGATTGGAATTAAAGTGAGGGCAAAGGTGTAGGGGAGGAGGAACAAGGTACATGTCACCATGGCAGTCACAAACAAAACAATATGCTTTCCATGAAGGTATTCCACATTTCCATCATAGAACCAGACATACATATCACCAGTGGGCAGGTGGACTGTGGATAATGTGAAAATATCAATGACAGTTCTCAACAGTTTGGAATATGACAAGTAGATGAGAGTAGATAGGACACCAACTGCTCTTTCTCCTATTATGATGGGAAGTCTATAAACACAGGACCTAGAGGAGGAGGTTGGAGATCGCTGAAGACAGTAGTGGCAGAGCACAATGATTGTCATGGTGAGGATGAGGAGGTAGGCTGGGAACACAAACTGAAGGCCAGCCTTGTCAGCATCATCCATACCATCATAGAAACACAAAGAGAGCCCTAGGTCAAGGTTCACAAATGACACAATCACCTGCAATGGTCTCAAATTAGATTGGCTGAAAAAAATTGAAGTATTGACTTGAATAATGTTGGCATAGAAGATGAGCCCATAGACTGTGCCTTGTGTTACAGTGAGGTTGAGGAGGAACAGTGCTGCCACCAGTAAGACACCCAGCACTGCAAACATCATAAGTGTGATCAGCCACATACTAGAGCACACCCGGCACTCGGAAGAACCAAAGACCACACTCTGGTTACCATGGCATTGACCACAAATAATACCAGTACGCCCTCCATTGCACAAGAACCCAGGCCTAGCGAGTGGCAGTTTGCTAATGCTATTATTGCAGTAGTCCAAAGGACAGGTTGAAGCCAGTGCTAGATCAGTATTATTGTATACCCCAATCCAGTTATTTTTATTTATAGCCACAGTACCATCTGATGGATCACAGACCACACCATGTGATATTAAGAACGGTGAACAGCCACACTCCATCCCACCAGTAGAAGAGCTGTTCATCAGTGTGAACCCTGGCTCACATGGTAACAGCTGGACCTCAACAAGTGTTGGAAGATTAGTGGGATAACTAGACAGAAGGAGTTTAGCTGAAGCCATTTCTGCTCCATAGATTTGGTACTCTATTGTACCACATACTGTTCCTATCCACTGAGCTTTCTGTGTAGGTCCAAGGGTTATGTTTTGAGATGTAATGCCCTTGGTATCAATTAGTGGGTGATGGGCTACCTCCATCATCTACTGAAGTAACATTAAGGCCCACAGTCCTACCAGGATATGTGGTAACCTTTCCTTCAAACTGACTCATGATATTGCACAGTTTAGGATCACACAGCTGCACATATGCTGGAAAGGAGAGTACTTGGGTGTCATTAGCATCTTCTGGTAATGGAGTAGTGCTGAAATAGCCAGTGAGGTTTTGAGATTTGCTAGCGGCAGTGATGAAGTTACCAGTGCTTAAAACCCCAATGCAGTAAGTGCATTTATAAATGGATGTGGCATATACAGCATGACCACCTTGTTGGGCTTGGTTAGCAGTGAAGGTGATGGAGAACATGCTGGTATTAAATGCACAATCACCAGAGGCTTTTTTCAAATGTATTGAACACTTCTTTGAATTTGAAGCCTGCAGTGTGAGCTCACCTGTGTCCCCATTATTGTATATAGCACCACCAAATCCAGTTGCCACATTTCTAGAGAATTCTACATCACACTTCTCATAGAAGTACAGTGGGACATTGTTAGACAGACTTATGGCCCCTCCATTCACTCCTGTGTTTTTTGTGAACGATATGTTACCATGCAGCTGAAGAAAACCATTTGTTCCTTGAATGGCTCCCAGGGGATAGTTAGATGAGAACTGACTTCCTCTGATGGTGTTTCCTATGATATCCACCATCATTCCAGAAGAGTAAATGGCCCCTCCCATTGTCTCATTGTAGTCATTACAAGAACAGTGGTTATCTTCTACAATCACATCTTGGAGAGTGAGGATGCCCAATGGCTCAGTATCTGAGGTAAGACTAGAAATAAAGACAATCATCGGAATATAACTATTAATGGCATAGACTGCTGCTCCTCCATCTGCTGCGTTGTTGGTAAAGTTTGACCCATTGATCAGTATTGAGCTGATTGAAATGATGAAAATAGCTCCTCCAATAGTAGCACTGTTGTTCTGAAATGTGGAGTATGTGATGCTAAGATAACCTGTTGGCCCAGTCAGTGTCATATTATTGTTCTGAATGTTGCTCAACATTCCAAACCACCAATAGTAGCACTGTTGTTCTGAAATAGGCATTCTGAGATCGTAATGTTCCCTGTTGCTTCAGGCTCTACTATTTCAAAATTTTCTTGTGTCCAAATATCACCCTGCACTAAAATCCAACTCACAGCACCAGCATAACGAGCTACATTGTTCTCAAATGTGCATCTTGTCAGGCTAATAACATCACCTATTATTCCATACAGCACCACACCACCACCGCCATCATTAACAGCACTGTTATATTGAAATTTATTATTTGTGATGCTAACACCACCAGTTAAAAATAGAAATACAGCACCACCACCTCCACCAACAGCACCACTAACATCGGTTGTAGCACTGTTGCTCTGAAATGTGCAGTCTAAGATGCTAACCTTACCTGCAAATTCAAACATACCAACACCACCACCACCACCAACTTTAACAGTAGCTCTGTTATTCTGAAATGTGCAGTTTTTTATGTTAGCCTCACCTGTTAGGCTATTATATAACAGTACAGCACCCCCAGCAACAAGAGCTGCATCACCACTAGGAGCAACAGTAGCACTATTGTTCAGAAATGTGCAATTTGTGATGCTAAATATTCTCAAGCCTACACCACTAACAGCACCACCACCACCAAATGCAGTCTTAGTAACTCTGTTGTTCTGAAATGTGCAGTTTGAGATGCTAACCTCACCTGTTGAGTTTTCAAAGAATACAGCAGCACCACCACCACCACCATATGTAGTGTTGTTCTGAAATGTGCAGTTTGTGATGCTGACCGAGATGTTACTTGATTGTGACCATATCGCTTAATTTGAACTATCCTTAAAAGTGCATTTTGTGATGAGGACATTTTCGATTGATGCAAAGTTTATTCCACAGTTAATGAATGTTATTCCTTCCATGCAGGGGCGGATACAGGAATTTTTAAGGGGGGGGGGGGGGGGGGGGGGGGGGGGGCACGGTTAATAAAAGTTATAGGATAGTGGGCGTGGATCCCCAGAAGGGGGTGGGTGCGGGAGGGGGATATGCCCCCTCCCGCGCGAAGCGCGGAAGCTTTTGATACTATCCAAGTATTAAAGCATTAAAACTATGCTAGTTTTAGTGCTTTATTTATATGTACAATTAAAAATTGCACTGCAAGAAAAGTATTTGCACCGCGCGGTTAGATGAGCAAATAGTTTCGTGCCTAAAATTGTTGCGAAAAATGCTGCCATGTGCGTTGGACCTATCGCACATATAGCCACAATGCTTTATTTGAGTCATAAATAGCAAAATA